>BDOT02000001.1:176234180-176247083 GCA_003118565.2 Paroedura picta
TCCCCTAGCGTCAGCCTTTGCCCCTGACCTTGGAGAAAGGCTTGCAGCCCTTGACCAGGAGCACCCAGTGCCGCCTCGGCGGTGGGCTAATACCCCGTGATCGTCTGTCTTGAACGCTGCGGTCAGATCTGACTGTAACAGAAGCACTAACCCGCCTAGGTCCTGTAAGGGCGTCCAGAGCCGTCTCCACCCCATGACCAGGCTGGAACGGATCCAGAGCTGAGGGCTTCTTCCAGGAAGCTTGGTTGCTGCCCTGGTACTGCAGCTAACCGAGAAACAGCAAGTGCAAAACTGGTTGCTAATTGGCTGAATCCAGAGTCACTTTTGTTAAAAACCAGCCTGGCCATGGCCTTTGTGAATCTCCCCGGGCAAGTCGCTTCCTCCAGGGACAAGCTGAGGATCTCCTGGAGACCGACCTCAATCGCCTCCCTGCCGGCTTTCCCCAGCCACGAGGGACCACGGCTAGAGGGGCATGAGGTGGGCCAGAGTTGGCCAAGGAGAGCGGATGGAAGAAATTTGAAATGGAGACCTTGAGGGGCCTCCTGTTCTCCCGTCGAATTAGATGTTCTTGAAGCTTCATCAAGAGTCTTTCTCCAAATTCATTCTAGCCATTTCGGACGTCAGCTCTTTGATAACTTTGGAAAGACGGCTAATATGACTGCTGGGTATAGGGGGGGTGGCTGGTGCTCCTCCTAGGTGCTGGTGTCCCGCTAGACCAGAGGTAATCAAACTGCGGCCCTCCAGATGTCCATGGACTACGATTCCCATGAGCCCCTGCCAGCGAATGCTGGCAGGGGCTCATGGGAATCGTAGTCCATGGACATCTGGAGGGCCGCAGTTTGACTACCCCTGCACTAGACATTATATGCTTGTCCAAAGGCTTTTAGCAGGTACCTCCCCAGACTACTGAGTAGACTTCGTAGCCGTGAGATAAAAGAGGACGGGTTCTCCTTACGGACTGAAAACTGTTTAATTGGGCAGCAGGCCACGAGTGGGAATCCAGGCCCAGTTCTCCCAGCGGGGGGAAGGAAGCAGTGGGGTCGCAGGGGGCTCGGCCTGGGGCTGGGACCTCTGGATTTCTTCATCAGTCATCTGGAACGGGGGTGAGTACATGAGGGGTGTCCTGGCCAAATTGGTGGCTGACACTCGATTAATCCAGATGCTGGAAACCTTGGCTGGCTGCAGAGGGCTCCAAGAGGCCCTCCTCCAACTGGGTGAGTGGGCGACAAGGGGGCAGATGACGCCCAGTGTACCTCCCTCACAGAGTACATGTTGTGGGGAGAGGAAGGGAAGGCAATGGTCAGCCATTGGGAGACTCCTTGGGGCCGTGACAAATGCAGTAGAAAAAACACCTGACCAGAAAAAGGGGGATGGGGACTGAGTTCAAGGCCTCTCTTCTGTTCTTACCTGCATTTTAAGGCCTGTATTTCTTGTCAGAGTCATAGAATCACAGAATCCTAGAGTGGGAAGGGGCCATGCAGGCCATCTAGTCCCACCCCCTGCTCAATGCAGGATCAGCCCAGAGCATCCTAAAGCATCCAAGAAAAGTGTGTATCCAACCTTTGCATGAAGACTGCCAGTGAGGGGGAGCTCACCACCTCCTTAGGCAGCCTATTCCACTGCTGAACTACTCTGACTGTGAAAATCTTTTTCCTGATATCTAGCCTATATCGTTGTCCTTGAAGTTTAAACCCATTACTGCGTGTCCTCTCCTCTGCAGCCAGCAGAAACAGCATCCTGCCCTCCTCCAAGTGACAACCTTTCAAATACTTAAAGAGGGCTATCATGTCCCCTCTCAACCTCCTCTTCTCCAGGCTGAACATTCCCAAGTCCCTCAGCCTATCTTCATAGGGCTTGGTCCCTTGGCCCCAGATCATCTTCGTCGCTCTCCTCTGTGAGCTGGTTCCCCTCCCCTCCCCACAGAAAGGAACCCACGACAAAGGATGGGTCCTCTTAGATTTTTCCTCTTGCGGGTGCAACATGAGACAGGGGAGGGGGGAGAGAAATGCACCTGTGAACTGAACACTTTAAAGCAAAAACTGGGTGCCCCCCCCCCTTCCACGCTCCCTGGTTTTCTTGCCATGTCCGGCTGGCCTCTGCAGGGACGGAGGAACTGACCTGGCTCTTCCTCTCCTCTCACCAGCTGGGAGACCCACATCTGGCAGAGACACACAGACCTGGGACTGCCCTGCCAAAACAGCAGGGGGTTTGGAAAACCAGCCCCCATGGAGTTCAGGGTGACTTATTTCCAACTGGGGAGAGCCAGACTCCAGCAGCACCTTCAAGACCTCCAGCAGGGGAGAGCTTTCGGGAGGGATGGCTCAGTCCTCAGATACCAAGAGGTCTGGATCCAGCTGAAGGAGTGGACTGTGACTCCCGAAATCTCCTCCCTGCCACAAATAACGCTAGTCTTTCAGGAGCGCCCGGATTCCGGCTCTTTTCTCCCGCTGCAGAAAGACTCACACGACTAAGCGTCTTGATTTATTTCCAAGTAACTGTGATGCGATTGTGGCTTTTCCACTTGATCCTACGCATGTTTACCTGGCGGGAGGCAGTTGAAAAGGCCTTACTCACAAGTAGGAAGGACTCGGACCAGCCTTACAGCTCAAGTCTGCAGACGTTTGCTTAGAAACAGGTCTGTCTGCTCCTGCCTTGGTTCCCCCTTTTCTTCTCATCTCGGATTTCTTTCCCAGTCAGGCTTAAAATAATTTCTAAAGGCTTTTGAACGTATCCAGAAATAAAATCTGCTTCAGGAGAGGGTCCCAGTTCACATAATTTATTCCAAGGGCCAAGGGGGTGGCTTCCCCTCCCCCCCTCATCTCAGCGCTGGGAACCTTTGGGTCAGATCCTGCAGCATGCATCCCGTGGGCATTTGCAGAATCTCAGCTCCCCCCAACGCCCCTCTGTATAACAGAGGGAAAAGCGTTACGCGAGGGGTTGCTGAGCGGGGTGTGAATTGCTGCTCAGCAGTTTCCTCTCCCCCCTGTCGCTTTGGGGGCGGTGAAGCTCGGAGCCCAAGTGGCAGAGTAATTTTTCCTCCTGGAGTCCCCACCGTCTCCTCTCCTTGTCGGGGACAGGTCAGGTTGAAAGGCAAGTCTCCACCCCCACCCCCCATATCTCTGGTCCAAAATTCTAGGATGCCGGCCTTCCTCTTTGGGGCCGGGAGAAGGGAGGGAGAAGCCTTGTTTGTCCTTGCAAAATTTAAGAAAAAAGCCGTCTGTCCATCTTGAAGCGGCTTCCTCTGGGATTTGACGGGTGGGGGTGACCGGTCCTGCCCCGTTCCCCAGGTGACCTCTTCCCGGTGGGAGATATTGGAGGAGGGGTCTTCGGGAGGGGCGTTCTGGCAGCCAGCTCCTTCATGGCCTCAGGTGTGGTCCTCTGGTCTCTCACCACAAACTCCAGAGCAGCCGGTGACTGGGAAGGAGAGGTGGCCCCCGATCTCCCCATGGGTGCCCAGGGAAGAGGTGGGGCTGCTCCCTCCGCTCAGATTTTCTCCACGTAGTTCCACGGGAACAAGCCCTCTTTTCCCCGGATCCGGCCCTGCCACCAGCCAGAAGGATCTGCGGGGGAAGAAGGTTCAGGAAGTGAAGAGCCGTCTTTTCTCCAGGCCTTAACACCCTTCCGACCGCCCCAAACCTTGGCTCACCTTCCTTGATGATCTCGATGACCTCGTCCGCGTTGAAGCTGAGCTCGTCGGTGTCATGGGCGTCGTAGGTGTACAGCGCCCGGCACTGTGGCAGGCGTGGCTGGGGCTTGGGCTTGGGCTTGGGTTTGGGCTTGGCTCGGCCTCCTCCCGGAACAGGTTTGGCTTCCTTGGAGAGCCGCCGCTGGAGGCTGCGAAGGAAGCGGTCAAGGGGAGGTTGGTACGGGAAGGGGCACCACCAACGCTCCCCCCGCAGCTTCCTTCTCCTTTGTGGAGACAAGACACGAGCAACCACGACGGGCGTTTCCCACCAGCCTCCTGCCCTCTCTTGAGAGGGTCGCCGGACCACGGAGACGAGTCCCCCTTTGAGGGACGGACCGAGACAGTCCCCTGAGGCTGTCGAGGGGAAGACGAGGCTCAGCCCCACCTTCTGAGGCACTGGGCCCTCAGAGGAGGAGGAGGAGGAGAGGCCTGGGAAGGATGCCGTCCTGCACAGGAATTTGGGGCAGGTGAAGAGGCTTAACCCCCCTCCCCCCACCTCCACTCACTCACCCAGCCACGCCCTGGTCGGGGACGTTCATGAAGTCCAGGTTGAGGTGGGCGGGGGCAGCCTTGGCTCTGGGGCTGGCCCCCTGGCGGGGCAGGCTGGGCTGCTCCATGCTGACTTGGCGGCTCATGGAGAGGCGGGACTGCCGGGCCCCGGGCCTTCCGCCCCCCCGGCTGCTCCACTGGGGGCCTGTAGCGAGGCAAGCAGGGGGGCGTCAGGGGAGGCCTTGAGGGGAAGCACCGGGCCCCCCGCCCAGAGGCCCATGAGCTGGTGACAAGTGTGGGGCAGAGACAAGAGCCACTGTGGAGTAGGGGGCAGAGTAGCAGACCTCGGACCACTAGCAACGAGGGTTCGAACCCCCACTTCTACTTTCTGAAAAGAGCCAGAGTCCGGGAGCCATTTCAAGCCTGACACAATTTCGGGAGTCACAGCTCAGCTCTTCAGATAGATACAGCTGGAACGATGGTGGGGGAAGGGCCAGGGAACCTCTGGATTTCCATCTGGCCACATCAAGGGGCCTTATCCTAAATCAGCCTTTGGGTGCCCAGAGCTCAGCAATGGGATTCTGGGGAAAGGTTTTAACCATAAGGGTGGAACCAGTCACCCAGGGACACAGGAGGTTCACCTTGGAAATTGGAAGCTTTTCTGTCAGGGATGTGGTGGGGCTGCATGGTGCGGGGGGCCTAAGGTACCTTCCAGCACTTCATTCGGGGCTCTTCTCAGGGGAAGGCCTCGGCCTCTCTGCCCTGTGGCTGGCCCTGCAGAGGAACTGGCTGGCCCCTGGGTGAGACGGGAGGCTGGACTGGGGGGACCCTCCCTGGCCTCACACAGCAGGGCTCTTCCGACTGAATCTGTTCCTTCTGCAGGTGACTATCATGTTCTGCCCCCGTGTGCTGCTATTTCTCCCAGACACCAATCTCTTTTACCTGCCGACGTCGGGGCGTTCCAGCCCGGGGCAGGAGTCCCACCAAGGTACTGGCTCTTCCTCTTATCCTTCCGGGTGGGCCCTGAAATCAGAACCTCTAGTTAGCTCTGCAGGTGAAGCTGGGCCCAGATCCCCCCTGAACCCACCCGGTGCAGCAGCTGCCCTTGCAGAGTTTGAGAAGCAAGAACCATCCCTCGCCCAAGGAGCTGGTGGCCTTTGGGGACCCCGACGTCCAGCAAGAGACACCAATAAGTGATAGCTCAGATCCAGACCCCTCTTGTTTGAGGAGGGGTCTCCACGGGTCTCCTCTCCAGTCAGAGCAAACACACATGAAGCCTTTTCTCTTTCCTAAACCAGAACAGAATTTGACTTTTACACAGCCTTCCTTCCTTCTGGCTTCTGGGACAGAAGAAGAAGAATTGTTTTTTATAAGCCACTTTCCTTGACCAGAAGGAGTCTCAGAGAGGCTTCTAATCGCCTTCCCTTTCCTCTCCCCAAAACAGACACCCTGTGAGGTGGGTGAGGCTGAGAGAGCCCTGATGCTACAGCTCTGTGAGAACAGCACCATTAGGATTGTGACAAGACCAAGGTCACCCAGCTAGCTGCATGTGGAGGAGGAGCGGGGAATCAAACCTAACTCGCCAGTACGTGGCGAGTTTAGCAAAGGAAGGTTTGAATCCCCAAAGCCCTGAGCCAGCTTGCTGGGAGGGCAGTACAGAAATCGAACAAATACATAAAAATGATGCTCATGTCTCAAAAATGTTCTCCGTCTCTCACCGTCTCCTGCGCTCCAGCCGAGCTGCTTGACTGCAGGCCAACACGGCCACTCCCCGAAGGTATCTTTTGTTGGGAGCCTGTAACTGGAATTGCCTAGGAGCGTTCTTGCTCCCTTGGGGTCTGGTCTGCCGTCCGAGCCAAGGATGGGTAAATGCTGCTAGCAGGCCAAAGTGGGTGGGGCAGGGGGGACCCTTGGGGAATACCTTGGGCCTGGGCAAAACACTGCTCTCTTTCGTGCCAGCTTTGGAGCTCTCGAGGGCCCCATTCCTTGCCCTGCAGTGGCCCCAAATGTCCCCCAAATGCGCCTGGAGCCCTTGCTGCCTGTCTCGAGCGCTGCGTGCAAAGTGCAGCGAGGGGCTCCACAGGGCTTGCTAAATCAACACGGCCATTTCTTGCGGTGGCCGCTAGCTAGTGCGGTCCTGCTCTTAATTTGCTCGCTTAACTAGTTTGCTGTATAAGGAGCCAACTAGGGGTCGTGGTTAAGAGCAGCAGCTTCTAATCTGGCAAGCTGGGCTTGATTCCCCACTCCCTCGCATGAAGCCAGCTGGGTGACCGTGGGCCAGTTCCAGTTCTCTTAGGGCTGTTCTCACAGAGCAGTTCTTGTAGAGCTCTCCCAGCCCTGCCAGCTTGGTGTAGTGGTTAAGAGCGGCAGCTTCTAATCTGGTGAGCACAGATTAGACGTGACTGTCTTTAACTTTGTTCCAAACTTTCGGGTTGCCTCTTCCGCCCTACCCCCCTACCCCCTACCATGAGTGACAGGCGGCACACTCACGGGCGTTCCGGGGCAAGCCGGGTCCGATGCTGACCACCAGCACTTTGCCGTTGTTGCGGAGCAGAGCCAGGTCCCCCTGGCAGATCTGGAACTGGATCTGACGGGAGCCGGCAGCTCCCCAAGGGCCCCACCCGTCCTTCTTCACCTTGAATTCGAGCCTTGGAGGGGAGGAAGGGAGATTGAAGAGCAGGCTGTAAGATGAGGCCCCAGACGCATCAAGATGGCCGACCCACCCCGCCCTCCCAGCTCCTGCAGCCACGCCCTGGTCTAGCCGGTCACAGCCTCCCGGCCCCTGCAGCCCTCCTGCGATTGGCCACGTTTTCTTCCAACCACCTTGCCCCTCCCAGCTGACCACTGGACATCTGGCTCTTCCAGCGCAGAACCGGCCAGTCAGGAAGGCAAGAAACCGACAGAGTTGGTGTCTTGGAACAGCCAGAGAATTCCTTTTGGGGGGGTCCTCTAAGTCAGGGGTAGTCAACCTGTGGTCCTCCAGATGTCTACGGACTACATTTCCCATGAGCCCCTGTCAGCATTTGCTGGCAGGGGCTCATGGGAATTGTAGGCCATGAACATCTGGAGGACCACGGGTTGACTACCCCTGCTCTAAATAACCAGTTCAGGCTTTGCCCTCCTCAATGGGCCTGATTCTGGTGTGTCTTTAAAACTATTCCTTCCAATCCAGCTGAAACGTCCTTGAAACGCACCTGCGGATGAGATCAACAGCGGCTCCTTCCAGCAATGGAAGGTAAGGGCTTCAGCTTCAGCCAATGTGCCCTGGTTTTGGTGAGAGCCTGGCCCACTACACCAGGGGTAGCCAAACTGCGGCCCAGTTTGACTCCCCCTGCTCTACACAGACCCACCTCTCTCAGCCTCTCCTCATAAGGGCTGGATTCCAAACCCTCAGCCACCTCAAACGCCCTTCTGTGATAATGCTCCAGCTTGTCCATCTCCTCCCTGAACAGCAGCGCCCAAAAGTGGACAGAGGCCTGATGCTGAGTGGGGCTTCCTGTGTCCATGAGGTCCCACACACAGCCCAGAGGGGACGCTGGCCACAATCCCACCCCTTTAGTCAGAGACAGTCTACTTCACAACCCCAGATGCCGGGAATCAGGAGCAGGGTGGTCATGCCCTCCTTCGACACTTCCCAGTGGCCCCTGCATAGTGCGGGGGGTTGGACTAGATGACCCATGAGGTTCCCTTCCAACTCTAGGATTCTAGGATTCTATGCTAGCAATAGGAAGCCAGAGGAACTGGGCCCCACTCCTCTCCACGGCGACTTACTGATTACTGAACCGGACGGTCAGCGTCTTCTGGGCCCGCTCTTCGTAGCGTTTGCACAGCAAGCTCAACAGCTCCGTCTTGAAGGCGCACTCCAGGACACTGTCGTATTGGGGTTCGTGGATGATTATGAAGTCATCCTGCAGCGTGCTTGGGGAGAGCAAAGGACAAAGGTCAGGATCCAAGAGAGCGCCAGTGTAAATGCCGCTCAGAACAGGAAGTGGATCCTTGCAGGAACCATTTAAAATTCTGACCCTCTTACAAGGGAAGTCTTCGTTACAGGCCTTCTCCTGTAGGCCTTCTCCTTGAAGCAGCCTGCTAACTTCTGAGAACGTCCCGCCGCTTCCGTCACCCAGCCACAACAAGCAAGAGTGTGAGTTTTCCGTGCTCGGATTTGGGGACCAGTTCAACCCTCACCTCAAGGAGACCGACTGGATCCTCTCCAACTCAATTTGCCTCTTCAGGACTTCTTTGATCGCCCCTTTCTCTGGCCCTTGCTTCACCTTCTCCCGACCAATCAGGTAGAGGAATTTGGGGGTGAGAATCAAGTCCCGTTTCACTGTCTGGAGAGGAAGCGGCAGAGAAGGAAGTTAGGCCATGTGGCAGGGTATGAAGGAGCAGCGAGGTGGGCCTTCAGTGGGTTTGTCAAAGTCTTTCACACATGTAACATGTACTTTGCAACTAGATGCAATGGCAAAATCCACTTTCAAACAATCCCTAAAGTGCACTGGAAGTGGGTTGAAAGTGCATGATTAACATTTCCTAAAGTGCACTGGAAGTGGGTTGAAAGTGCATGATTAACAATCCCTAAAGTGCACTGGAAGTGGGTTGAAAGTACATGATTAACAATCCCTAAAGTGCACTGGAAGTGGGTTGAAAGTGCATGATTAACATTTCCTAAAGTGCACTGGAAGTGGGTTGAAAGTGCATGATTAGCAATCCCTAAAGTGCACTGGAAGTGGGTTGAAAGTACATGATTAACAATCCCTAAAGGGCACTGGAAGTGGGTTGAAAGTGCATTATCCAGCATCAGTGAAAGCTGTCAAAGGCATAACTCTTCCCCTTATTAAACACAAGAGCCAACTTAATTCCTCCCAGAGAAATTCCTGATTGTTATTATGAGAAATGACTATTAACCTGGTGTAAAACGTTCTTACTACTAGCAGTAGCCTCTGCATGTTGCTTTCTAAACCTCAAAGTGTTTCACTCTATAGTGTGCTTCACAACAACCACCCTGTAAGGTAGGCGACTATTTTCCTTGCACGAGGCTGGCATGCCTAAAGCCATCGAGGGAGTCACTGTCTGAAGCGAGATTCGAATCCAGGGCTTCCTGCAAGCCAGCCACTCTTGGCATCCGGTCCAACCCAGCGAGTTCTTGTTCTCTCAGACTGGGGACTCGAAACCCTCCTTGGCTGACCTTGAACCGCCGGTCGTACTTGACCACGGTGTCGGCAAAGTCCACGTGCTCCCGCCGGCCCAGGAAACGCCGCAGCTCCGGACGGTTCTCCAGCCCGATGTAGTCGCCCACGAAGTTTCGGTTGATGCTGTTTCGCCGGCGCTCCTTTTTGTTCAGGACAATGTTGGACGCTTCAAAGACGAAAGAGGGACGGAGGCCTCTGGGTGAGCCTTACTACGTTGTCCCGGCGGGGAGGGGGAAGGCTCTCTGCACAATCCCAGAGGGGACTTTGCAAAGCTGCCTTCCCGTGTCCCAGCGCCTCCCCCTGCCCTCCGGGGCACATTCTGGGGCCCAGTCCTAGAGAGCCAGGGAATAGTCCTCCCGGCAGTCCACCGGAACCCAGCCCAGAGTTCTCCCTCACCTTCTTCCCGCATCCGGATGTACTTCCGCACGGCCACGTGCTTCCGCCAGGCCTTCTGAATGACGCGGGCGTAGCCGTCGTAGCGGCGTTCCCGCATCTCCTCCAGTAGGAAGAGCTGGAGGGGGGAGAGGAGGGCGGAGAGGGAGGTGATTCGATTTGTGACTTCGGCCGTCTCCCCCGGAAGCAGATACATTTATTGACTTGCGTATTTCTTTGCAGTCTCCCTGTTCTTCCAAGAGGGAACCCCAAATTGGCTGACATTGTTTCCCTTCCCTCGAATTTATCCTCACAACAACCCTTTAAGGTAGGTTAGGCTGAGAGAGGACCAACGTCACCCAGAGACCTTCCATGGCAGGGTGGGCGTTCCAGAGGAGCCACCCCCAAAAAACAGGCGCTCCACGTCGGAAGTGAGCAGGAGGTCTTTTTTAACGTGTCATATTTGGGTGGGACAGTGTCCCACAGGGACCCTGGCAGGTGAGCAACATGGCAGACTCCTGGGAAGACCCAGAGGGCTGAGCAAGGGACACATTTGGTCCGCGGGGGAAAGAAGTCAAACTGGCCTCAACCAGAGGCAGGGCCTTTCTGGGCCTGGCCCCAGGCTGGTGGACTGAGCTACCTGCAGACATCAGGGTCCCGGGAAGCCTTAATCAGGCCAAGAAATCACATCAAGATGCTGGCCTCCCTGACTGCTCTATCCATGGCAAAATGGAACTTCCATGTTCAGAGGCAATACACCTTGATGAATTGGAGGGCTATTTACTCTCACAGTCTGAACCCGACTGATTTCTGCCAGGTTGGCAAGATGAATGGTGAAGGGGTGAGCAACAAGAGAACTTCTCACAGCTACGGCCTGCGTGGTCGCTCACCGATTCGGGGGCTTTGATGAAGACCTTGGTAGAGCCCAGCTGGTACTGGTCGGGGTCCATGTTGACTGACTTCATCAGGTGCACCACGCCCTGCTTCTCGTCCCCACGCCAGGAAGGCCACGTCTGTGGGGTCAGGATCGCGTACCTGGGCAAGAGAGGGAGGGGAGGGGAAACTCAGTGCTCCTCAAAAGCTGCCAAGGAGGCTGGACAAGGGTTGGTGTCCATCCACCGGTTAAGGGAGCTATTGCTTAATATTTATTGCTTGCTTTGTTAGCCAAAAAAAAAAAGCCTTGAGTGGAACTTTTCTCTCCCGGATTGCACTCAGAGAAAGGGGGACATGCAGCTGCAACAGAGTTCTGAAATCTCCCCTAAGACCACCATGCAGAATCTCCCAGGTGGGCTTCGGCATCTTTGGGAGTGGGCCTTGGACTATGCAAGATCTGTCATGTGCACCATTCAACAGAAGAACATCCTGCAGATGTGTAGTTAGCATAGCTAGCTTACGATCTTCCCGGTATTTTTCAAATAGACTGACTGGCTCAGTGGGAGACTTCCTGCTCCGTTGAGCTCACTTCCTCCCTCCCTCCCTGTTGGCCTCCAGAACTGAACAGTCTAGATTAGGGGTAGTCAAACTGCGGCCCTCCAGATGTCCATGAACTACAATTCCCAGAATTCTGGGAATTGTAGTTCATGGACATCTGGAGGGCTGCAGTTTGACTACCCCTGGTCTAGATAAATGCAGAACCACAGTTAGATAGTCAGTTAGGTCTCTCCTCTATGCAAAGCTGTTTCTCTTCCTAATTAAAGCTATCTGGCAGCTGCATGGGAGTGATGTTGGGGCATCGACAGCTTAAGCCTCCCTCTGCCGGGCAAGTCCCCCCATTGGCCAACTGACTGGGGATGGGATGCAGAAGACCCCTCCCCCTGACATGAAGCCACACTCCTCCCCATCCCCTCCAGTAATCTTCAACATAAAAGGAGGAAAATGATTTTCTCTCTTTCCCTACATCGGAGGAAGTTAGCTCAGACTCATGAAAGATCAAGGTGAGGTCAGCTGGGAATGACACCCCTGCAAATCTGACCTGTGGAGGAATTTCTGGAAGGCCCTCCGGTAAGCATAGCCAGCGCGGCGCACACGGATGTTCTCCCGCAGGCCCAGATACTCCACCTGGTGCTTCACCCTGTAAGCAAGCAGGGATCCAATAAGCTGTTTATTCAATTTATACTTATAGCCCACTTTTCTTGTCGGTAACAGCATACAGAATGATGTAGTCAGACAGCAGAAAACATTCAACTCTCTAAGAAAACAATGTTGAGGTGGAAGAAAAAAGAAACAACCAGTCCAGAGCATAGCATACTGTTAGCAATGTAGAAGAGGAATTTTAAAAAGCAGAAGGCTATAACATATCACAGACAACGTAGCGGAGGGATTTTTAAAAGCAGAAGGCTGTAACATACTGTAAACAATGTAGAAGAGGGATTTTTAAAAGCAGAAGGTTATAACATACCGCAAGCAATGTAGAGGAGTAATTTTTAAAAGCAGAAGGCTGTAACATACTGTAAACAATGTAGAGGAGGGATTTCTAACATACTGTAAAAAATGAAGAGGATGGGTTTTAAAAAGCAGAAGGATAAGTAGCAAAAGAAAGATAATCTGTACAGTAAATAACCCTTTCATTCTATGCCCTTTATAAAGATGTCCTTTTAAACAATTCTGCTTTATTACAACCTCCAGAAAGACAGACTTGTGGGAACCGTCAGGAGGCTCATGCCCAGGAACCTGGGTATGAGACAGTGTTGTTTGCATACATTTTCAGGGTGGCAATTTTTGAGGATTTCCTAAGAGGAGCAGAGCTGACATGACAGAGCAAAAGGGGAGGGGGTATCCTGAAAAGAATGGCTGTCACAAGAGCAATGGAGCCTCTGCTGACCCCCCAGAATATTCTTTGTCTCTGTTCTGCTCACAGGATGCACCAAGGGGCAGGAGGACAGCAGGCCACATCCCACGGCTGGTCCATCTACTTCGGACGGCTAATAGCTGTTGGGTGATGCATTTAAGAATAAAGTCATAGAATCCTAGAGTGAGAAGGGGCCACCCAGGCCATCTAATCCACCCCCTGCTCAGGGCAGGATCAGCCTCCAGCATCCAGGAGAAAGATCTGTCCAGCCGCTGCTTGAGGACGGCCAGTGAGGGGGAGCTCCCCACCTCCTGAGGCAGCCCCTTCCACTGCTGAACTAGACTCCTAGAATCCCAGAGTGGGAAGGGGCCATGCAGGCC
>BDOT02000001.1:176248580-176261219 GCA_003118565.2 Paroedura picta
GTCATCTAGTCCAACCCCCTGCACTGTGCAGGACACTCCCAACCCTCTCGCTCCTCCACTGTCACCTGCCACCCCCTTGAACCTTCCCAGAATCAGCCTGTCAGATGGCTCTCCAGCCTCTGCTTAAAAATCTCCAGAGATGGAGAACCCACCACCTCCCGAGGAAGCCTGTGGCACCTTGATTTTGCTGCCGGCCGTGGTGGGACGTCCTTTCTTCTCCGCGCTCAGGTTTTCTGGGAAGAGGTCTCGGATGAAGGCGCTTTTAAGAGGAAGAAGAGAAACGGGATTAGCTTCTGGGAGAGGTTTGGGGAACAACAAAGAACCAGCACTCTCGATCCAGGCCCAAAAGACATCCATTCTTCCCCGGCGTTTCTTTTTGTGCTCCGGATTAAAGTCCATCTCTCTTAACAGTCCACCCCAGAACTCTTGTTGGTCTTTAAGGTGCCTCTGGACTCAGATCCAACTTCTCCATCTCCCAGCATCATCATGATATATATCAGCTGGTCCGGGGACTGGGACCAGTGCGTAGATCAGTCGTTACTGGGCCGCGGCTCCTCCTCGTCCTCCTCCCTGGCTGTTGCCTTGGGGGCTGCCCTGCCACTCTGCCGCCGGCTCACCTTTGGTGCTCTCCGGCGGCCACCGTGGCTGGGGCTCCCCCTCGGTGTGGCACTGCGCAGCTGCGGCTGGCAGCGCCCCTCAGCGGGCAGTGGGAAGTCAGGGGCACCGGTGGGAAAGCAAACAGGGCAGGGGCTCAGGCGGCAGCGGCAACATCCCTCAACAAAAGACTCCCCCCCCCCTGCAGTAAAATTGTCAAGCATTGACCGGTCCCCGGTGATAAAAAGGTTGGGGACGACTGATATAAACCATTCACAGGCCCATTTTGCAGACAGGACAAACGGAGGCTGAGAGCAGGCCGTATGACTTGCCCCGAGCTTATGGTCTTGGCCCACGCTGGTTCCCCCATGCAGGGTGCCAATTAAGTCAATAAGTTAATAAGCCTCCCAGCCAATATTCTCCACCTTACGCCTTTAAAGCAGAACCCGGCTGAATGGAAACCAGCATTCCTAGAGGAACGCCCACCACGGTCAAGCTGTCCTGCCTGCGTCGCTTCAGGAGCGCCCTTCTCCCACCCCCCTTCCCTGCTGGGGGGTCTTTTCTGTACTCACAGCTCACTGCTCTGCATCAGCTCAATGAGGTCCGTGAACAGAACGTCGCGATTTCGCTCGCAGAATCCTTCCACGTCGTAGGACACCTGCCAGTCGGAAAGGGGGACGCTTAGAGGCCTCTGATCTCCACACTGCCCGGAAAGCCCTGTCCTCTGCCCCTCTCCACCCCACCCTGCTTCGCCTACAAGCTTTAAACGGGGAACAGATTTACGGACGGCCAGTCTGTCACTGGCTACTAGCCAGGGTGACTGAGGGGTCAACCTCTGGATCCCAGAGTCAGGAGGCAACATCAGGGGAGGGGCTGGCCAGTTTGGTGTAGTGGTTAGGAGTGCGGACTTCTAATCTGGCATGCCAGGTTCGATTCTGCGCTCCCCCACATGCAACCAGCTGGGTGGCCTTGGGCTCGCCACGGCACTGATAAAACTGTTCTGACCGGGCAGTGATATCAGCGCTCTCTCAGCCTCACCCACCCCACAGGGTGTCTGTTGTGGGGAGAGGAATGGGAAGGCGACTGTAAGCCACTTTGAGCCTCCTTCGGGTAGGGAAAAGCGGCATATAAGAACCAACTCTTCTTCTTCTTCTTTGTGGCCTGTTGTTAGACCTCCAGCTACTCCATGAGACAGGCTGCCAGACAAACTGGGCCATTGGTCTGATCCAGCAGGGTTCTTAAGGCAGAAGGTGATGCGGTTGGGAAAGCCCTGATCCAGCAGAGCAGTTCTGGCCATTAAGAGGAACTGGTTGGCCACTTTGGGGGACGGGACTGGCTGGACCCTCCCTGGTCTAGAAGACATTAGAAGAGAGCCAGAATCTGGGATCCATGGTTATTCTTACGTTTTAGAAATACGTACTATTATAATAACTAGATTCAAGTCCAGTAACACCAAATATATTGGGGGAGGGTATGAGCTTGCCATACTGAAAGCTCCAGCTGTGACCCTTTATAGAAGCTGAACTTTCTTCAGTTAGAGGGGCCTGTCCCGTGTTCAACAGGGCATGTTCAGCGAATGGACAGAGGATTTGCGATTTCCCCCAGTTTCTTTTGAATCTCTTGCTCAATCTGTGCTGTGCCAAAAGCATGCTTGTAAATACTATCCTTGTCACAAACATTTTTATCTTTGATGGAAATAAAATAAAAAGGATCCGAGAAATTCATCGAGGTTTGAGCCCAGTCAATTTTTAGAAGGTTTCAAGAGACGAAGGCCCTTTCATGGTTACCTGACCAAGGAAATGGAACTTCTCCGAACAGAGGCTGTCTACCTTTAATTGCCAGCTACTGACAAGGGAGCTTGGCCCTCCGATCCCTGCCCTTCCTGCAGCTTCCTGGGTCTGACCCAGCTTGGCCACTCCCGGAGAGGGACGTACCTTGCCCGCATAGTGGTGGATGACGAAGCCCCTGTTCCAGCTGTTGAAGTGGGGGTGGGTGCCCAAGGCCGTCTGGAGCTTCTGCACCAGGGTGTGGTCGGCCCCTTCCCCCTTGGCGTGCATGGTGGCACACACGTCGTCCAAGATGCTCATCAGCCCCGGAGGATTCTGGGGGAGGAAGGGAGGTGTCATGAGGAGGCAAAGAATCCACTCTGCATTCCAGCAAGCCCTGCCCGACCCCCTGGGCTCTAGGCTGGGGCCCAGATACACGGCAGACAGAAAGAAGAGGAGCCCGTTCCAGCTCTGCCCACAATTTCTGCCCCAGTGATTCATCTACACCTTGTAGCTAAGAGCTCTAGATGTTTCTCCACCCCCCTCTTGAAGCCATCCACGAATCATAGAATCCTAGAGTGGGAAGGGGTCCCATACAGGCCATCTAGTCCAACCCCCTGCTCAACGCAGGATCAGCCCTAAGCATGCTTGAAGACACCGCCACTTCCTGGAGCAGTGAGTTCCACAGGTCCATTCCTTCTTGGGTGAAGGAGGACTTCCTTTGATCGCTTCCTAGTGCACTGCTCCTTAATTCCACAGCTGGCCCATTAGTGCCTGGACTGTGAGAAAGGGAGGGAGACCCTTCCTGGCAGGGGCTCCTGGGAATTGTAGTCCATGGACATCTGGAGGGCCGCAGTTTGACTACCCCTGGCGAATGCTGGCAGGGGCTCCTGGGAATTGTAGTCCATGGACATCTGGAGGGCCGCAGTTTGACTACCCCTGCCCTAATCATTTCAGTCCCCCTTTGGGGGCACCTTTTCCATTCTTCACTCCCCCCCTTTGCAGCTGTGGTGTCCAGAACTGCCCACAGTGTTCCAAATGGGGCCGCACCATCCCCCGCCCGCTCCCCCCCCCCACACTCACCACTTTGTTCTCAATGAGGTCGCACACAACTTTGTTGTTGAAGTAGTCTATGGGGCTCCAGCGAATGCCCTCCTGGACGTATTCCTCCTGTTGGGGGAGGGGGGGGGAGAAGTGCAAGAAAGGGTCACTCACGACTGAGCTTGCAAGGAGGAATCCACTGATCTGGTGGAGTCATCGACTCGGATCCTGCCGGCCTGGTTGAAAAGATTCACCCGTGACGTCTCGGGAGGCAGCCGATGGGAGCCTTCTGCAAGCCACCTGGGGTGGTCAGCGGCGGTGGACTGACCATCAGGCCGGACACTGGACCTCACATCTGGCTCCACATCTGACAAGCGGGTTCTGCGTTTCTTGGCCCGGGCGAGGCCGATCCGCTCATATTTCGGAAGCTAAGCAGGGCTGACCCTGCCTAGTATTCGGAGGGGACGCCTCCAAGGATTTGGGTGGGAGTTCCTCCAAGGGTCACGAGGGGTCAAGATGCAGAGGCCATGGCAAACCACTTCCGAGCATCCCTGGAGAGATAATCCTCGGATCTTCCCAGCTACACGACACATGCCACACAACATCTATCTATCTATCTATCTATCTATCTATCTATCTATCTATCTATCTATCTATCTATCTATCTATCTATCTATCTATCTATCTATCTATCTATCCATCTATCCATCTATCCATCTATCCATCCATCCATCCATCCATCCATCCATCCATCCATCCATCCATCCATCCATCCATCCATCCATCCATCCATCCATCCATCCAATCCAATCCAATCCAATCCAATCCAATCCAATCCATCCATCCATCCATCCATCCAATCCAATCCAATCCAATCCAATCCATCCATCCATCCATCCATCCCATCCATCCATCCATCCATCCTGTCATCCATCCATCCATCCATCCAAGGTAGATAGATAGATGATAGATAGATTTGCATTGAAAAAGTGTTCAGAGCAACTTGGTGGTAGATGAGCCATCAAGTCTCAGACGACTTACAACCCCCCTCTGGTGTGTTCAAGGCAAGAGGTAGACGTGGCTGGCCATTGCTCGCCTCTGCACAGAGACCCTGGACTTCTTTGGTGGTCTCCCATGTGGACATTGACCAGGGTTCACCCGGCTTAGCTTCTGATGAGGTCAGACTAGTCTGGGCCATCCCGATCAAGGCAAGAGAGGAAGGGAAGTGGTTTGCCATTGCTTGCCTCTGCTTAGGAATCCTGGCCTCAAATCCCTCCAAACACCAACTTGGAGTGACCTTGCTTAGCATCCAGGTGGGATGAAATGGGTGACCTAGCCGGGGCCATCCAGCTCAGGGCCAAAGCAGCTTGCCAGCCCCAAACTGATACAATCAATCAATGAGATTATTTTCCTATCAGCAATAAAGTGAACTGGTAAAATGGCAGCCAGCCGGTTTATCGAAACATCTCAGCCTGGGACCCGCCTGGGACTCACCTGCTCAGCCTTCAGGGTCAGCTCAATGAAGATCTGCTGCAGCTTCTCGTTCACAAAGTTGATGCAGAACTGTTCAAAGCCATTTTTCTGGGGGGGGGGGCAAAGGAAAGAGGATTAGGGGGTCACGAAAGACCCTTCAGGAAGGAGAATGGGAGCCCTGGAGCAGAGAGGGAGGCAGCCGGACGGAATCTCGTGGATTCTGCCAAATCCCCTCAAAGAGAAAGATCCGAAATCCAAGTTCTTCCCTTGGAAGACTTACACAGGAAACAATTGCTGGGATCGCAGAAGATAAGCATAGTACAGATCTCTTTACAACCACAAAATTATAATTAAGAACATAAGAATATAGGAGAAGCCATGCTGAATTGGTCCATCCCTCTGGGTCACACAGTGGCCAAAACCCAGGGGCCCTCAGGAGGTCCACCAGCAGGGCCAGGACTTCTCTAAAATTGGAGAAAGAAAGGTTTCCCCGCCAATGTTGTGGCTACACCGTGGACTGAACCCACCGACTAGATTCATACTTATTTGCCTTATATTATTCAGAGTCCTCCTGTCTCTCAGGAGAGGATCCCGCAGGGTAAGTCAATGCAGTCAAGAGGGTGAGACACCCAATAAGCAACACAGCAGGACACGGCCTGGTTAAAACCACAGATCAGGGAATTTAGAACAGAGCGGCAGTCTAAGTCGGGGTGGCCAAACGGTGGCTCTCCAGATGTCCGTGGACTACAGTTCCCATGAGCCCCTGCCTGCAGGCAGGGGCTCATGGGAACTGTAGTCCACGGACATCTGGAGAGCCACAGTCTGGCCACCTTAAGCCATTCGGAGGGATTCCCCCAGACATTTCTCCTTTCTGGCTGCACCAGTTGTGGTCGGGCAACAAAAATGGGGAACCTGCTTCGGAAAGACGTGAGGAAAACAGCAAGAGCTGCCATCAGAGCTCAGGGGATTTCGCCCCATGGCTCAGAGAACTGGGCCCTTGGCCTCCTGGTGTTACCTGGAAGATCTCGAAGCCATAGATATCCAGGACGCCGATGCTGTACTCCTCGTGGTCTTTCTGCATCGCCTTGTTGACTGCCTGAGAGGAGAAAGAGAGCCAAGAGGGAGAGGAAGGAGGAGGAGATTAATCGGGCAGAGCTGGGGGGAGAAGTTCAGAGCCAGGTCCTGCAGAGAGCCTCTTGGGACTGGCCAGGTTAACGGGTTGGAACTGGTTTTATCCCTCGGCATTGCTTGCTCGTCTGTGGAATCTGCCATTTTCCTCTTGGGAGGATGGAGCTGGGGGCGAGGGGAGCTTGGACGTTGTCGGTGAGGCCGGTCTTGAGTACGAATTACGCCACGCGCACCTGGGAGCGAGACTAGATCGTGCGCTTTTCCTGGGAAGAGGGGGAAGCCGCCTTTTGCCAGTCGGGGGTGTTGTTTCTGGGGTTACAGTGATCAGTGTGTTGCCTGTCAACTCAGTTTCAACTCAGAATAACCCTGAGCTTCATATCACTCCTTCTGCTGCTGATGCCAAGGGTGTTCACTGAGGAAGTCAGCAGGAATCTGACAGCTAGCTCAGGCTGTCCAGGACAGGACAAAAGAGATACAGAGGCAGTTTACCAGGTTTCCCTTTATGGTTTCCCATCCAGCTACTAACCAGCTCGACCCTGCTTGGCTCCTGAGATCTGACGCGATGGGGCTAGCTCTACTGACCGACTCGCCCCTGTGGGGTGGCAGGTGGATTCCCTCCAGGGCAGGCTGGATTCTGGAGATTTTTGGTGGGGGAGGATCACTTGGGGTCACTGTGCTAAGGCAGGTAGTTGTGAGTGTCCTGCACAGTGCACGGGGTTGGACTAGATGACTCTGGAGGTCCCTTCCAACTCTAGGATTCTATTAATCTAAGTTGCCAACCAGACCAACTGGACTTGTTTGGCCCCTGAAGGGGGATGGAAGGGTGCTGACTGTTGAGACAGGGTGGTCTGTACGGGGAAGCTCAGCCCCAAGAGTCAGGGGGGGAGAGCGGGAGAGAAAGAGCAGCGGACTCCACCCAGGGGGTCTCCAGCCCCAGGGTCCCTTTGGGCTATGACTCACATCCACCAGGTAGTCAAAGAGGCGTGCATAGAGGGCCTTGGAGAGCGCGTCCCGGGTGAAGTTCGCCTGCTCAACGTTCAGCGTCACGTCGATGACTTCCTGCCGCCCGCCCCACTTGCTGTCCATCTTGCGGCTGGTCAGCTTCTCCTGCAGCCGCTGTTGGTCCACACCCAGCAGGTAGGAGGGGAAGGCCAGGACTGCGGGAGGGGAGAACCCATCACGAGTCAGCATACTTCTAGTGCGGGCAGAGAACTCAAAAGTGGCGTGCACGCAGGTTCGTTATGCCAAGGAGGCTGCACAACAGCCCTGCTAGGTGGTCCTGCAGCAGCGGCCCTGGCCTAATGCTCTGAGGGAAGCAAGACCTCTATCTATGGGGCACCACAACCCATGAAGCGATGGGCAATCTGTCGGCAGAGTTGGAATTTGCAAATCCCAGGCCACTTAAAGAACAAAATAGTTTTTATCGCGAAAACAACCAGGTCTAGAAAGAGGACAGAAGAGAGTCACGACAGTCTAACGGTCGTCCTTCCTTCCTTCCTTCTGTCCGTTCTGGAGGCAAGCAGGGAAGAAATGCGCTCGAAGGAGCCAGAGGTCTCCCAATGAGCCAAGGAGGACGTAGGAGGAGAAGAATTCTGGGGAAGTTCCTCTTCCAGCATCTCCCCTGATGCCCCCTGAAGGCGATTGGGAATGTTGAGAACGGCTGTTCTAGAACAATAAAGTCATAGCTGGCTCAGGGCAACTCCTTAAGGCAGGGGTAGTCAAACTTCGGCCCTCCAGATGTCCATGGACTACGATTCCCATGAGCCCCTGGCAGGGGCTCATGGGAATTGTAGTCCATGGACATCTGGAGGGCCGCAGTTTGACTACCCCTGCCTTAAGGGATGTCCTTGCCTGCCTCGGTGTAGAAACCCTGGTCTTCCTTGGCACTCTCCCACCCATGGACGAACCAGGGCCATGGCTCAGCTGGGCTAGTCAGAGCCGCTCAGAAAGCTCCTGGCTGCTCTACCGTGTGGAAAAACGGCCCACAGCTAGGCCTGGCTGGAGACCTGTCTGCAACCCTCCACCCCTGCTGCACAGCTGGCCAAGGGCCACCAAATCCTCCCGGCTCCCTCTTCCCCCCGCAGAATGCCCATGACCTCTGCCTCACCCCGTCCCACGCCATCCCACCCAGGCTGCCCCCCTCGACTCACAGTCCTCGCTCTCCACCACGGCATAGTTGCCGGACTCCCGGAAGGTGATGTTGCCCAGGTGGAGGACGCCGGCCACGATCTGCAGCACCAGGGCCTGCTCTTCTCCCGAGAGGCCCACCACGTCCATGGCCGTCTGCAGAGGGAGGGTGCAAGGGAGGAGGCACTGAGGCCAGAGGGGAGGAGCAGACCGGCAATTGGGCTGCCGGCTCTCCAGCAGTTTTGGGAGCTCTGGGCCAGGGTGCCACTGAGCATGTGCCAAGAGCCTTTTTTTCCTGGAGGGCCCCCCTCGATCTTTCCTCGAAAATAAGCTGAAGAAAAGTGTCAGGGGAGAAGCTGTCTGTCTGTCTGCCTCTCTCTCTCTCTCTCTCTCTTTCTCGTTCTCTCTCGTACTTTTAATTGTCGGCATAAGCTTTCGTGCGCATGTGCACAAAAGCTTCTACCCCAGAATTCTACCTCTCCTATATTAGATTTTTATATTAGCTTCTGTATTAGCTTCTACCACTCCTACGTTAGATTTTTGAGGGGCTAGCGGGTTATTGACCGCCATGTTTTTTTAATTGTTTTAGGAGTCTGTATTGATGAATGTAGAGAGCCTCTTGTGGCGCAGAGTGGTAAGGCAGCCGTCTGAAAGCTTTGCCCATGAGGTTGGGAGTTCGATCCCAGCAGCCGGCTCAAGGTTGACTCAGCCTTCCATCCTTCCGAGGTCGGCAAAATGAGGACCCAGCTTGCTTGCTGGGGGGGGTAAACGGTAATGACTGGGGAAGGCACTGGCAAACCACCCCGTATTGAGTCTGCCATGAAAACGCCAGAGGGCGTCACCCCAAGGGTCAGACATGACTTGGTGCTTGCACAGGGGGTACCTTTACCTTTTTTATTGATGAATGTCCGGATGGGTTTTAATGGGGTTTTTATCGGACTGTTGTGACCCGCCACGAGCCAGTTATGAGAGTGACGGGCAAAAAGTCACAACAATAATAAGAATATAATAATAATAATAAAACTTGGTTGGTCTTAAAGGTGCCCCTGGACTCAAACGAAAACTTCTGCCAAGAAATAAACTTGTTCTGAAGTTTTATTCTGCACAGGAAAGCTCCTGCCCAGGACTAAGCTAGTTTGCTCTTGAAGGTAGAGATGCTTGGTGGAAGAGTTTTTTGGGGGGGGAAGGGGGGGTGATGCCCGTCTCAGTTCCATACCAACGTCTCCTGGAACTCCTGGTGGTCACTTATGTCGTCCACCTTGTAGGCCGCAGACTGGTTGAGGTAGTAGTAATAATCCGGCGTGGTGATCCCCAGATTTTCTCTCTGTTCTGGGGTAGCACCTTCCAGCAGCTGTGGAGGGGGGACAGGACGGGAAAGGAATCAGAACCACAGAGACCTGGGAGAGCCCACTGGAGGCCATCCAGTCCAGCCCCCCCGTCCCACCTTATCAGGGACTTAAAGATCACCCCCTCCTGACAGGTGCTCATCCAATCTCCTCCTTAAAATGTCCAGCGAAGGAGACTCCACCGTCCTCCGAGCCAGTGGACCCCATCAACGAACAGCCCTCCCTGTCAGAAAATGCTTTCTAATATTTCAGTGGAAGCTCCTTTCCTGTCATCTTAACCTGTTGCTTCTAAAGCTGCAGGAAACTAGTTGCCCCCCCACTTTCAGCATGTCTACCCCTCACGTAGTTAAACCCCTATCAGATCACAAAGGTGCCGAGAACAAAAAGCATTTTCCATTGTTTTTGTCATTAATTTTCACCTTAGCCCCTGTAAGGTAGGCCGGTATTATGATCTCTAAACGTCTGATCTAGGCTGGGAGCTTTAGCTGTCCATCTCCTATAGGGTTAGTTAGTTGGGGGTGGAGGGAGGAGGGATAAAAAGGAAACAGCTACTCCCCCCCCAATTTACGGGCCATGTGTGTAAAATGACATCCAATAAGCATGTCAAAAGCACAAATCCCTTAGCGACAGTGAAAAGGGCACATTACTCTGGGGGGTTGATCTCTGTTGAGGATAACATTATCACTGGCATTACGAAATGGGGGAGGGAAAAAGCTACAGCGGGAGAGCAGCTTTGGAGGTGAGGGGGCTATACTGTTGTAATTTTTAACCTTAAAGAAATGACTCCTGCTCTATGCCTCTGGGGCCATTTCTTCTCCAAAATGGGCATGCAAGTTTTAAAAAAACAAATGAATAAAACAACCACCACTGATGCTGATAAAAAAAACAAAGCAGGTTTTTTTTGCTCATTTTGCAGCTTAAAGGAGTGTGGTCTTTTCATGTCTGTCTTGTTTTTGCTTCAGGCTTCTGTTAAGGTGCATGAGGCAGTACAACGACCCTGCGAGGAAGTTCACACTGAGAAGGGGAGAAGTTCCAGGGTGATACGGTGACCTTCGGGACAGAGGGAATCGCCTGGAGAATTAGGTTTACGAAGTCACAAAACTCACCTCCCAAAGCAGCCCTTTGGAAGCGGAACAAACGTCTTAAACAAATAAACAGGTAAAAAATAAGCCAACGGTGTCGTCTGGAGATGGGCTGGAATTCCGGGACTGCTCCAGCGCCCACCTGGAGGCTGGCCACGCTGCTGCAGGGGCCCTGATCCAACGCTGCTGCCGGCTCACCTGGTAGTAGATGTGAAAGCTCCTCTCTCCCGGGTTCTGGCTCACCACGCGAGACTTCTCCAGCAGGAAGTTGGAAATCTTACCTCCGTCTGGTTCCCCTCCCCGGCTGAACTGGATCTCAAAATATTTGCCCTGGAGGGGGGGGGGGCAAATCGAGGCAGGATGCTGTTAAGGCACCCCCTTGGGAAAAAGTTCCCCCAGCACCCCAAGTTACGCGAAATCAACAGGCGAATGGGGTCAGGTTAGTCCTCTCGTTAGCCAGGGACAGAAAAGTGAAAGAGAGAGAGAGAGACAGAGACAGACAGAGACAGAGACGGAGAGAGAGACAGAGACCTGGCCCACGGCAGCCCTGTGAACAGAGAGCTTCCTACATCAGGGAAAGACTCCTTGCCGTTCGCAGAGCCCAACCCTTGCCCCCAACGGAGGAAACCAGAGGCGAGAGTCACTGCAGGGCCCTCGTGCCACTTCCAAAGCTGGGGACCCTCCGAGCTCCCCCGTTCCCGCCCCCCCCCCCATGCCCGCACTCACAAATCGGCTGGAGTTGTTATTTCGGACCGTCTTGGCGTTCCCAAAGGCCTCCAGGAGGGGGTTGGACTTCAGGATGATGTCCTTCACGTGCTGGGGGGAGATGAGGAGGGCGTTGTGGGAGGGGGCTCCTTCTTCAGCACGTGTGCCAAAGGCGGCAGCTGGGAGCCCCTTCCCTGTTTCCAGCCCCATCGGCACCGGAGGGCTTTCCCCGGCGCTTTGTGGACTGCTTGGCGGGGGGGGGGGTCAGTACCTGCACTTTGGGGCCTCCGCCGGACACCTTGGAAACGTAGCCCATGATGTATTTGGCCGCCACTGTCTTGCCGGCCCCGCTCTCTCCACTGGGTGTGCAGGGGGGGAGGGAGGGGGGAAAGGCGAGAGAAGGAAGGAAACATCAGAACCAAAAGGGGGGCTTGTGCGCAGGTGGCCACCCCAGCTTTGCTCTTACCCAGTTCCCATCCGTTTCAAGGAGGCCTGAGCAGGGGAAATCTTGGATTGTATTGCTAACCAGCAAGAGAAATGGGGTGGGGAGGGTGTTGGAGGGGCAGGGTGCAACTGGCCACAAAATTCTTGCCCTGCAGAGAAATTCGTGTGGGTTCCAGAGTGGCTCCCCGGACAAAGCATCCCCAGACTTTTGGAGCTTGAGGGCACCTTTGGAATGCTGGCGCAATCACAAAATGGCGGCCAGAGGAGGTGGGGCCAATCACAGAATGGCTGCTACCGGAGGCGGAGCCAGCCACAAAATGTCAAGATGCGAGGCTATGCCAGTTTCGTGTAGTGGTTAGGAGCAGAGGCTTCTAATCTGAAGAGCTAAGTTTGATTCCCCCTCCCCCCAAGCACTCCTCCACAGGCAGCCAGCTGGGTAACCTTGAGCTAGTCACAGTCCTATTAGAAGCTGTTCTCACAGAGCAGTCCTCTCAGCCTCCCCTCCCTCTCAGGGTGCCTGGAGAGGATATGGGAAGGCAATTGTAAGCCACTTTGAGACTCCTTTCGGCAGTGAAAAGCGGGATATAAAAAACAATTCTTCTTCTAACAGTAACTCTTCAACATTGCTGGCAGAACCTCCCCTTGAGTGGGTTTAATGGGGCTGAGACCACTGTGACCGGCCTCAAGCTTCTAGGGAGTGGCGGGAAATAAATCAAATAACAATAACAACAATAACAACAATAACAACAATAATAAAGGACTGTATTCTTTAAAACTATTTAGTTGCATAAACATAAAGTATATTGACAGGATCTGTTTCCACCTGGCCCTTCCCTCTTCTAAATTCACTTTGTGGGCACCAGTTTCAGCTGAGACTATGGCTCCCACGGGCAGCCTGTTTGGGACCCCTGCCCTGGACTCTCCCCCCCCCCC
>BDOT02000001.1:176336461-176355194 GCA_003118565.2 Paroedura picta
TTGAGCAGGGGGTTGGACTAGATGGCCTGTGTGGCCCCTTCTAACTCTTGCAAATGGGTACCATGGTGGAAATTTTGCTTCTGTTGAATGCGTCATGTTCAATCTGAGGTGGATTTCCAGATCACTACAAGTCAAATCCTATTCACTGACTTCTGGATGTCCCAGTCTGTTGACTGCACTGATTTATTCTATGCAATTGTAATGATTTACTGAGGGGGCGTGGCTCAGGAGAAGAACATGGGCTTGGCTTTCAGAAGGCCCCACTTTAAATTCCCAGCGTCTCCTGCTGAAAGGATGAGGCAGTAGGTGATGGGAGAGACCTCTGCCACAGGCCCTGGAGAGTTGCTGCACTGATTCATATAAGGCAGGGTATCTACGTGGAGTCCCAGAGAGAAAGGCTGACTTTGTAATGTCAATAAAAATTTAATGCAAATAAGACAAACAAATAAGCCTATGCTTGTGGTCAGGACCACTTCCACTGACAGTGGATGTCATGATTTACTTAATTTACAGGCCATGAATGGTTAGTATATTAAAAATAAGAGTAAAGCGGAAGAAAAACGTCAAAACATTCACAGGGCCAAAATGCAACTTAAACATTTTAAGACCATGTACAGAACTGTGGGAAGGATGCTCAAAGACTATCCTCAAAGTTTATTCCACCAGGTTGGGGCCAGGACTGAGAAGGCCCTGGCCCTGGTCAAGGCCAGGCTTCCCTCCCAGGGAACAGGGACAACCAGCAAATTCATACCTGCAGAGCAAAGAGCCCTGCGAGGGGCATAAGGAGACAAGATGGCCTTAAAGTAAGAACCAAAACCCTGAACATGATCCGGAAGCCCCCTGGTAACCAATGCAGCTGCCTCAGCACAGGCTGGACATGGGCCCTCCAAGATGACCTCGTGAGGACCCCTGCAGCCGCGTTTTGCGCCAATTGGTATTTCCGGGTTAGAGGCAAAGGAAGGCCCGTGTAGAGCAAGCAAGTTACAGAAATCTAGTCTGGAAGTGACCGCTGCATTGATCACTGTGGCCAAGTGTTCTGGGGACAGGTAGGGTGCTAGTAGCCGAGCTTGGTGCAGGTGGAAAAATGCTGTTTGTGCTACCTTTGTGATCTGAGCCTCTGTGGATAAGGAGGCATCTAAAATCACCTCCAAATTCCTGGCTACAGGTACAGTCATAAGCTGTATCCTGTCCAGGCATGGGAGGCATGCTTCCTGATCCTTCCCCTTCTACCCAGCCACAGGGCCTCCGTCTTGGAGGGGTTGAGTTTCAGAGGACTCTGCCTGAGCCATCCAGACACTGCTTCCAAACAACTGGCAAATATTTTGGGGGGAGAGTCCGGCCGGCCATCCATCAGGAGATAGAGCTGGGTGTCATCCACATACTGATGACGCCCCAGCCCGAAACCCCAGAGGGTGCATATAGATTAGTAAAGTGAAGCTCAAGTCCTACAACAAAGACTGTTTCCATATACAGAACAAGGAATTTCAGATGTTCAAACTGGATTCAGAAAATGAGGCAGCACTAAAGAGCATACTGCAAATTTATGCCGCTTACTGGAGCATACAAAAGAATTTCAGGAGAAAAATCAGCTTGCATTTCATAGACACCCAAAGCAAACGAAACCAGTAGGCAAAAGGTTGTGTCTTCTTAAATCCTAAATAATTTTGCAACCAGAATGGGGTCCCAGGTATTCAATCCCACTTGTTCATCTGTAGCCAGTAAAGCACACCCTAGCCCTTATAAATAAATTATACAAAAATGTGTGCTTTAAATCTGAAGTGGGTGACAAACTGGTTGGGCACAATTGAAGAAGTGACCCCTTTACTGAAGAGCTATTGCCTATGTGGTATCCTGTACCTGTAATACTGGTGATGTTATATGATGTTACATTAAGGTAGGTTAACTGTGGATCTGGATAGATTTTTGTGTATAATTTATTTAAAAGTCTTAGGGTGTGCTTTACTGGCTACAGAGAGCGGGATTGAATAACTGGGACCCCGTTCTGGTTGCAAAATTATTTAGGATTTAATAAATCTCAAGAAGACACAACCTTTTGCCAACTGGTTTCGTTTGCTTTGGGTGCATTTCTACAAGAAGCCAACCGTGTTTCTTCATTTGGACTGCATTTCATAGAATACAGGAAAGCTGCTGACTCTGGGAATCATGAAAAGTTATGGCTGGTTTTTAAGGAACCCAGTGTGCCACAGAATGTGCTTGTTTTGGTGCGCAACCCGTACTCATGACATGAGGCTACTGCCAGGGCAGAATATAGAAGGGCTTCCAGTTGATAAAGATGTCAAGCAAGAATGTGGTTTATCTGCTTCTCTCTTCAATATACAGGCAGAACATATCATAAGGAAAACCAGATTAGATTTAGATGATGATGGAGTGAAAACTGTGCCAATATGGGAATCAAAACAATGCCCCACAGGCTGGGAGCCCTCAATCTGCATTCCAATTCCATAAAAAGGAGACCTTCTGAGTGATGCTCAAAATCTTCCAATGGAGGCTGATTACCATGTTTAGAAGAAGGAACTGGTTTTATATCCCACTTTTCACTTCCCTGAGGAGTGTCAAACCAGCTTACAAACACCTTCCCTTCCTCTCCCCACAACAAGCGCCCCGTGAGGTAGGTGTTGCAGAAAGAGCTGTGACAGGACTGCTGTGTGAGAACAGCACTCTAAGGACTGTGACTAGCCCTAGGTCACCCAGCAGGTTGCATGTGGAGCAGGGAATAAAACCTGGCTGCCACTCTTAATCACCATACCACACCGGCTCTTTTAAACTACCAGACCACGGCCACGCAACCTTCGACAACTCACTAGAGATCCTATTGCAAATTTACTTTGGTTACTGGAAGGATCATTCACTTGAGATCTGGAGACGGCACCTTTCTTTTGCCACCTAGTCACAGGTTTTGAAGTCAAGAAACATTCGGAGTTGGTTTCCCTCTGCCTGCCTGTGCATCACGATTCGGGTATTCCTTGGTAGTTTCCCTTCCACGTGACAGGCAGGAAACAGCGAAGACTTGAAATGACTCCTGGCAAAGATTGAAGCAGAAGGTGCCAAGGCAAGGATTACAGCCGAATACCAGGACGACAAAAGTAATGACTACTGAGGAACTGCACAATCTTGACAATGAAGGAAGCGAAATTATTTAAGGTTTTCTACTTCTGGGTTCCAACAAAGGGAGACTGCAAGTAGTCAGAAGGAGAGCGAGACTGGGAAGGGCAGCCAGAGATCCGTAACGGTAAGGCTGGGTCTCTGGCAATCAAGGTAACTCATCCTATAGAATACCCCATTACTATGTATGAGTGTGAAAGTTGGCAGACTGGATCCCAGAGATCGCTGGATCCCATCAAGGAGGCCGGACCTGAGTGAAGCTCTTAAGGCTAGGACATTTCGGAGGACAGTGATTTGTAGGGCTGTCCTTAAGTCAGAAGTGACGTCACTTAATGCACACACAGGTGTGAAAACTGGGCAAGGGAGAAAGACGGCAGGAAGAAAGTTGATTTGGTGTTGGGGGAGTTTGGAACTCAAAGGTTGAGCTGCAAAACAATGTTGGAACAATATTAAAAATTATTACAAATATATTTATGAAAGTGCACCAATATTATATTAAAAACAAAGTAAAAACTATACATATCTAACTGCATTTCGACCCAGGGGTCTCCCTCAGTGGTCAATATACACTGTACAAGGCTCGCTTGTCTAAAAGCAAAGTTTTGCTGGGTGGTCAAGAGAAATCTGTTTAGTATCTTGACCCCTGAGGAAGACCCCTGTGGGTCAAAATGCATTTGGTCTGTTCTTCATGGGCAGTTAGATATGTATTGCTTTTATTTTGTTTTTAATATAATATTGATGCATAAATATCTGTAATAATTTTTAATATTGCTTTAACATTGTTTTGCAGCTCAACTTTTGAGTTCCTGACTTTGTCCAGGTTGGGTTTCTGTTCCCTTTTCGGTTTTGCGTTGGAGTTTGACAGATGCCACAGACCATCAAAGACAGGGGTAGTCAACCTGCGGTCCTCCAGATGTCCATGGACTACAATTCCCATGAGCCCCTGCCAGCATTTGCTGGCAGGGGCTCATGGGAATTGTAGTCCATGGACATCTGGAGGAACACAGGTTGACTACCCCTGATCAAAGAGACAAATATGCGGGTTCTTCATCAAATCGAACCTGAACTCTCCCTAGGAGCTAAAATGACCACACTGAGGCTGTCGTAATTTTTTCATATCGCGAGAAGCCGAGACTCATGACAAGACAAGACGACAAGAGAAGAGAAGCCAAGGGTCATGGCTCCCTCAAAAGTCGATCCCTTTCATGTTTGGTCTTCCTCTTTTCTTGTTGCCTCCCAACTTTTCCTGCCATTACTGTCTTCCGTGAGTCACAGCTCACTTCCTCAGATATGCAGGGAAAGGAGCTGTGGATTACACAAGATGGTATTGAGATATACGTCCTTAGTCTTTTGAAAAGCCACCGGGCTTCTGTTTCCTTAGAAGTCGTTGGCCGGGTGACACAGGCCTGAAATTCAAGAAACGGGTAAAAAATACCCTGGAAAACGGCATCTTAAAAAGGCTTTCATCGGTATCTCCTGGAACGCTGGCGACGATTTCCGAGAGCACAAACAGAACTCTCTTTGACTGAATCCAGAGTAAACAAAGGGGTGATTTGATACCGGTATTGATTAAATGATAAGGCAGATTCCAGGTTGCCAAAGAAACGGCTGCGGGAGCAATGGAGATTGGGATGGGGGGGCAGAGCACGGGGCTGAACCAATCTGCCAAGATAAAATGATGCAATCTTCAGTATCCCCCAAACAGGCATTTATTTATGGGTTGCAACAGAGCCTTCACAAGCAGGTCTATGTCATGTATGGTGGGACTGAGAAGTAATAAATAATAACTGGTTTTCTTGGACAACTTAAGCTTAAGTGAAGATTTTTAGAGGAATTCTACTATGTATTTTTTATAATGTACTCATCAATTATACAAATTTATATATTTTAAATTTTGTACTGGCTCTCTGATTTTGCAATTTTCTACTATGAAATGTTTTTTCTCGCTATCTGTTTTATCTGGCCGCAGTGCTGTATTAAAATAAAATTTGAACTGGTTTTCTTATTGGCATGTAGTCAACAGGAAAAATGTTTATATTTCTGGAAACCACAAACCAAAGTGAACTGGGAGGCTGGGTTGTGATTGAACCAATCAGAATCATAGAATCATAAAATCATTGAGTTCGAAGGTATCTCGTGGGTCATCTAGTCAAGCCTCTTGCACTGTGTACTCCCAACCCTCTCGCTCATCCCCTGTCACCTGCCACCCCCTTGAGCCTTCACAGAATCAGCCTCTCCGTCAGATGGCAATCCAGCCTCTGCTTAGAAATCTCCAAGGATGGAGAACCCACCACCTCCCGAGGAAGCCTGTTCCACTGAGGAACCACTCTGACTGTCAGGAACTTCTTCCAGATGTTTAGACGGAATTTCTTCTGAATTAATTTCATCCCATTGGTTCTGGTCTGTCCTTCCGGGGCAACAGAGAACTCTGCTCCAACCTCTACATGGCAGCCTTATAAATACTTGAAGATGGTTATCAAATCCCCACTCAGTCGTCTCCTCTCCAGGCTAAACAGACCACGCTCCCCCAACCTTTCCTCCTACGTCTTGGTCTCCAAACCCCTCACCATCTTTGCTTCCCTCCTTTGGACACGCTCCAGTTTGTCTACATCCTTCTTCAACTGGGGAGCCCAACTGGGGTGCTGATTTGACCTCTTTCTGCTCCCCGCCACTTTCCCCTGCGTGGGGCCATTTAAACCCCTGCTTTCTGCTCCAAGAATCACCAAAAACTGCCTTAAAATTTGTGGACATTCGTGGCAGCGCTCCAGTTCCCAAACATCCCTTTGCGAAGCACAAACCAGCCCAAAATTCATCATGAGATCTGGCTCGTGAGCCAATTCACGAGCCTCCCTATTATTTGCAAAACATCTCCTTTCCAGAGTGAAGGAACCCTTGCACGGGGCTGAGATTCCAACAGATGCCTACAGAAGGGTTCCCCGACGTGGCGCCCGTGGGCACCGTGTTATGCAAAAACAAGCACTTGTAGAACGTGGGCAGGGGACAGGGGACATTTTTGCCCAGCAGGGTTTTGAATTAGCTGTGCTAGAATAAAAGGCATCTTAACTGTTACATATCTTCTGCCTGAAATGCTGTAGAGTTACTATGAGACTTCTACATAACCCCTCTCCCTGGCATTTTTGTGCTTGGTTATTGTAATGGTCATTTTGTGGTCTCGCTGCCACGCTCCTGTGCAAGGATTCCAGAGCTGCCCAGACATTAAAAACAGGGGTAGTCAACCTGTGGTCCTCCAGATGTCCATGGTCTACAATTCCCATGAGCCCATGCCAGCGTTTGCTGGCAGGGGCTCATGGGATTTGTAGTCCATGGACATCTGGAGGACCACAGGTTGACTACCCCTGCATTAAAAGGCTGGACAGCATTTTTGGAGAGCTGGTACAGACAGAACCCTGCTAACAATACAGCCAACTAGATTGAAGATCTGGCCCATAATTTATTGTTGATTCCCCCAGAGAGCATTTTTAAACGTGCGATCTTTCTCAATGTACTGGCTTGCTTATGCGCTTTCCGCTAAAGATACAAGTCTATCCTATCAGGCTGCCTCCAAGACCATCCAAGTAATCCCTGGGGTGAAACAACAGCCCATCTGCACTGCTTTTATCTTAACCCAAGGGATGGCTCTAACTAATGTAGAGATAAGCACAATTTCTTTGTCTCGCTGATGCATTTACTCCCGCAAAGCTCGTAATTTTTACCCACAATCTGAACCTGGCCTTTGGCAAGAGAGGCGGAATAAATGGTGCCACGACAAAGACGATCTTTTGTAAGCAGTTGCAGCCTGGCCAAGTGATCTCAGGAATGCACCCTCCTGAGCCAAGGGGACACATGGCAGGTGGGCATGAGGGCTGCTACTTCAACAGGGAGGGGCAACCCAGCTTGGCTTCCTGAGAACCGTACAGGAAAGTTGCTGCCTGGGAAGCGGTGTGTGTGCGTGTGTGCGTGCGTGCGCTGTGGAGGTGGAGGTGCCTGCTCTGAGTCCAGGCTGCAAGTCGGGTGGGCAGGGCTTGGTGAAGTGGGGACATGCTCGCCACGAGGTGTCCCACCCACCAGCTTCAGCCTCTCTGCTGTTCTAAAAGGTGAAGCCCACTGGCTCGATTTGGGTACTTTTTGACCTTTCTGAACTGAATCACTCATCCTGTACATATAAATGGTTCTAAATGGTCCAAATCAGGGGTCACCACATCGCGATTCAGCATTCCATTAAAAGCACAACAATATAGGCTAGATATCAGGAAAAAAATTGTTCACAGTCAGAGTAGTTCAGCAGTGGAATAGGCTGCCTAAGGAGGTGGTGAGCTCCCCCTCACTGGCAGTCTTCAAGCAAAGGTTGGATGCACTTTTCTTGGATGCTTTAGGATGCTTAGGGCTGATCCTGCGTTGAGCAGGGGGTTGGACTAGATGGCCTGTAGGACCCCTTCCCACTCTATGATTCTATGATATGATCCTGCGTTGAGCAGGGGGCTGGACTAGATGACCTGTGTGGCTCCTTCCCACTCTATGATTCTATGATTCCCCCAATGGGAGACCGGCGTGCCAAACAGCTGATAATGACAGGTGTGCCACTCCCTATAAATCCCTCCCGAAGCATAGGGTGGGATTTAAAGGGAGCAGCACGTCTGTCATTATCAGTTGCTTGGTGGGCAATCTCACCCCCCCGCCCACCCCTTCTTAGGCAGTGAAGATGCCCCCTGCTGCCTGGGAAGCAGGGAGAAGCATTCAGGTGCAAAACCCCCTAACACGTTTCGTAATCGGATGAATCTAAAAAAGTGAAGGAGTATTACTGTGATTCGGTCCAAATCTGAAACGGTATGTATGTGTGGGTGCAGTCCCTCGTCCTTTCTTCACAGGGCATGGTCCCCAGGCCCCGGATCATCCTTGTCCTTCTCTCCCGCACCCTCTCCGTTTTGTCCATGTCCTTCCAGAACTTCACCACCCAGTATTCCATATGATAAAGATGACGATTTATTGTAAACCGCTGCGAGTCTTGGAGAGCAGCGGTATATAAATCAAATAAATAAATAAATAAATAAATGATGATGTTAGCCAGTCAGTTGAGCCCGACTCTTGGCGATCCTATGGCACAACTGCCACCACGATTTCTGATCTTGCACTGCTTCTTTTTGTTGTATAATGTTCATTGGGGGTCCATTTTGATCGTATCTAACCACCACATTCTTTAAAATCAGAGCCCAGCAGCACCTTTAAGACCAACAAAGATTTATTCAAGGTGTGAGCTTTCGAGTGCAAGCACTCTTCCTCAGACTATAAACATGCTTGCACTCGAAAACTCACGCCTTGAATAAATTTTTGTTGGTCTTAAAGGTGCTACTGGGCTCAGATTTTATTGTGTTACTTCAGACCAACATGGCTACTCATTTGAACCCACTACATTCTTTGTCGGCCTGGTTTCCTTTTTCCACTGACCAATCCTAAAACCCGTGTCAAAAACCCGACCGGGGGGTGGGGAGGGGGGGGGCTGTTCTCCCACGTGCAGGGTTGCATGCACGTTAAAACATATTTCTCTTTGTGCTGCCACTGTATTAAGAAACTCAGTAACCAGTTTATTTTATTCATGAATTTATATACTAGCCTTCTCCCGGAGCTCAGAGCAGTTTGCATATAATTAAAAACGCTCAACGATATAAATATACAAGTTAAGATCTAAGTTATTATAGGTTTTAATATCCAGAATTTAAACTAATTTGCCTAGGCCATCTCCTATTCAGAGGGAAGGTGAAGGGTTGCCAGATAATACTTAATTAGATATTAGGTGATTTGGGAGAGAGGTCAGCGGAATTTTAAATGTTAATGTTCAGGATCTCAACCATCGGCCTGGCGGAACAGCTATCTCTTGCAAGCCCTGCTGAATCTCTCAAGGTCCCCCGCAGGGCTCTGACGTGACCAGGGAGAATGTTCCACAAGGGCAGATAAGGCCCTGACCCTGGTTGGGACCAGTTTCATGTTTTAGGGCCAAGGCTCCTCAGGAGATTTTGATCACTAGATCTTAAGTGTCCTTTGGGGGAGGTTAGCGGGAGAGGTAGCCCAACAGACACAATGGTCTTTAAAGGTAAGAACCAAAACCTTGAATGTGAATCGATCCTCAATCTGGAGCCAGTGCAGTTGGAAGAGCACAGGTCATGTACGCTCTCCACTGGACCACACTGCTGCATCCTGGACGAGTTGAAGTTTCCAAAGCAACTTCAGGAGAATGCTGGTAAGACTGCCTTTCATCAAGCAGACAAGACAGAGATTTCCAGTCCCTGCAGCCCCTCATGTCCTTGGCGTGTGCAAGCTGCCTGGCTCTCCCAAGGACTACAAATGCACACCCACAGGATTCTATGGCAAGGTTACCGCAACAATGGAATGGCGCCTGGGAAGTCAGTGCTGAATCATTGCTGGTTCCGGCGTTTCTGCTTAGTCATGGAGGAGGGAAGACGAGGAAGGCTCCAGTCTGGCCCCGAAGGCTCCACGCAGGCCTTCCCTTATCCCTGTTTCCAAACTGCAATTGGGGCAAAATGCAGCTGCTTTGCATCTTCATCTAAACCCCATGGCGGGCCTACATTACCCCCATCCTCCACCAGCTGCACTGGCTACCAATCGATTAGTGGATCTGGTTTAAGGTGCTTCCAGGCCCTATGCGGCCAGTCCTCAAGGACTGTCTGCCTGCATATATTCCCCAAAGAGCGACTCACTCTATTCATGCCAACAACCTGGTGATCCCTGGCCCCAAAGTCCGCCTGGCCTCGACCAGACCTAGAGCTTCCTCAGCCGTGGCCCCAAGCCGGTGGAGCAAGCTCCCAACCAAGTCAAGGCCCTACTGGAACTCAAGCAGTTCTTCAGGGACTGCAAGGTTTCAGATGAAACGACAGGCACTTTCCCTCAACCTGGCATCCCAACATCCAATTGTTCCTGACTGTCTCTGTTACCCCTATAATTGCTCAAGATAACCCACATGCTGCGCTGTTAACCACTTGTATCTTTCTTGATCATGCTGTTCAATGTCCCATGGACCGGTGGCTCCCCAACCACTGGGCTGCGGCCCGGTGCCGGGCCACAAAGGCCCTGACACTGGGCCGCAGCTCCCTGCCTCCTCAGGGCCGCGCCAGACCGCGCATGTGCGTTTGCGCCATGCGCGGCCACAAACATGCATGCGTGGCACTCCCGTGCATGAGCGGCTGGGTTGCGCATGTCCGTTTGCACCATGCACAGCTGTAAACATGCATGCGCGGCACTCCTGTGCATGCGCGCATTGCCCTCCCTGCCGCCGCTGGTCCGCAGCCTGAAAAAGTTTGCATGGACCATTCCTGCTCCCCAATGGTTATGTGCACACTGCCCTGAGACGTCACAGCGAGGGGCGGTAGATAAATTACACAACTAAAATAAAAATTGAAGACTGCTCTGTGTTAACACGCTGCCCCATCTCTGTTGTGTTTTGGATTGGGCAGTTCTGGGCGGCAGCTGGAGTTTCTCCAGCATCACCAGACCCCTTGTGTTCTTATGCAAACAGAAGCGCCCAGATCCGAGACATCCAGAAGCCAGCAGCTCCAGCACTTTGCACACCAGGCGGAGTTCCCGTGGGCTCAGTAGGACCCGGGGCGGGGGGGGGGGGCTGCTTTCTGCAGCCTCTGGAAGCCCAGCAGAGGGAACGTAAGCTCACAATGAAAGCCGCACCATCCCACGTCTTGTAGCCCAGGTGCTTAGCAACAGAGATAAGCAATGACCAAACGCACCTGCGCATCCTGTAAATAGCAAACACAGATGCAAATCACCCACCACCGGATCCTTTCAGTTGGAGGGACCGGGACGTGAACCAGAGATCTTTTGCATACCAAGCAGGTGCTCTGCCACTGAGCCATGGGCCCTCTCCAGACTCCTAACTCGGCCCCACCCCAGCTGTTCTTCCCATGAAGGAGCCTAGAATCATGCAGGATCTTAGGGGACTTCCTGGGTCATCTAGTCCAACCCCCTGCACTATGCAGGACACTCCCAACCCTATAACTCCTCCACTGTCACCTGCCACCCCCTTGAGCCTTCCCAGAATCAGCCTCTCCGTCAGATGGCTCTCCAGCCTCTGCTTAAAAATCTCTAAAGATGGAGAACCCACCACCTCCCGAGGAAGCCTGTTCCACTGAGAAACCGCTCTGACTGTCAGGAACTTCTTCCAGATGTTTAGACGGAATTTCTTTTGAATTAATTTCATCCCATTCGTTCTGGTCTGTCCCTCTGCGGAAAGTGATAACAATTCTGCTCCATCCTCCACATGGCACCCTTTTAAATACTTGAAGATGGTTATCAGACCATCTCTCAGTCATCTCCTCTCCAGGCTAAGCAGACCAAGCTCCCCCAACCTTTCCTCCTACGTCTTGGTCTCCAAACCCCTCACCATCTTTGTTGCCCTCCTCTGGACATGCTCCAGTTTGTCTACCTCCCTCTTCAACTGGGGTGCCCAAAACTGAACACAGGACTCCAAGTGAGGCCAAACCAGAGCAAAGCGGCACCATCACCTCCCGGGATCTGGACACGATACTCCGTCTGATACAGCCCCAAATCCCATTTGCCTTTTCAGCCACTGAAACCCACTGCTGACTCATGTTTAATGTATGGTCTACTAAGACTCCTAGATCCTTTTCACACATGCTCCTGCCAAGACAAGTGTCCCCCATCCGATATTGGTGTACTTGGTTTTTCCTACCTAAATGTAGAACTATACATTTGTCCCTATTGAACTTCATTTTATTCAATTTAGGCCACTTCTCGAGCCTATCAAGATCATCCTGTATTCTGTTGCTGTCTTCAGTTGTGTTTGCTACCCTTCCCAGTTCAGCAGTTGTTGTTAGTTGCGAAGTCGTGTCCGACCCATCGCGACCCCATGGACAATGATCCTCCAGGCCTTCCTGTCCTCTACCGTTCCCCAGAGTCCAATTAAATTTGCTTCAGGGACTCCATCCAGCCACCTCATTCTCTGTCGTCCCCTTCTTCTTTTGCCCTCGATCGCTCCCAGCATTAGGCTCTTCTCCAGGGAGTCCTTCCTTCTCATGAGGTGGCCAAAGTATTTGAGTTTCTTCTTCAGGATCTGGCCTTCTAAGGAGCAGTCAGGGCTGATCTCCTCTAGGACTGACCGGTTTGTTCACCTTGCAGTCCAAGGGACTCGCAAAAGTCTTCTCCCAGTTCAGTATCGTCTGCAAATTAAATAAGTACCCCCTAATGTAACTATTCTTAGGGATGCCAGCCTCCACCTGAGACAAGGGGAACCCCTGGAATTACCCCTGAGGTCCCTGCCCTCCCCAGGCTCCATCCCCAAATCTCCAGGTGTTTTCCAACCTGGATCTGGCAACTCTACCCACCCCCACCATCTCCACCAGGGGCCAGAGGGACCTGGCAACCTTGCATCCCTCGCCCGACCTGCAGGACTGTCTTGACCCCTGACCCCATCAGAGGCATGCTCAGAACTTGCCTCACGCCCTCACAAGGCTCCCCACAGCCCCCATTAGGCTGCTCTGCCAGCGTTCTCCCTTAGGAAGGTGTTGTGACAGGCACCAACATCTACACTCAGAGGTTCAATCACGCTCCCAGAACACGCTCGACTCTCCGTACATCCTGTGCTGGCGAGTGAGAGGGAATGAGTCACCACCTGCCAGGCTGCCAAGCATGTTTGAGCATGCAGAGAAGTGTGCCGAGATTGCAGCCGTTCGCCAGGCCTGGAATGGCAGATGGGAAACGATCGGGGCAGAGGAAGGAGTGGATGGGCTCGGGCTGCTCTCGGTCCCCTTAGGGAGGTTGGAGGCCGGAGAAAGCGTCACTTAACTGCATGCTCAGTGCCGAGGAGAACCCTCCACCCGGCAAAGAAGTCCTCAACATTGGCATTAAGGATACAAATGGAGACTAGCATAGACACACAGACACATACAAGAAGGCTGGCTTTTTATACCCCACTTTTCATTACCCGAAGGAGACCCAATGCGGCTTTCAAACAACTTTCCCTTCTCCACCCTACGGCAGACACCCTTAGAAGAAGAAGAGTTGGTGCTTAGATGCTGCTTTTCTCTACCCAAAAGAGTCTCAAAGCAGCTTCCAGTCACCTTCCCTTTCCTCTCCCCACAACAGACACCCTGTTAGGGTGGAGCTACAGGCCCTGCGGGAGCTTTCAACTTTTCGCAGGGCCTGTAAGACGGAGCTCTTCCACCAGCTCGTTGGTTGAAGCAAGTGCAGAGAGAAGATCTGTGGGCCCCACAAAGGAGAAGTATTCCACCACATTTTAACAGTGGTGGCCAGCAGTTCTCCCCTAGTCCCCAGTGGGGGTAGGTTGGGGGTTGGTTTGCCTCCGAGCTTGTTATTGGAGAGTACCCAGCTTGCTGGGGGGTAAATGGTAATGACTGGGGAAGGCACTGGCAAACCACCCCGTATTGAGTCTGCCATGAAAACGCTGGAGGGCGTCACCCCAAGGGTCAGACATGACTCGGTGCTTGCCCAGGGGATACCTTCACCTTTTACCTTTTAATCTCTATTAATCGTTGTAGTTTTAGTGGGTGTTTTAGGGCAGGGGTCGCCAACCCCCGGTCCGTGGCCCGGTACTGGGCCACGAAGGCCTCGGTGCCGGCCCGCCAGCAACCGTACCTGCCTCTTCCCCCCCCCCCTGCTGCGAGAAGCTCGCCAGGCCCCAAGTGAAGCGGCCACTTCACTTGCGGCCTGGCTGGCGTCTTGTTGTGAGAGTAGGGGGAAGAGGCAGGCGCAGCCTCCAGTATGCCAGTGGACGCTAACGTGCACGCGCGGAGCTGCTGCGCATGCACGTTAGTGCCCCCTGCTGGCAAAAACGCGCATGCACGGCTATTCTGAGCATGCGAGTTACCGCCACCTGCTGGCAAAAATGCACATGCGCGCGGCCAGGCCAGCAGCTTTCCCTCAACCCCAGAGGTGGTCCTCTAACCGGAAAAAGGTTTGGGACCACTATTTTAGGGGATTTTGTATCTTTATTTTTATCTTGTAACCCAGCACGAGCCAGCTCCAAGAGTGGCAGGAAATAAATTAAAATAACAACAACAACAACAACAACAAAAGGTGGCTGGCTTAATTCTCCTCTTCCATTTTATCCTCAAAACAAACCTGTGAGGTAGGCCACCCAACTAGCTTCCACAGCAAAGTGGGAATTTGAACCCAGTTCCTCCAGATCAGGGGTAGTCAAACTGCGGCCCTCCAGATGTCCATGGACTACAATTCCCAGAAGCCCCTGCCAGCGAATGCTGGCAGGGGCTTCTGGGAATTGTAGTCCATGGACATCTGGAGGGCCGCAGTTTGACTACCCCTGCTCCAGATCCTAGTCAGACACTCTAACCACGACCACCAGACTGGCTTGTCAAGGACTACGAAATATCACCCCCGTCCTGTCCAAGGAAACGGGAGTATCAGGACTTCTCCCTGCAGGAAGGAATATGGCATCTGCTGCGTAGCCAGGCCTGCAATGCCCCCCCCGGCCCCCTTTGTGGGCTGCAGAGACAATGAGAGTGGGTGGGCTTCTAATCTAAGGGACAGCTGCTTCTGCCATAATTAAGCCCAACACTCCTGCCGGGAGAGAAAGCAAGCAGGCCAAGGTTAAGCGATCGTGTTCAGGCCCCGGCTTTAAAAGCAGCAGCGTTGGCGGGACTCAGTCGAGCCCCTTCGCCTCCAGAATCAGCCGGGCCGGTATTTAGTCATCCATTCACAAAACCGCCTCTTGAGCCCAACGTGGCGTCTGCCAAAGCTGTTTATTCAACGGAGGGATGACCAAATCTCTGCTTCCTCCCCGGGTCTCTGAGAACGGCAGCCAACGCAGGGACGGATGACGCCCGTGGTTACTTCACCACTCCGACCGCCTCGTTCTATCGAACTGAGGCAGCTAAAAGAGGTCAGCTTGGGAAGCTCTGAGCAAACCCTGTTTCGCACTCAGGCCAGCAGGAGCCTCATGTCTATTCTGCCCCCCCTTTCCCTCCAAGCTTTAGCCCATTTAGCCTTTTATAGCCTAAAAAGAGATATGCAAGATCAAAACAAGGGAGTCAACCAGATTGCTTCACTCTGCTGCTGGACTTCTCCACGAGTGCCCTGTTCGTCCCCCAGCAACTGGGAGTCAAAGCTACATTGCTCCTGCAGGTGGAGGCTCTTATCCCTACCCCCATTGCTTTCCCTCTGCCAGAGCTTCTGCTGGCAGCCCACCTGTGCAGACACTTTTATTTTTTCTTTCTCTAATTCATTTGTATTCTGCAATTCTTACAGCAGCACCCATCCTCCTTTTTATCCTCACAATAGCCCTGTGAGGCAGGCTAACCTGGGAGAGTGGGACTGGCCCAAAGTGAACTTCCATGGCAGGACTGAGGACTCGAATCCAGGTCTTCACTCCCCCATGCTGCACAAGGAGTCCAGGAGCACCTTTAAGACCAACAAAGATCTATTCGAGGTGTGAGCTTTTGAGTGCAAACACTCTTCTTCAGACCATAAACATGCTTGCACTCGAAAACTCACACCCTGAATAAATCTTTGTTGGTCTTAAAGGTGCCACTGGACTCTGATTTCATTGTGCTCCTTCAGACCAACAGGGCTACTCATTTGAATCTACACAAGGAGGTGGCTCCTTTTCCTATGGGCTCTCCATCTGAGAAAGGGAACGTCGACTCTCAAAATCTCTTACTCCAAAAAAGTCTTGTTTAAGAGACCTCTGGCCGTGAATCGTGCTCTTGGGTTGCAGACCAGCACAGCGCCCTTGGAAACGAGGAAATGTTACGTGAACCTTTGCAGTTTCCACCGTTCTTTAATGTCATTGTTGTTATTACGTTAATGTTATTGTTGTTATCACCTCGTTATTACTACAAATGGAGTTACCTGTATCGTTTCTTGTTTCATGTAAACCGCCCTGAGCCTTCGGGGAGGGTGGCATATAAATACAACAAATAAAATAAATAATAAATAAACCTGCATCAGGTCCCATGACTACAGAGACAAGTTTGAGCCAGGGGCACCTTGCAGACCAACCAAGTTTAATTCTGTGTGCATTCCCGCTTCTTGGTTGGTTTGAAAGGCACCACTGGATTCAAACTTTGTTGTATTGCTTCAGACCAACTTGGCCAGGCCATTTGGAGAGGGGCAGCATGCAAATTAATTAAAATATAAATAAAATAAAATACCCACCCTGAATCTATCCCATAATCATAGCACCTGCTGGGGGCGAGGGGAACAGAGAATGATCCTTTGACTGCAGCTGGATTCCCCACCTACAGGAAACCTCGCTGAATGCAATTCGGCTATGCAGGTGAGTCCCTGGAGAAACAAAGAGCTTAGAACAGTGGTTCTCAGGACCCCTTTGGGGGTTGAATGACCCTTTCACAGGGGTCGCGGCACGGCAAACAGCTTGGCTGGGGGGGGGTAGTGCCAGACACCCAACAGCCTTGCAGGGTAGATCAAGATTGAGCATTTGTCTGTCTGGAGCAGCGGAAAAGAGTGAGATCGGCATGGTGGGACAAGGGGCAGAACTAAACTGAGAAACCCAGGATAAAAAACCAATTTAAATACAATCATGAACAATGGATCGTCATGCCATTGGTCAGTTTGGGTTTAATTTCTGTGAAAAAACACTTGCATAATTTTAGGGTTGGGGGTCACCCCAACAGCAGGAACTGTATTAAAGGGTCGCGGCATTAGGAAGGTTGAGGGCCACGGGCTTAGAAGGAGGGCACCCCCTAGTGGTCAACACAAGACAGATCATTCAGTGAAATGGAGGAGCGTTTTGCAGCTGTAGCGTGCGGTTAAGCATCAGGACGGAATTCCCCGGGGGCAACGGTGGGTTGCTTCACAGAAAGCTCCACCCACAGTGAGTGCGGCTCCTTCCAAAGGATGCACACCCAAGCCGCTTCGTTGTGCCGCTGACCCAACCGTCCAACTGCCATGCGGTTCCTAGCTGTCGGCTGGGAACTTCCTAGTACACAGGTGGCCAAACTGTGGCTCTCCAGATGCCCAGGGACGACAACTCCCATACCAGCTGCTGGCAGGGGCTCATAGGAACTGTACTCCATGGACATCTGGAGAGCTCCAGCCTGACCATCCCTGTCCTAGAGTTTGGGGGAAGGTAGCTTGGAGGTAGCTTGGAGAAGGGACTGGAGTCACTGTGAGTGGGCAGGTACTTGTGAATTCCCTGCATTGTGCAAGGGGTGGGACTAGATGACCCTGGTGGTCCCTTCCCACTCCAGGATTCTAAGGGCAGGACTTCAGTGGGGGGTAATTCCATAGAGTTCACCCCTGGAAGCTGCCCTTTTCCCCAGGGGGAGCGATCTGTCCTCTGGAGATCAGCTGTAAATCTGTCAGATCTCTATCTTGGACTGCTGTGAAGAAGAAGTCGGGCCACTCCTCCCCACAAACAGGACACAGACAGTTTAAGGCCACTGGGCCCACTGGGAGACAAAGCTGTGGTCTCCACTTCCTTCCGGGATGCCTCGGCTATGCCACTTCGAAACTTTACACCCCCAGCCTTTCAAACTGGCCCGAGGCGGGCTGGATATGCTCCAGCAGCCACAGAATTTGGAGCGTGGTCATCGAAAGGGGAAGAGTGGGGAGCTGGGAGAGGAACTCACTTTGTTCCAGGCCCTGGGACCATGTAGAATCAGCTAGAAGATTATGTCAGGTGAGTGACTTTTAAACTGGCCCTCCCCCTCTCCCCACCATTGAAGACACCTACGAGGTGGATGAAAAGTGTTCGGTCTAGTTCTGAACAAAACACCATCCTATTTAGGGTTCTTGAAGAGCAGATCTCAGAAAGCCCTATGAAGATAGGTTGAGGGACTTGGGAATGTTCAGCCTGGAGAAAAGGAGGTTGAGAGGGGACATGATTTGAAAGGTTGTCACTTGGAGGAGGGCAGGATGCTGTTTCTGTTGGCTGCAGAGGAGAGGACACGCAGTAATGGGTTTAAACTTTAAGTACAACAATATAGGTTAGATATCAGGAAAAAAATTTTCACAGTCAGAGTAGTTCAGCAGTGGAATAGGCTGCCTAAGGAGGTGGTGAGCTCCCCCTTACTGGAAGTCTTCAAGCAAAGGTTGGATACACACTTTTCTTGGATGCTTAGGGCTGATCCTGCGTTGAGCAGGGGGTTGGACTAGATGGTCTGCATGGCCCCTTCCAACTCTATGATTCTAATGTAAGCAGGGCCAGCCCTGGAGAGTACTTGGGTGGGAGACCTCTGAGGAATAGCAGGGTTGTGATGCGGAGGCAACCAAATCTCTCGCCTTGAGAACCTTGCAATGACACTGCCCACAACCACCTCCTCCCACATTGCCCACCGGTCAAAACCTGACTCACCTGCCCTGCTCTCTGTACCCCGCCTTCCGTGGGGATGCAGGCGGCAGCCAGAAACAGGGCTTTTAAAGTGGTGGCACCTCATTTCTGGAACACCTGTCCTCCTAAGACCTGCTTTTTCCTTCGGCACCAGGCCAAGAATGTCTCTTCACTCAGGCTTTTAATGAACAAATCACAATTAAAAACAAACGAAAACATTTCCGTTTGAAAACTTATTCTGAACTGTTTTTTTAAGCTGCTGATTTGTTTTTTTTATTATATATTATATTATTATATTAATAT
>BDOT02000001.1:176428320-176442203 GCA_003118565.2 Paroedura picta
GCTGCTTGAAGACCGCCAGTGAGGGGGAGATCACCAACTCCTTAGGAAGTCCAATCTATTGCTGAACTACTTTGAAATGTTTTCCCTGATATCTAGCTGATATCATTCTAGTAATATTTTAAAGCCATTCCTGCAGATCCTTTCCTCTGTTGCCAAAAGGAACCTTTCCCTGCCCTCCTCCAAGTGACAACCTTCCAAATTCTTCAAGAGAGTTACACTGTCCCCTCTCTAACTCCTCTTCTCCAGGCTGAATGTTCCCCTCAGCCTTTCTTCCTAGGGTTTGGTCTCCAGGCTGTGGATCACCCTCGTCGCTCTCCTCTGCCCCATCTCCATTTCAGCCACGTCCTTTTGGAAGTGAGGCCTCCAGAACTGCCCCCAGGACTCCAGTTGGGGCCTGACCAATGTGATATCCAGTGGGACTGTGACCTCTTGTGATCTTGATGTGATGCCTCTGTTGATACAGACCAAGATTGCATTAACCTTCTGTCAACTCCTATTTAGCTTCTGGTCCACAAATACCCCTAGATCTCCTTCACACCCACAGCTACCCAGAAGTGTCTCTCCCACCCAGGATCTCCTGCTTCTCATTTGTGTGACCTGGATGGAGAACTCTGCCCTTCTCCTTATGGGACTGCATCCACTGTGTTCAGATCTTGTTGAACTCTTTCCTTCGTCCGGGTTGTTGCTATTCCTCCTAATTTGGTGCAAATGTAATGAGTCCCCCCACCCCCTCGTCCAGATCACCTATAAAGATGTGGAAAAGTACCGGACCCAGTTCTGAGTCATTTCTAGCACAGCCTCTTTGGGCCACCAGGGGATTCTGCATGCCAACTGGCCCTTGCCGCACTGAAGCGGAAGGACATTTTTGTCCACGGTCTATGTCAGAGTAGCCCTCTCTGTCCTTGGCAACGGTTTCATCGGTGTGTCCCTCTCTCACAGGTGTGGTGCAGCCGGATAAGTACAAACCAGTCCCGGATGAGCCCCCCAATCCCACCAACGTGGAGGAGACGCTAAAGAAAATACAGAGTAACGACAAGGATCTAGACGAAGTGAACCTTAATAATATTAAGGTTGGTAGCTCCCCTGGGCTGAATCTGCACGGAGCTTTTATTCCAATCCCAGGTCAATTCAGTCCCTGCCATCCACACTGAATACGATTTCCATTTTGATTTGGGGTGACTTAAATTTTCCCTCTGCAACAAGCAGGATTGATCTGGAGTGATCCTACCTTTCGCATGCAATATCCTGTAGTGGATATAACCCTCGATATTTGAGAATTGAGAATTTATGAGTAAAGGTGCAGCTCTCTGCTTTTCCTGAACTAACTTGCTGCCTGGAGCCTCCAACGCTGTAGAAAAGCCCTTATTGGCCAGGGTGTCAGTTCAAAGGCTCCCTTGTTCCCAGGTTGCAAGGCTTCCCTTAAAGGGGAAGCCCCAACTTCTCTCAGCAGAAGCTCCAGAAGCCCTAAGTTCTCTTGGCAGAGGTTTGCCTCTTGGATTTATTCCCCCTCTTCTGCTGTCTCCAATCCTCTCCCCTCCCCATTAAAGAAAAGAAAAAACGAGGCTCCTTCTGCGCTTGGCTCCCCCCCCTTCTGAGCTTCTTCAGTCACGTGCAGAACACTTTTCTGTTTCAATAGTGGGGTGGGTGGGATAGAGTAAGACCCGAGTTCAAATAGATCTGGATTCAGCAGGATCCAAAACGGAATAAACAAAGTAAGTGCAGAATCAGCCCAGGTCAGTGGAGGGCAGGGCAGGTGTCTTGGAACTTTAAGAAATATGCTTTCTCCCATCTTTCTGACAGGACATTCCCATTCAGACCCTGAAAGAAATTTGTGAGGCCATGAAATCCAACACTCAAGTGAAGCGGCTCAGTCTGGTGGCCACCAGGAGCAATGACCCAGTGGCACATGTACGTACTTCTTCTGCTTACTCCCTGCAGACTCCTTGGGGGGGAGTTTGGTGCGTTTGCCTGGGCCAGTCTGAGTAGAACTAACAGCTGGCAAGGAGGAAGGGAAACAGGGGGATCCCATGACTGAAACAGGAAAGGCGCTTCCATGTCACAGGCTCAAGGCATGTTGGAGCTGGACCCTGGCCCATCCAGCCCAGCACTCTGGGTCACACAGTGGCCAAAACCCAGGAGCCACCAGGAGGTCCACCAGCAGGGCCAGAACTCCAGAAGCCATCCTTCTGCCCCCCCAAGAACCAAGAAGACAGAGCATCATTGCCCCAGATGTGAGAACATAAGAGAAGCCATGTTGGATCAGCCCAACAAGCTGTGTGACACAGTGGCCAAACCCCAGGAGGTCCACCAGCAGGGCCAGAACCCCAGAAGCCCTCCCACTGTTGCCACCCCAAGCATCAAGAATGCAGAGCATCACTGCCCCAGATATAATAGCATAAGAGAACCCGTGTTGGATCAGGCCCATGGCCCCTCCAGCACAACAAGCTGTGTCACACAGTGGCCAAAGCCAGGTCCCTTCAGGGGTTCACCAGCAGGGCAAGGACTACTAGAAACCTCCCACTGTTGCCCCCCAGCACCAAGAATTCAGAGCATTGCTGTACCATATGTAAGAATGTCAGAGAAGCCATGTTGGATCAGGCCAGTAGCCCAGCCAGTCCAACACCCTGTGCCAACTAGTGGCCAAAACCCAAGGACCAAGGACCACCAATGGGAGTAGAACTCCAGAAGCCCTCCCACTGTTGCTTCCCCAAACACCAAGAATATCTAGGATCACTGTTCCAGACTGTGATGATGCCACTGATGGGCCTCTGCTCCAGATGTTCAACCAATCCCTTCTTGCTGTTGCTGATGCTTGCAGCCTCCACCGCTTCCTGCAGCATGGGGTTCCACATGTTAACTACTCTTTGGGCAAAGGATGACTTTCTTTTAACATGCGATCATTGCTGCTAGCATCACCTTTGCTGTTTTTTTCAGGCGGTGGCAGAGATGTTAAAGGAGAACAAGATCCTCCAGAGCCTCAACATTGAGTCCAACTTCATCACCAGCGCTGGGATGATGGAGGTCATTAAAGCCATGAAGCAGAACACCACACTGTGTGAACTCAAGGTGGACAACCAGGTTAGGTACCCTTCAGTTTGTGCATGCTGCGAACCATGTATGCTTCCAGGGTTATTGGCCAAATCTAAGAGAGGCATTAGTTGTAAGATTTGGATCCTGTGTACTACAGAAACATAGAGCTGGAAGGGATCTCATAGATCATAGAATCATAGGCTCATAGAGTTGGAACGTACTGTAAAGATCATCTAGTCCAGCCCGCAGCTCAATGTAGCATCAACCCTTTCCATGGCTGAACTAGACTCTGGGGGCCCAGTATATGTTGTTTTTCCAGTGGGGTCAGGCAGGTGAATCAGGCAGGTCACATCCTGGCTATTTTAGTGCCCATGGCTATACTACTCCAAATGTGGCCATGGCCTCTTGGCCAGGACACAATTCTTCCAACTATTTGTTTCAAAGTTTTTCAACATCACGTAAATTGGGAGCCGCTATCCTTTCCTGTGGCGGGGAATTCCATGTCAGTAAAACATTTTGTGAAGCTGCTCTTTTCCTCTGTCAGTCTCAGATTTTCTGTTGCTCCATCGCATTGAGTAACCCTCTCTAGTGTTTGGAGAGAAAGAGAAAAAGTTGACTGTGTTCACTCTTCCTGTATGGTTTGTAAAAGCCAAAATGAAATAGGAGGGGTAGGACCCAGCGAAGGACCAGACACAGAATCACAGAATCAGAGAGTTGGAAGGGGCCATACAGGCCATCTAGTCCAACCCCCTGCTCAACGCAGGATCAGCCCAAAGCATCCTAAAGCATCCAAGAAAAGTGTGTATCCAACCTTTGCTTGAAGACTGCTAGTGACACAAATCAAGGAACTGGGCCCTGGGACACCAGGATGGTGTATCAAATGTTACTCAGCCGTATAATGAACAGAATTTTATGGAGTCTTCAACCTTCAGAGATTCTTTAATGTCCAGAATATTAAACAAATCCCAGTGCAATTCACTGTGTGTCTTTTTCAAGGGATATCAATTCTTAGAAAATATAACAAGGTATAATTAGTAAAGCCATTAAAGAATTGTAGCCTGCTGACATCTAGAGAGCCACAGTTTGATCACCCCTAGCAGAGGATGAGTCAAACCTGGCTCTCCAAAATTGTCCCCCAGTACTCTAACCCCTATATCACACTGGCTCCTCCTAGGTGAGCCATTCCCTGTCAGTTAGCCACATTGATCTGCCACAGGAGAACTGGATTTGGAAGCAATAGCGCCTCGGGGACCAAAATAAATATTTATTTTTATAGCTCATCCTTCCTGAACGCTCAAGGCAGGTAAAAGCATGAATCAACCATAAATCAAAATATAAAATCATATAGATTTCATAAAGCATTCAATCTTTCTATTTCAGTAGCTCCCCACTGATTCAGGTTGGGGGAGGTCAGATTTTTAGAGGGCAGGTCATCTTTCCTTTTGCAGTGGTAAGGCCAACCCTTCATGCCTCGGAGGGACAAACCAGAACCTATGGGTTGAAATTAATTCAGAAGAATTTTCAGCTAAATGTCTGGAAGAAGTTCCTGACAGTCAGAGCGGTTCCTCAGTGGAACAGGCTTCCTCGGGAGGTGGTGGGTTCTCCATCTTTGGAGATTTTTAAGCAGAGGCTGGAGAGCCATCTGACGGAGATGCTGATTCTGTGAAGGCTCAAGGGGGTGGCAGGGGACAGTGGATGAGCGAGAGGGTTGGGAGTGTCCTGCATAGTGCAGGGGCTGGACTAGATGACCCAGGAGGTCCCTTCCAACTCTATGGTTCTATTCTATGATGGTTTGACAGGGCCCTGAAGCATAAGAAGAGTTGCGTTTCATACCCCACTTTTTTCTATACCTCACTTTTTCCTATCAGGAGGAGTCTCCATGCAGAGTACAATCGCCTTCCCTTCCTCTCCCCACAACAGACACCCTGTGAGGTAGGCGGGGCTGAGAGAAGTCTGACAGAACTGCTCTGTGAGAACAGCCCTGTGACTGGCCCAAGGTCACCCAGCTGGCTGCATGTGGAGGAGCAGGGAATCAAACCTGGCTCACCAGATTAGAAGCCACTGCTCTTAACCACTCCACCAAGTTGACCGTAGGCCTTGTGGAACAGCTGTGTCTTGCCGATACTCTCAAAAGCTTGTATGGTGACATTCTTGCTGGTCTACAAGGTGGTATTGGACTCGAATCTAGCTGTCCCTTCTTAGTGATCCCCCCTCCCCCCCTGCCCGAACCAAAAAGCCACCAAATTGGAGCTTTTCCTCACAGCAGATGTACTCAAAACTGGTCATTTTAGTGGCTCTTTTTTCTACATCTCCTTCTGCCTGTGGCATGAGATCTTTGAACATCTAGTCTGGAGCATCCTTTTCCACCCCTGTGTAAAAATGGTGCCGGCGGGCCCAACCCAGGCGCCGCTCTGTCCGCCGAACTCAACCTCCCTGCGTCTCATTCCTTTCACAGTGTCAACGACTGGGGGACTCCGTGGAGATGGAGATGGCTGCCATGCTGGAAAACTGTTCCTCCATCATCCGGTTTGGCTACCACTTCACGCAGCAGGGACCAAGGGCCAGGGCATCCTTCGCTATCACCAAGAACAATGAATTGCGTAAGTGAATTTTGCCCTACCGCGTGTGAATTCCCTGCCATAGGAAGGATAGAAGCCTTCAAGAGGGGGGTGGATAAACAGATGGAGCAGAGTGGCTATGAGCCAAGTCTAGATGGAGTACTGTCTAGGGCAAGGATGCTCTGTCTTCTTGGTCCTTGGAGGCCGAGAATGCGAGGGCTTCTGGAGTTCTAGCCCCACTGGGGGATATCTGGATTGCCCCTGGATTTTGGCCACTGTGTGATGCGGAGTGCTGGACTGGAGGGGCCACTGGCCTGATCCAGCATAGCTTCTCTTGTGTTCTTCTGTCCAAGGCATGGATGCTCTGCCTTCTTGGTGCTTGGGGGGCAAGTGTGGAAGGGCTTCTGGGCCCGGCTGCAGGCCCTCGTGATAGCCCATGGGGTTTGGGCCACTGTGGGACACAGAGTGTTGGCCCGGCAGGGGCTTGTGGGAAATGGAGTCCACGGACACCTGGAGAGCCACAGTTTGGCCACCCCTGCCCTCTGCTCTGGCCGCTTAACATAAGGACATGAGAAGATGCCAATTGCATTGAGCCAGTGGTGCATCCGTCTCACCCAGGGGCCAGCCAGTTCCTCTGGAGGGCCAACAACAGCAGAGGGTCCAAGACTGTGCCCTGAAGATGCCTTCTGGCTCTGGGATTGAGAAGCCTCTGAACATGGAGGCTCCTTCTCATCACCGCTAGTAGCTATGGACAGAATGATCTTCCACGAATCCTTCGAATCCTCTTGACATCATGACATCTTATGGCAGCAAATCTCACATTTCAAGCATTTCTCTGTGTAAAGAAGTATCTCTTTTTTCCTGATTCTGCTGGGTGACATTAGCTGATTGCATACTCCCAGCCTCACCTACCTTGTTGTGATAGCAAAATGAGAGGGGGGAGGATAAATAGCATTTCTCCTCATTGGGAAGAAAAATCAGGGTATAAATGAACAGATACCAATTTAACATTGCTCAGAATCTTTGATCAGGGTTCAGAGTGTATAGGAAATAAACGCTAAAGCCTCTAGAACAGTTCCTCTACGATACAGCACATGCAGAGTACCCAAATTCATAAAAACACCACAAAAGCCCTGTTGGGTCAGACCAGGGAGCCCTGTTGGGTCAGACTGGCTGGTCTCTCCAGTCCAGCCTCCTATCTCACCCAGGGGCCAGCCAGTTCCTCTGCAGGGCCAGCCACAGGGCAGAGAGGCCGAGGCCTTCCCCTGAGAAGACCCTCACACAGGGGCAGCCAGTTCCTCTAGAAGGAACAGGACATGGACGCTGAGGCCTTCCCCTGATGTTGCCTCCTGGCTCTGGAATCCAAAGCATTAGTGCCCCTGAATGTGGAGGGTCCACTCAGCCCACAACGGCTTGAAACACCATCGAAACACCTCTCCTCCACGAATCTCTCTAATCCCCCTTTAAATCCGTTTATTCCTGCGTCCACTGCGACATCCTCCGGCAGGGAATTCCACATTTCAATCCCCCCTCTCTTTTCAAAGTCCCATGCCAAGCTCTGGCATCTCCAGTGGAAAGGATCCGGTAGCAGCTGAGGCCAAAGACCCCTGCAGAGCTGGCGCCAGTCTTGACACACACGCGTGACCTTCATGGGCCACGGGTCTTGGAAGGCAGCTTGATCGGTGTTCACACGCCACCGGGGATCTCTGCAGAGCTTCACCTGTCCCCCTTCTCTTCTCCGCAGGCCGCAAGCAGAAGAAAACATAATGACCTCCTCCCTGCCGGAATCCAGAGTGCCCTTAGCTTCCTCCGGCCGCTCCGGAGCTCTGGGCCTTCTGATGTCACCGATCGCAAGCAGATGGGATTTTTTTTAAAAAGGATAACTCAGAGATATTAGGCTCCTCTCCTCTCCTCCCCAGCCCATCCCCTGCCTCGCTGTTGCCGGCTCAGGTTCTTTCTTCCTCGGGGTCGTAGCACCATGTCTTAGACTTTGATTACCTCTGTAAATAAAGATACGACTGGAGAATGAATTGGCTCCGTTCCAGGGCTGCCTGGAGATTCCTGGAGATTTCTTTTTGTGTGTGGGGGGGGGAGAATTGGGGAGGGGAGATACCTCCGGAGTGTCTATGCCAGGGGTAGTCAAACTGCGGCCCTCCAGATGTCCGTGGACTACAATTCCCAGGAGCCCCTGCCAGCGAATGCTGGCAGGGGCTCCTGGGAATTGTAGTCCACGGACATCTGGAGGGCCGCAGTTTGACTACCCCTGGTCTATGCAATAGAGGTCACCCTCTTTCCCCCTGGTGATCAACTGCAGTCTGCAGAGCAGTTGTAATTCTGGGAGATCTCCAGGCCCTGCCTGGAGGTTGACATAGAATCCTAGAGTGGGAAGGGGCCATGCAGGCCATCTAGGCCAACCCCCCGATTTAGATGTCCTTCTGACAGAAACTAGAATACCTATTTCAAATTCTCATGGTTTCTAGGCAGTGAATACTTGAGTATGTCTCTTCCCCCCCAAGAGTGAGGGGTATTGATTCTCACCGCCTCTGCCAGATACAAATCCGTCTGCCTTTCCCTTCAATTGTCTACCAGGAGTCATGTCGTAGTACTTTAAAGAATTCAAAGGGCTTACCTGCGCATGGTTTCAGGAATTTGCACCGCCACCTTTTTAAGGTAAGATAACATTGGTTATTCTTCTGTCCCCGGTGCTTGGAAAGAGCCATCTGGGAACCCAGATAAACAAATTTCTTCCTCCTTTACACGGTGGTATCCCAACCTGCAGAACTGGATAAATACTTGGAGGGTTGGGGGCGTGCAGCCTGGGGAGGGCAGGGTTTGGATAGGGAAGGGGCTACTGTGGGCCACAGAGCCCACCTTCCAAGCTGCCCTGTTCTCCAGAGGAACTGAAGTATGGGAATCGGTTGTCATTCCAGGAGTTCTCCAGGCCCCACCTGGAGGTTTTCAACCTTATTCAGCACTGAGTTGTGATCTAGAGGTATTCCTTCCCACTTGCTTTGAAGGCCTCCATCTTCCATATGAGAACCAATTCTTCTTCTTGTTCTTCTTCTTGTTCTTCTTCTTGTTCTTCTTCTTGTTCTTCTTCTTGTTCTTGTTCTTCTTCTTCTTCTTGACTGCCAACTGTCAGCTTCCACCTGGGCCTGAAGATGATGGAGATCAGCCCCCAGAACAAAAGGGCTGCTTTGAAAGGTGGACTCCAGGCACTGGGTCCCTCCCCAAACCCTACTGTCCCCAGGTTCCACCCCAAATCTCCAGGTATTTCCTCACCCAAAGCTGCCAACCCTATTTGGCATAATACGAGAAATCGATCACTCCTTGTTAAAACTTCTCTTCTTTTGGTGGCTGCCTTGCAGTGCTTAGAGACCCTTTTCCTCTGCAGGCAATCAAGCAGAGACCCTTCCCATCCAAATTTTGGAGGGATTACTGCCAATGACTGCTGTCCCTGACTGGGAAATTCCTGGAGGTTTAGGGGCGGTGCCCGCAGCTGGGAGGAATTGGTGAGGGCTTTCGCTTAGACTCTATAGTATACCATAGAGTTTCCCCTCTGACGCTGCCCTTTTGTCCAGGGAAAGTGATCTCTGCATTCTGGGGGTCAGTCCTAAATTCAGGAGAAATCCGGGGTCTTGGGAGACTCAGGTTCGAATGTCAAGGAAGCATGGGTGATTTCGGACAAGTCATGGGCTCTCAGCCTGTCCTACCTTGCGGGGTTGTTGTGAGGATAAAGTGGAGGAGGACGATGTAAACTGCTTGGAACAAATGCAGCCATCTAGTATTGTTCCAGAAAGAGGGAGCATATTTCCCCACACAGTATGGCTGTGGGTGGCGTCCCCTTCCCTGAAATTAATTTCCTGAAATCCCTGAAATATGCAATAAAGTCTGTCTCCTGCACGGACAGCAGTGTTACCGAAATACCCGTTTTCTGGTGCGCCTCACTCCAATGCGAAACGCAACAGAGGGAGTCTGTCCAGGCAAGGTGAAGTTTTATTGCAAAACGGGGGTCTCAGCTTCAACAGCCAGAGACCCTGTGGCCTCAGGTTTCATAGTGCATTGTACATAACTTCATAGACATGCGCAGGTTGCCTTTCCGTTATGCAACCTCTACACGTGGGCTCTTTCCGCAAAATACATCACCCCTCACCACCGCTACAGCTGTGATAAAAATACCATTGGTCACTCCACAGGGCTACCCTGCCTGCGGCTACACGATGCCCCTTTCACATTTGGAATACCTGGTCAGGCACGTTGGCTGAACGCAGCCCACAAGCCGTCTTTTATTCTCCAAGATGGCTACAGGCACATCTACCATGCAGCTGATGTTGCGGCCGGGTGGCTGTCCCGTCTAATGCAGAACACTGGTTTTTAGTCTTCTGCATAACTGATGCTTCCCGCTTTGCACGTGTGCTTGCTCAGGCTGTTTGCAAGAAAACAAATAGCCGGACCAGACGTGGGGGATAAAAAATAGGTTTAGGAACCTTAGAGATTGAGCAGCAGAATATACCAAATGTTAAAATACAAATATTTATGAGCATTCATGTGCACATTCAAGATTTTAAGAAAACATTAATATTAATTATACACTACTGCAAAGAGTGGTATCATCTTCATCTCTGAGGTTGTTGATATTTCTCACTGCAATCGTGACCCCAATTTGTGACTCCTCTAATCCCGCCTTTCTCATGATGTGCTCCGCATACAAGTTAAATAGGCAAGGCGACAGTATACAGCCTTGCCGAACTCCTTTCTCAATTTTGAACCAGTCAGTGATTCCATGTTCAGTTCTCACTGTTGCTTCTTGACCTGCATATAAGTTTCTCAAGAGACAAATAAGATGCTCTGGTATTCCCATCTCTTTAAGAACTGGCCACAATTTGTTGTGCTCCACACAATCAAAGGCTTTAGCATAGTCAATGAAGCAGAAGTAGACGTTCTTCTGGTACTCCCTGGCTTTCTCCATGATCCAGCTTATGTTGGCAATTTGATCTCTAGTTCCTCGGCCTCTTCGAAATCCTGCCTGTACTTCTCGAAGTTCTCGGTCCACATATTGCTGGAGCCTAGCATCATGCTAGCAAAGTTATGCTCAAAATTCTACTACCCGGAGAGACTCAAAGAGGCTTACATTCGCCTTCCCTTTCCTCTCCCTCCGACACCCTGTGAGGGAGGGGAGGCTGAGAGAGCTCTGAGATTACTGAAGAAGAGTTGCTTCTTAATTGCCACTTTACCTGAAGGAGTCTCAAAGTGACTTCCAGAAGAAGAAGAGGAAGAAGGAAGGAGGAAGAAAGAAGAAATATGCTGCTTTTCTCTCCCCGAAGGAGTCTCAAAGTGGCTTCCAAACACCTTCTCTTTCCTCTCCCCACAACAGACACCTTTTGAGTTAGGTGGAGCTGAGGGAGCTCTTAGAAAACTGCTGTCAGAACAGATTTATCAGTACTGTGACTAGCCCAAGATCACCCAGCTGGCTGCATGTGGGGGAGTGTAGAATCAAACCCGGCTCGCCAGATTAGAAGTCCGCGCTTCTAACTACACCAAGCTGTCTCCAGATGATCTCAGGATGGCTCGCCTTGTATTATTCAGTTAAACTAAATATCCAGAATTTCCCTATGCTTCAATTCAAATGGGTCAAAGACGGCTCCATTTTGGCCTGTCCTCAGCGAGGACGAGCACTGACAGACTTCAAGCCCGCAATCTGCCACGGCCGTACGCTTCAGTCCCTTCTCGCTCTTCCGTCGACTCAACAGTTGCCACCCGACGGCACGTGCCATGCGGAGCCGATACCAGAGATGTCCTCCCTGCCCGCAGGCATGCCAACCTTTTGAGAGGGCGACAAAAGACGCCCGATTGAAGCTTTCCCCAGCGGCGCTGAGCATGCCTCGAGGGGAAGATGGCAGGCGGGGGGCCCGCTTGGGCCCGGGGAGTCAACAAGCGGTCTTATTTTGGCAACAGAGCGCCTGCCAGCTGGCCCTCCCTCAGAGAGCGACGAGGGTTTTATGGGTGCAGGAGAGACACCAAAGAGGGCCTGAGGGCATTGTTGACAAATGTTCTCCCTGATGAAATTGGACGCTTTATTCGGGAGGACGGGGCGCTTCGGGAGGGGCAGCCGCCATCTTTTGTGGCGCTAGGATTGGCAGGTCCCCCCAGACCGCCGGAGGGAGATGAGGGGGTAGGGCTGGAGATTTGGGGATGGCGCCTACGCAGGACAGGGACTGTGCAATGCCACAATGCCACAGAGGGGTGCAAAGCATGTTTTCTGCAAAATCTGGAGATGAGCTGTAATTCCGGGGGAAACCCAGGTCCCACCTGGAGGTTGGCACCCCTGTGTGGAGAGTGGTGAATTCCCACATTGGCAACACAATAGGGGGGGATTATCTTGCCTGATCACACCAGAAAGGAGAAAAGGGCACCGTCCCCAGATAGAGGGACACAATCTCTATCAATCAGACCAGGCAGAAATGAGGGAGAAGTCCTATGTGAAGAATCTCCCCTCACAACACCCCTAAGAGGTAGGCCAGGCTGAAAGTGAGAGCAGCTGACCTAAATTCCAGAGGGCAGCCGTGTTGGTCTGCTGTAGAAGAGCTAGATTCAAGTCCAGAGGGACCTCAGAGACGAATAGGCTTCCTGCGGCATTTTGAGCCTCAAAGCTCCTTTCATCAGACGTGAGGTCACCTAAGGCCACTCTGCGACGTTCAGAGTGAAGGGGGAATTTGAATTCAGATCCCTCCGGTTCAAACGTCCACCACACTTAACTCCTCTCTCATTCCACACGTAAATGTCAGTGCAAGGGAAGAAAATGGAATCAAGGGGGAATGAGATTTAGACAAGGGGAAAAGACAAAGACGGTCAGACAGAAAGAATTTGAATAAGAAGAATAATGGGAAGAAATACAAACCAGAGCTTTTAAAAGCATGCAATCCAACACGCTCTAGATGGAAGGTCCCCCACCTTTTAAGCTTGCAGGCACCTTTCAAATTCTGATGTGTGATGGGCACTCAAAGATGGCTGCCGCAGGAGGCGGAGACAGTCACAAAATGGCCGCCCCTGCTTACTTTCAGTCGCCCAGTGCTGTGGTGCCAGCTTTTGCCAAAGCAACATTAAAAAAAAACAACCCCTCAATAATTAATTAGAAGCCTTGCTGAATTAAAACTGCCCTTGCCCGCTTTCTAAAAACATTCAGGTAATGCTGGGTGCTCTGGGGCGCCCAGGTCTTCAGAACAAGCTTTTCTTGCACGCGAGGGGGACAAAACCCAAATCCTTCGCCTACAGGCTGCGGAAGTGTCTTCAAGGCGACCCTCTGAAGGCGCTGCCATGGTGGGGAATTATTCTAGGCAGGTGTGTGGCAGCGTGGGAGACTCCCACACCCCTCCCCATGTATTTATACACACACACACACACACACCCCTTCCCGCAGAGATCAGCAGATGAAATGGAGACAGAACGGATCAGATTGCACCAAAGTTTGGAAAGGCTCCCAGGAGGCAGAGGAAAGGCCAGATCTTAAATATGGCCACTCCTCCTACTGCCCCCCGCCGTCCTTCGGCAGTTCAGGCTGGATCCATCACATGGATCTCGAGGAGGAAGTCCTGCTGAACCAGCCGGTCTCCCTCCCCCCTCCCTGCAGCTCACACCCCTTAGCTGACACCAACAGCTGGGAGAAAAGGTCCCAGGCCCTGAGGTTCATGCAAACTGGGGCTGTAGCTGACCTATCTGAAGACCACGGTGGTGTCCAGCCGAGGAGGACCAGGCTGTTCCAGGCACGTTCGTGAAGCAGCAGCGAAAACGTGTACCCTGGATTGCGGCGGGATTTGGAGTCCCGTAGATTTGCAGGGGCACGAGTTTGCCAAGAGTCAAAGTTCCCACCAGCAGCTACAAAGGTTTCAAGAGCACCTACCCTGGACATCTTATCGCTCTCCCAGGGGCTGCGGTGCTTGAATTGCACCGTTCAGCTGTGCGCCAACATGACGCCCCTGGGGATCATGTACACGGATCAGTACATAGTGTGAGAAATAAGTCAGGTGAAAATTGGGGAGGGGGAGGGAGGAGATTAGCAGCTGTCTTTGCCATCGGCCCCTCCCCCCAGGGCTCTGCACCAGCAGGGTCAGGGTTGAGACCCCTGACTCATTTTTAGATGCACGCTCTAGATTTCCCCTTTCGTGTCAGGACGTGAACTCCAGCTGTCTCGCCTTTGGGAGGCCTCTGGCCACGGCCACGCCCCGGTTGTTTACGTAGACGGCTCAGGGATTAGTTATGGGGTCGCATTTTATGCTGCTCTCGGTATAAACTCACGGC
>BDOT02000001.1:176442486-176453651 GCA_003118565.2 Paroedura picta
TCTTTCAGTGATTTGAATTTCATTACTGATTAATTAGGGCTAGGGGCTCTATTGTTCGATTGTTTTTATTTGTGGGGTTTTTAATTCATTATCTGTAAAGCAACACGAGCCAGCATTGCTGGGAGTGGCAGCATATAAATATAAAGATAGATAGGCCAATTCTGTTTCCCTCTTTTCCTACCCCTCCCAGACTTGTTCCTTTGCCTGCTCCTCCGATTTCTCTAATCTGGAGAAAGAGCCAGAATTTCTTGGCAGACTGCAAGAAGGGCACTGTTATCTGATAAATGGACATTTTCCATCTGATCCATTTTGATTGATTTTGTCAGCCTAAAAAAATAAGCTCTATTTTAATTTATTTTTTATACCGCCGCTCACGGAAAGATTCACGGCGGTTTACAAGTATAAAAAAACAGTTTCCATAAATACCCCATAAAAACAGCCCATAACAGAAACCAAGCAGACGGCGATCACTACCCTAAAAGATTTTAAACACTCCACCCCCTATCCCCTGATTCAGCCTGAGGGCCAGGTTCTCTTCCAGGGGATCCTTTGATGGTATCCCGGCTGCCTTGTGGATTTGGTATTGTATCAGTTTTTGTGTGTCAAAATTAGACCTCCGTGGAAGACCCAGCGAAGGTCACAACGCATCGGGACCCTAAGATTGTACAGTGTATAGGACAATTTTCCAATAATGGCCTATGGGCTTTGTGTGTGTGTTTTTAACCTTAAAGAATTTTTTTTTAAGCTGCACACAATAAATGTTCACATATTTTTGTCACCTGTGGTCTAAACCAGGGGTAGTCAACCCGTGGTCCTCCAGATGTCCATGGACTACAATTCCCATGAGTCCCTGCCAGCATTTGCTGGCAGTGGCTCATGGGAATTGTAGTCCATGAACATCTGGAGGGCCACGGGTTGACTACCCCTGGTCTAAATGGCCCAGATCTCCAGGCTTAGAGGTCCCAGCTCATTCCAGGTAGGTATTCTGTTGTCTGTTCAAGACAGCATATCTCACCTCCTAGTTCTTTGCCGAACTCATTCAGACAGCTCAAGTCTCCCTGACGGTTATAAAAACATTTGCTCTTTAATTCCCATTTCCCGCCTTGCCGCTGACCCTCTTTTAAGAACGTGGCCTACGGAGAAACGCACACAAACGTCTTCCGGGCAGGAAGGCATAAAAAGAGAGAGAGAGGGGAGGGGAGGGGTCACGAGGGAGCCAGTCCCGGGGGCTCTTCTTCATCAGAGTCAAACTCCACATTCTCATCTTTCACCCATTTCCCAGAGCCGTCCTGGATCCATCCGGAGCTAGGGGGGAAGGAAGGAAAGATGGGAGAGGCACCTGCTTGATTCCGGCCTAACTGATCACAGGCCTAACTTTATTGATCTATCTGTCCAGCAGATTGGCCTCTCGCCCTTCCACAGTGAAGTGCTTACAGAGATGCCAGCCCTCACTTTATTTTAACAACAACTCTGTGGGGTAGGCCAGAGAGAGAGAGAGAGAGTTTGTGACTGCCCCAAAATGCAGCAGAGGCACAAGAAGCTGCCTTCTACCGAATCGGGCACGGAAGGAATCAAGGTCAGTCTTGTCTACTCTCTCTTGCCTCGTCCTTTCAGCTGGAGATGCTGCCTGGGATTGAACCGGGGCCCTCCTGCCTGCCCAGCAGAGGCTCTGCCCCTGAGCTCTGGCCCCTCCCCAGGGCTCTCCAGGGTCTCCGGCAGAGAAAGGTCTTCCCCATCCCCTCCTGCCTGGTCCTTTCAGCTGGAGATGCTGCCTGGGATTGAACCGGGGACCTCCTGCCTGCCCAGCAGAGGCTTTGCCCCTGAGCCACAATTGGCCAACAAAAACTCCTTCGTTCTAATCCACCCTCCCTCTCACTGTCTGCTCTTCAATCCCAACTGTGATGCCCGCTTACCTTTTCAGTCGCAGATAGTGTTCGAGGGCCTGCCGCTTCTCCGGGGTGAGGTCTTCGGGCTGGGAGTCTGGGGCGGGAGAGGCCTTCCCTTTGTGCGTCTTCTTGCCCCTCGGAGGAGCAGCTTTTGGCAGACCTGGATTGGAGGGAGCACCGGTTAAGGGGTCTATCCATCCCCTGACCTAACATAGCTTCAATTATGTTCTCCTGTCTGGGGCAGGGACACTCTGTCTTCTTGGTGGTTTGGGGGCCAAGGGTGGGGGCTTCTGGAGTCCCGTCCCTGCTGCTGGACCTCTGGAGGGCCCCTGGGCTTTGGCTACAGTGTGACACCGAGACACTGGCCTGATCCAACAGGTTCTTATGTGGAGAAATCTTTTAATCTATTTCATTTCTACCCTTGCCTTTCTCCACAGTGGGGGACCCCGAGTGTCTCATGCCATTCTCCTCTCTTCCGCTTCATCCTCTCAACAACCTTGCGGGGTAGGCCGCGTGAGTGGGAGTAGCCTAAGGTCAACCTGTCAGCTTCGACGGCACAAACAGGGATTCGAATCTGGGTCTCTCAGATCCTAGCCCGGCCCTCTCAGCCACACCACCACACTTGGCTCTCTAATAGACCTAGAAAATGGTCGGATCTTATTCGGCCCTGAGGTGCGGCCTCTCTCAGGCAGGTGACCAACCCTCCACCCCGGCCTGTCCCAACACCCCTTTCACCTGTGGCTGAGTGAGCCGATCCAGGCAGATGCATGCTGGGAGTGGCGTCCACCCCGGTGGGTCCGGCTCGGTCCATCTGGGTCGTAGGGCTGGGCTTGCACGGCTCCGCTCCCTCGGTGGCTCTGAGGTCAGGACCGGTCCTCGAACAGCCCTGGCCAGGGTCATTTCCTGTGGGCCTGCCCCAAATCACACACACGTCGGATTAGAGGGATATGCAGGCTGCATCGCCGTGGAGACAGCAGCAGCATCCCTGTATCTCACAAGGGCCAACAGAGGCAATTTAAATTTAAAGAGCGTCGGACCAAAAGCAACAGGATGAAATAAATTCAAAAGATTTTTCAGCTAAACCTCCGGAAGAAGTTCCTGACAGTCAGAGTGGTTCCTCAGTGGAACAGGTTTCCTCAGGAGGTGGTGGGTTCTCCATCTTGGGAGATTTATAAACGGAGGCTGGAGAGCCATTTGACGGTATGAGACAGCCCACGGTTGGCTTCCTGGTAACCATGGTTGACAGGGACACATGGAAGGAGACAGATCTTCCACCATATGTGTCCCAGGTCATGAAGGGCTTTAGGGGTCATAACCCACCCCTTGACCTGAACCTGGAAACAGACCAGCTGCCAAGAATCCTTAGCCTTTACATGGCTATCTGCAATCTTTCCAGCAGCCCTGTAAAGTAGGCCAGTATTATTATTCCTTTATGGCAAACAGCGGTACTGAAGCGGAGTACAGCTCCCATAATCAGAGCTCTTGCTAAGCTCGCCCACTGTGGATACGTCCGAGAAAGTCACCTGTTCCGTCGACAGCAGCTGTTATAGGGCGCGGTTTTCAGCAGAGCATTCTGGGCAATTTTCTTGGTCTGCAGGAGCAAAGGAGCGGGACCCGGGGCGGCCTAGAGGAAGGAAACACAGAGGTCCCCATCCGGCATGAGAAGCAACCCCAGTTAAATGCCTCATTTCTGTACTGGTTGGTGGGAAGGGTTCTACAAAAGCAGCCGAAACGGAACAGGAAGTCTTAGACACACGAGTGACACACGCTTCCTGCTCTTGTCATAAAGCTGCAGTTTGGAGGGGACGGTTTCACGTTTGCGCCCTGACAGGGAAGACTGCCTTTGCCTGACACAGGAATAGGCTATCCAGAATGGGAAGCGCAGAGTGCTGATCAGCTGCTCTACGATCTGGCCCACTAGCAGGAAACGTAGAAGGAATACAGCAAAGGACAGCAGAGAGAGAGAAGCCATCCTGGATCAGGCCTGTGAACCCAGCTGCCCTCAGGAGGCCCCCCAGAAGGAACAGAACCCCAGACGTCCTCCAACAACCAAGGTGACAGAGCATCACTGCCTCAGACACAGTAACAGAAGAGAAGCCCTCCTGGAAGAGGACACTGGCCCCTCGAGGCCAACACTCTGTGTCATAGAGTGGCCAGAGCCATCAGGGGCCATCAGGAGGTTCTTCAGTGGGGCCAGAACCCTCTTGCCCCCCACACCACCACGAAGGCAGAGCATCCCTGCCCCAGACACAGGGTGGGCTGGACCAGAGGGAAGCTACGCAGCAAGTGAATTCCGAAGGCCTGGCTCCCACTAGTCAACACCAAACAGAAAAGGAAAAAGAGGAGGAGGGTCCCTCTGTCCTCCTGGCAAGCTCCCCTTGTTCCACTCGAGTCAGATATCACCGAGGAACTGGAGAAGCTTCGCTTGGGGATTTAGGGATGTCAAGTAGCCTTGGGTGAGAGGCCCAGAAGCTGCCTGAGGCTGAATCAGAAAATTGATCCATCAAGGCTGGCATCGCCTACTCAGACTGGCAGCTGTTCTCCAGAATCCAGGCAGAGAGAAATCTTCCCCGTCTCCTCCTGCCTGGACCTTTTTAACTGTTTGGGATTGAACCGGGGACCTTCCGCCTGCCAAGCAGAAGCTCTCACCACTGAGCCGCTGTCCTTCTCCATACCTTTCTGACCATGACACAGGCCGAAAATAGAGGGGAGCATCAGGAAGTGCCGAAGACCCACCTGGCCACCTGTCTCTTCGACCTGGAGATAGGCCCGGTGCTGCCGTTTCTGCACTTCATCCTCAAGGGAACGTTTCTTTCCATAGAACTTCTGCAAGCCTAGCGGGACACAGAGAGGCGATGGGAGAGTTGCTGGAGCCGGACGCTGGCTCACACGCGGCTCCGGCTACAGATCTCTGCTCAGCCAAGCACTTTGCGGTTACCCTCAGAAAGTCAAGACGGCGGGGGAGACTTACTTGCAAGGTGTTTCTTGCCTGACCGATGGACTGTGAGCATGTCAAGAGTGTCAAACACAGGCCTGTGACCGCACACCGTGCAGGCATATCTACAAGAGGGAAGAGCGAAGGGAACGTGATTTAGAAGCTCCCAACGGACAGGAAGCAACTTTCCTGGGATGCTGGTGAAGCACGCAGCCACGATAACGCGTAAGATTCCCCCTCCTTTTCGAACACCTCCTTCAAAAGTTAAGAAGAAACAACTGAGCTGTCTCACGGGTGAGTAGTGTCTGCTCAACCGACAGCTGCCAAGTGTTGCTTGCTCAACTGGCAGCCGCTCTCCAGAGTCTCAGGCCAAAAGCAGACTCCCCCAAAGGCCCCTGTCTGAGATCCTCCACCTGCAAATGCTGTGGAGTGGACCCAGGCTCCTCAGCACACCCTGCAGGGCCTCGGCTGGTCTGTTATGGTCCCACCAGCTGGCAGGAAGGAGCAAGGAGACCACCAACAGCTGGAATGGCAGATCTGTACAGACCGGGAGATTTCAGTTCAAACGTGCATTTTTGGAGTGCAAGAACCAGTTATTTAGCTGTGAACTGATGTAGCGATTCCCTTTGTTGCTCATGATACGGATGGGAAACAATGCAATGAACTGCCTTAAAGTTATGGCGGAGGAGTCGGTTGATGGTGGAAGGTCTCCAGATAATTCTGCCCCCCCCCCCAAGTGCCAGCAAGCTCAAAAAGGTTGGGTTCTCCTCTTCTGCTAAGAGCATCCAGGTCATTTCCCTTCAGGTTTGTCCCCCCCCCCCATCTTTTATTCTTGCTTGGTGTAAATTACTTTGCTTAAAGCCAGTTCTGCAGGCCAGATAAGAGTGGGCTGGGGGTGAGGGCTTTGTTAGTTTTAGCTTTTTATGCTGCTGTTCTCGTTTTATGAATTGTCTTAATTCACGGCTATCACCACCCTGAGCCCTCTTGCAGGGAGGGGTGGTATATATCATAAATAAATTAAAGAAATTTAAAATGCTGGAGGACAATTTTGACTCCTTCTTTTCTGTCTCATGCACTTTTCTGGCCTCTCGTTCAGATAAATCGATCATTGCTTTGGAGTCCTGCTTCCTGTCTTATTAGGAGTCTGCTATTATCAGTTTTTGGATAATTTAGATACTTTCAAGGGGAAATTGAGGGGAAAGGAGGGGTAACCACAATGGTTTGAAGAGGGCGTTGAAAAAAGATGCCATGACTCCGAAAACAACTCCCAACTGGACAAAAGTAAAGATGGAATTTGGGGGGGGAGCAAAAGAAAAGCCTTAATCTGAATGAGTGAAGGTTACTGGAAAGATTGTCAGAACATTTTAAACCAGCGGGGTGACCCTGGGCTAGTCATAGTCCTGATAGAGCTCTCTCAGCCTCTCCTCCCTCACAGGGTGTCTGTTGTGGGGAGAGGAAAGGGAAGGTGATTGGAAGCCGCTTTGAGGCTCCTTCGGGTAGAGAAAAGCGGCATCTAAGAACCAACTCTTCTTCTTCAGTGATCTCAGGGCTCTCTCAGCCTCCCCTCCCTCACAGGGTGTCTGTTGTGGGGAGAGGAAAGGAAAAGCGAATGTAAGCCGCTTGGAGACTCCTTCAGGTAGAAAAGAGCAAAGTATAAAAACCAACTCCTCTTCTTCAATTGTGGCACAATAGTTCTCTTCTTTAATTGTCACAATAGTTGCACGGATGGCCACTGAAGAAGAAATCACCCATGATGGACGGAGGAGGGGAGCCAGCTTAAATGATTCAGGGCCTCTAGGTTTGCTGACCACTAGAGCAGCCTCGGCAACCCTCTGAAACCCCCTGCCAGCATCCCCCTCTGCTGAACCGACAAGCAACCCGTCTCCTGCCGTCCGTGGCTCTGACCTGCCGTCTCTCAGGAGCAAGGCCTCGTCCTCCGGAATGTAATGAGCCAGAAGATCAGCAACTCTCCTTTTCTGGAAAAAGAAAAGTCAATTCAGGTGGGTGGCCACGTTGGCCTGAAGCAGCAAAACAAAGTCCAGCTCCGGGGGCTCCTTTCAGACCGACAGGAGTCTTATTCAAGGCATGGGGTGCAGTGGGCGTGCGCCCAGTAGGCCTCTGTGCCACCTGAGGAAGTCTGCGTGCTCACGGAAGCTTCCACCCAGAATGAAACTCGGATGGCCTTGAAAGTAAACATAGTTCCCAAGGGGAAAGTGGATCTTTGACTGCGGGGGCAAGAATATGTCTCTCTGCTCTCCGGGACAGCCTCTGCATTACATGTAAGAAGTTGCTTGATACGGAATTGGACTACTCAGAGCAGTAGTGGCTCCTCAGGGGGGCCGCTTGATCATTCTCCTATGGCCGAGGGAAGCCCTGAGACAGAGAGAGTGCCCAGGGGCTTAAAACCCTGTAAGAAGCCACATATTTCATTGGGCAATTTAGATCCAATTTTTCCACTTGGGCAAGTTGGGTCACCAAGTTCGAATGTGGAAATTCCTGCCCAGGAGTCTGCCTTTCAAAGCAGGCACTTGCTCCAGGAGACCACAGAATCCCAGAGTGGGAAGGGACCTCCAGGGTCATCTAGTCCAGCCCCCTGCACCATGCAGGACACTCACAACTACCTGGCACATGAACAGTGACCCCAATTTCATGCCCAAGTGATCCCCCCGCCAAAACAATCTGCTGATCACCACCCTGGGGAATTCACTTCCCACCCCAGGGTGGCGATCAGCAATTCCCTGGGTCTGCAAGGACCCTTCCTGCCCACCCACTCACAAGCTGCCTAAGTTCGCAAAATCAGCAGTTCTCTGCCTAAAATCACGAACTTAGATCATCCCAGGAGATCTCCAGGCCCCACCCGGAGGTTGGCAACGGTAGATGGTCACCCCAAAAGGACCGCTAATAGGGTGCAGCGGTCGAGCACGGCAGACCAGGATCCGGGTTCAAATCCCAAGAGGGCGCTCTGGGTGTCCTCGGGCCGGCCGCACCCTCTCCGCCTTGCCTACCTCACAGGGCTGTTGTGCGGGTCAAATGGGAAGGGGCCTCAACCGGAGGGCGGGCGCCCCCCAACCCTCCCCCCCCCCGGAGATCTCCAGGGCCCACCTTGAGGTTGGCAGCCTGGGGGGAGACGTTCCTCCTGCGAGCCCCGCACCTGGAGCACGTGGAGCTGGCTGCCGTCGTCGCCCTCCCGCTTGAACGACATCCTGCCGCTTCTCGCCCTCCGGGACTACGACTCCCAGCATGCCCCTGGAGCAGCGCCCCTTCCCTCCACCAATCAGGATGCGCGCTCTACTCGGGGGCGGAAGGCCCTAGAAACGGGGCGGGGTTTCCCAGGATGCGCCGGGCGAATCGGCCCAAAGCCAGGACTCTATTTCCCAGCGTGCTTCGCGACCAGGAGCAGGCGCTTACGTCCCGGAACCTGAACGGTGAAACTACATTTCCCAGCATGCTATTGGTTTCCGGCTCGAACGCAGCCGCGTTTTGCCCAGGTTGGACTGCAAGATGTAGGGTCGCGTTTACTTTGGGGCGGGGATTTTTCCCAGCGTGCATTTGGAATCCCCCCCAGGTTTTTTTTTGGAAGGGGGTGGAGAGTTTCCACAATTTGGCAATTAATTTTTATTTTCAGAGCTAACAAATGGAGTGGGGGCCGTTCCCCCCATCCCCAGGGTCAACGTGCAACCCTAATCAACAGAGCAGAGCCTCTTTGGCAGGGGTAGTCAAACTGCGGCCCTCCAGATGTCCATGGACTACAATTCCCAGAAGCCCCTGCCAGCGAATGCTGGCAGGGGCTTCTGGGAATTGTAGTCCATGGACATCTGGAGGGCCGCAGTTTGACTACCCCTGCTCTTTGGGCTCATATGTCTATGTTGGGATAAGGAGCATTTCCGGATGCAAGGCATCTGATGGGCAGTAGGTTCAGGATGCCCAAAAGGAAGGACTACTTTACACAGAGGGAGTAAAATGTGGAATTTGCTTCCCTCTCTGCCCTGTTGTTGGCTTTCCAGTAGAACCGGTTGGTCCCTGTGTGAGACAGGAGGCGGGACCAGATCCAGCAGGGCGCTTCTGATTACTGCATTTGCATGAGAGAAAAGGAATTTAGAGTTGAAAATGAGCTCCTTAAAATATTTTACACGCCAAGACTTTTTAAAAAAATTGAACTTTTATTTATATATGTGATTTTTAGTAGGCCTTTCTCACTGGAACTCAAAGTGCCTTCCCCAGAGTGAGTCTATGAACAGTGCTGTAGGGTGGTTGTAGAACCAACCAGAATTATACCAAACGGAGCCTGGAGCAAAGTGTTAAGTGACACGTTTAACGACACATTCAGTGATGCAGAATGACAGGATAGAATCCAATTTACAGTAAACCAGATAAAGAGGTATATTCGTGCCAGGGAAGAAATGCCCTCTTGAGTCATTCAGTTTTGCACTGAACTTGTCTTCTGGGAATATAAAATGCCCTCACCTTTCCCCCTGGCATAACTGGGGAAAAAAAAGAAGCTAGTCTTCCCTTTGAGTAAATATTGCAAAACAGACCAGCATAGAGGTTACATCCAGGTGAGTGGCCACATTGGTCCGAAGCGGCAAAACACAGTTTGACTCCAGGGGCACCTTTCAGGCCAACAAAATTTTTATTATTGTTTTTTGGTTGTTATTAATATTGAGTATAAGTGTTTGCGTGCACAAAGTCTCAGTCCAGCGGTACCTTGAAGAAGACCAAATTTAATTTGCACATCAGCTTCCGTATGTATGCTGGAGTCCAGTGGCACCCCAAAGCGTAAATGCAGAATTAAACTTGGTTGTCCTTCAAGGTGCCCCTGGAATCCAGCAGAGAAACTTTTTACCTGGCCCAAGAAGCCCCTTTGGCATTGGGCCAATGTAGGCCACGCCCACTGCACCTTGAACTACAATTCCCAGGATGCTTTGGGGGGATATTTCCACCCAACTTCCAGTACCCCAAAACTCTTCCTCCCTCTACCCTGAGCAGAAGTTGGAGGCAGCCCTGAGTGACTTCCAAAGCAAAAATCCCAGAACCCGGGCCGCAAGGAGGACCCCCCCCCTCCAAAAAAGGACGGCTCGCTTTCCCCTTTAAAACCCTGCTATTTGTTTTCTTATGAGGGTCAGGACTACGACTCCCGCCGTCCTTTGCGGAAGAGCAGGTTTCTCCTGCGCGGCGCACGATGGGAACTGTAGTTCACCCTCTTTCTGGCCTGGATTCGAGGGGGTGGGGGAGGGTCTCCGTTTGCAAACTGCCTTTTCCTCTAATGGGGGCTGGAGAGCGCCAACTCCTCTCGCTGGAAGGGCTGCGGCGAGCCCACGGATGGGCGGGGGGAAAGGGCTGCTTCCCCAGCCCGGACTACAGCTCCCAGGAGCCTTTGCGGGAGGGCGGGAGGGGCGGGGCCGGCTGGCTGCTGTTCAACTGTCTAGCCGAGAATCGCAGCAGTTGGGTTCTGAACTGCCGGATTTCTGCCTTGCAAGAGGGGAGGATTCACTGCTCTGGCAGGGGATAGGGGAGGGGATCCTTTGGGGTCCGCCCTGACGTCAGAAAGACGGGGGAAGCCCCCCTGCCGGGCTGGTGTTTTTGGAAAAGGGCAGAGCAGGGAGTTTGGGGGTGCGGGGTGGAGAGGACTTGGGTAGGGGGCTTGCCAAGAGGGAGGGGCGGGAAGCCAGCAGCCCTGGAGATGGGGACCTGCAGTGGTGTCAGGAGTGGGATCACCCCATAGAGGTCACCCTCCGGCTGTCCGGGGAAAGGGTGGGGGGTGGCCCAGGAGCCATCCAAGGGGGTGGGGGATGTCCTCCCCCTCCAAGCAAGGCTCCCCTGGTGGGGCAGGGCTTCTGCAAGGGAGCAGGACCCGATCCTACGGCAGCCTGGTGAAGTCCTTGAGCTCCCCGGCGCGAGAGAGGAGGATCGAACATTGCCTGGAGCCTGGAGACACCTTGCCAGGCCTGGCAGTGAAGTACGGGGTCACGGTGAGTCTCTCAGGGGAGCCGGGTCCCTTAATAGGGGGTGTTGCTGAGTGGGGGAACGGAGCACTGTTGTCCTAAAAACATAGCATTATGTGTCTTACAGGCGGAGGCATGCAACTCTGGAATTTGGGGAGGCAGAAAATTGTTCCCAGTTGAGTAGTTCAGCAGTGGAAGGAGGGGGGGGGGGACCAGATGGCCCCTTCCCACTCTAGGATTCTAGGAGTCTAGTTCAGCGGTGGAATTGGCTGTCTGGGGGGGGGAGCTCCCCCTCACTGGCCGTCTTCAAGCAGTGGCTGGACAGATCTTTCTCCTGGATGCTGGAGGCTGATCCTGCACTGAGCAGGGGGTGGGACTAGATGGCCTGCATGGCCCCTTCCC
>BDOT02000001.1:176548934-176568923 GCA_003118565.2 Paroedura picta
TTCTCCTTCTTCACTCACTGGCTGCTGAAATGTCTGCTCCAAAAGAGGCTACGCAGCATGCTTTTAAAGACATCCTCATGCAAAGCTGTGGTCCACCGGATCGTTATGAAAACAACGGGATGTATTGAAGATTCCTTATTGATCCTGGAAGAAGATGTTCAAAAGAGGAAACAAACCGGGGAGTTCTGTTGATCTTCATTTGTTTCTAAGAGGACTCTTATTGTTTGGAGCGTTTCTTTCAGCAGCCGGTGATGATGAAATTATTTATGAGAATCACAGAATCCTAGAGTGGGAAGGGGCCATAGAGGCCATCTAGTCCAACCCCCTGCTCTACGCAGGATCAGCCCAGAGCATCCTAAAGCATCCAAGAAAAGTGTGTATCCAACCTTTGCTTGAAGACGGCCAGTGAGGGGGAGCTCACCACCTCCTTAGGCAGCCTATTCCACTGCTGAACTACTCTGTGAAAATTTTTTCTCTGATAGAAGTTATCTGGTCATGCACACTATGTGTTTTGGAATAAGAGTCTCCGCTTTCTGTACACAGTATTTTGTGTACTTCTGGAGCACCCACTCCTACATCTTTGTGCCTGGCTTGTTGTTCTGAGCCCCAAGGTGGGGCCTGGAGATCCAGTAAGAACATAAGAGCCGCCATGTTGAATTAGACCAGTGGCCCATCCAGCCCAACAACACCCTGTCTCACAAAGTGGCCAGAACGTAGAGGCCGTCCGTAGGACCACCAAGGAGGCCAGAACGCCAGAAGCCCTCCCGTGGTTGCCCACCAAGCACCAAGAAGACAGAGCATCGCTGCCCCAGACATAACAACCTGAGAGAAGCCATGTTGGGTCAGGCCAATGGCCCCTCCAGCCCAACACTCCAGCCCAACACATTAGCCAAAGCCCAGGGGCCATCAGGAGCTCCACCAGCAAAGCCAGGACTCCAGAAGCCCTCCCACTGGGCCCCTTAAGCACCAAGAAGACAGAGTGTCACATAAGAGAAGCTGGCAGGGGCTCATGGGAATTGTAGTCCACGGACATCTGGAGAGCCACAGTTTGGCCATCCATGGGCCTGGAGGGTGCTTGGAGGGAGAAGGCAGTTAGTAACGGGACCTCTCTCTTCTCTCCCTCCCCCTGCCCCCAGGCACAGCTCAGTGCCCTTATTTCCGAGGTCTTCCGGGGGACAATGACACGGCCCAGCTGGGCTTGGATTTCCAGAGCATGCTGCGACTCAACCACACGCTTTTCATCGCAGCCCGGTAAGCAACACGGTGGGGAGGCGTCCGGAGGGAGCTGAAGAGGCCCTTGGCAACACGGTGGTCGGCCGTTGGGTTTCCCGAGCTGGGGATTGAACTCGGGACCTTTGGCGTGCCAAGCCCAGGCCCTGCCTTCTGAACAAGGGCCCAGTCCCGAAGCATGCAGAGTCCTAAGGCCTGAAAGGGTGCCTCTGATCATGGGCAGGATATCTCCGGCCGTGCCTGGCCTTTCTGTCCTGCCTTCCTCTAAGGCAGTGGTTCTCTACCTGGGGGTCGGGACCCCTTTGGGGGTCGAGTGAGCCTTTCACAGGGGACGCGGCAGGGCAAGCAGCTTGGCCGGGGGGGGGGAGGAGGGCGCCATCCACACAACAGCCTTGCAGGGTAGATTGAGATAGAGCAGGGGTAGTCAAACTGCGGCCCTCCAGATGTCCATGGACTACAATTCCCAAGAGCCCCCTGCCAGCGAATGCTGGCAGGGGGCTCTTGGGAATTGTAGTCCATGGACATCTGGAGGGCCGCAGTTTGACTACCCCTGAGATAGAGCGTTCGTCTGTCTGGAGCAGCAAAAAAGCGAGATCAGCATGGTGGGACAAGGGGCAGAACAGAACTGAGAAACCCTGAAAAAAAAAACCAATTTATATACAATCATGAACAACGGATCTTCACGTCATTGGTCAGTTTCGGTTTAATTTCTGTGAAAGAACATTTGCGTAATTTTATGCTTGGGGGTCACAACAGGAGGGACTGTATTAAAGGGAAGGTTGATTACCACTGATCTAAGGCAAGGTCCGGAGATCTCTGGGGGTCTGTGGGAGTTCTGAAAGGGGTCTGTGGGAGCTCAGAAGTGGTGTGGTATTGGGAAGGGGGTCCAGGCTGTCTTCTCATCTCCAACCCTTCTTTCCGACCTACACACTGCCATAGTAGGAGTAAAGGCGGGGGGAGGGAGGTGAATTAACCCCCCTGAGGAGCAATGCCCGGCATATCCGAGATGTTCCTGTATGACCCAGAAGTGGCACAGGCACGTTGGGAGTGGCGCTCTGCTTTTGAAGTAAAAACTCTATGGTAGAAATAAGATCTACCATAGAGTTTTTGCCCCCAAACCAGAGTGCCCTTGACATGCCTACGTGACTGCAGGAAGGAAACCCTGCCAAAATGCCAGCCATTTCTCCCTGCTTCAGTAATCACACTCCCCATCCCATGCTGGCTGCCCAGAGGGACCAGGGGACCCTCCCACAGAGCCAACCCCACACTCCTGGGATAAGCAAGCAGAGAATTGGAGCTGGGGGGGGCAGGAAGTATAGGCAAGCCTGATTTCTCAACCCTGCCTGACACTTGGATTCAACCATCCACCGATGACAGACGCTGACGGATCTCTTTTCTTTCCTCCACCCGTTGACCAGAGACCACGTCTACGCCTTCGACCTCCGCAGGACCAAGGATGATTTCTCTCCAACCAGGGTGAGGATTGGAACAACGGATCTCTGAGATCCAACTGCATGAGTTTCATCATTTTGGAAAGAGGCCCATGTTGGCCCCAGAATTTGACCTCTGGTCTTCTCGGGTGCTCAGTTCTGCGTGCGAATGGTGGGAGGGTGGGCTCGTAAGCGACCTCCAAGCTGCTTTGCCAGCTTCAGTTGTGGAAATTCCTGGAAACAGGGAGGGAGATCCGCAGGGATGTATTTCCAGACAGCGCACCCTCCAGAGCAGGGGTAGTCAACCTGTGGTCCTCCAGATGCCCGTGGACTACAATTCCCATGAGCCCCTGCCAGCAATGCTGGCAACGCTGGCAGGGGCTCATGGGAATTGTAGTCCATGGACATCTGGAGGACCACAGGTTGACTACCCCTGCTCCAGAGCATCCACTTCCCCAAGAGCTGGGGTGGGTAAACTGTGGTTTTCCAGATGTCCATGGACTACAGTTCCCATGAGCCACTGCCATTCGGCCATGCTGGGAGGGGCTCATGGCATTAGTAGTCCCTGGACATCTGGGGAGCCGCATTTTAGCCAACCCTACTCTAGGGGAACCGAATTTAACTGGAGGCCAGTTAAATTCTGGCCCAGCCTGGAAGTTACCAGAAAAAAAGGGAGTCATTTATGAAGTACGATCAAGACAATCATAATATCCAAAATCCTGTACATTTGTGAACAATAATACGCGTCTATTGCAAAAAATATTATTGCTTCTGTTAGGTAAGAACAGTATTCATGTACATTCCGATTTCAAAATTACAATCTGCAAATTCTTGAGGCCTCGGATTATTACTTTGTTTCACCTTAATTATTTAGGGCCACTGTAGGAGCCTCTTTGCAAAACGGGGGGCAACTGGACCCTCACGTTGAAGCGTGGCCGGAATCATTTTGTCCATCACACGTGTTGAATTGTTGTATTATTATACACGCATTTACAATATGGTTTTGTTATCATGATTGACTGGAGGATACATTTTGCACTTTTGGAAGCATTATTTGCTACAGTTTCAGGGTGGGGATTACCCAGCTCCCGTTTTCTCCTGGTGTTTTCCGTTTACTGTATCAACCGTTTTTTTCTTTGTTGGAGTCCCTCATTTTGGAACGTCTCTCCACTTTGGAACGTCTCTGGTTCTTTTCACCTTGAGAATGAGATGGGTCCAAATGCGGCCCAAACTTGTGTTCCTATTGGACGGTTCTGTGGGCTTACTAGAACTATTGGGGTATCTTATATGCCATACAGCAGGGATGGTCAACCTGTGGTCCTCCAGATGTTCATGGAATACAATTCCCAGGAGCCCCTGGGAATTGTAGTCCATGAACATCTGGAGGACCATAGGTTGACTATCCATGCCGTACAGAACTCTTTGCCAAACTTGGGAACCGGTTCTGTTGGCCTCTGCTTTCCTGGTTCCAGGCAATGTTTGCCAGAATTTAACAGGAAGGCCTTGGGAACCACCAAAGCCTCAGTGTCTCTTTCCACTGACGATCCTGTTCTTCTGACTTCTCTGTCCTCCTCTCCACCCCCAGCATCTCACATGGAAGACCCAGGATATGGTCAACTGCGCCATGAGAGGAAAGCTTCGGGTAAGCCTGTTGAGGTTCTTTAGCAAAACATAAGAACATTGGAAGAGCCCTGCAGGATCAGAACAATAGTCCATCTAGTCTGGCCTCCTGTCTCACCCAGAGGCCAGCCAGTTCATCAGGAGAGCCAGCAACAAGGCAGAGAGGCTGAGGCCTTCCCCTGAGAAGACCCTCAGAAGAGCCCTGCTGGGTCTCCGGTCCTGAGCCGGCTGGTGTGGACCTGGGCACAGTGTGAAATGGTGCTTCCCTCCTTCCCCTTTCCTCTAAGCCTCCTTGTTTTTGCAGAACGAGTGTTACAACTACATTAAAGTCTTGGTGCCGAAGAACGACCAAACCCTCCTAGCTTGCGGGACGAACGCTTTCAACCCCATGTGCCGGACCTACAAGGTACGAAGAGACCAGGTTCGCCAAGCGACAGCCGAAGCCCTTCCAATCCCACGTTGGGTGGGGCAGGCTGGTGCGATGGATGCTGGGTACTTTGGCCTCCTGAGGTCGCTGGAGGGGGCAGAGGCAGCCAGAGTGTAGCCTCCACAGGGCGGGGGCCCTCCTTGATTTCGGGGGTAACCTTGACCTGTTGCCACTTGACGTCTCTCCCTTGCATGTCTCCTAGATTGATAGTCTGGAGCAGGAAGGTGAGGAACTAAACGGGCAGGCCAGGTGCCCCTTCGATGCAAAGCAGACCAACGTTGCCCTCTTTGCAGGTATGTGACCAAGGTGGGATCACGTTCCTCTGACTTGGACGTAACAGGCCGGAGCCTCTGCTCGATCCCCGTGATCCACTTTGTGGCCTGACCCGGATGCCTCCCAGGGAAGCCCATCCCATCAGATCTTGGAACCTAAGCAGTGTTGACTCGGGCTCATATTTGGATGAGAGGCCCTCAAGGATTTTGGTGGTTGTTCCTCCAAGGAATAGTAGAAGACAGGCAATGTCAAACCACCTCCCAGAATCCCTTGCCAGGCTGCTAAGGGTCTCCTGGCTTCACTCCACATGTTGTATGACCAAGAGCACCAACTTGGCGTAATGATTAAGAGCAGTAGCCTCTAACCTGGGTGTAGTCTGCACAGGGCTTTTTACCCACCCCCAGTTTGAATGAATCCCTCCTGTCTACACTGAATTCGATTTCCATTTTGACCTGGGGTGCTTTAAATTTCCCCTCTGCAACATGCATGATTGATTCGTGGCGACCCGACATTTCCCCCGCAATATCCTGGAATAGATATAAGCGTCGATATTTTAAAAAATGCCATAAATGTACAGCTCTCTGCAAATTAACTTGCTACCTTGTGCTTCCAATGCTGTAGCAAAGCAGTCTTCCCTGATTGGCCAGGGCGTCAGTTCAAAGACTTCCTGGTTCCCAGTTGCAAGACTTCCCTTAAAGTGACTGCGCTCCAGAAGCCCTAACTTCTCTCAGCAAAGATTTGCCTCTTGGATTTATTCCCCCTCCTCTGCGGTCTCCGATCCTCTCCGTCCCCCTCATTCAAGAAAAGAAAGAAGGAGGCTCCTGCTGTGCTTGCCCCCCCCCCAATTCTGAGCTTCCCCAATTGAGTGCAGAACAATTTCTGCTTCAGTGGTGGGGAGGGGTAGAGGAAGACCCAAGTTCAAATCGATTTGAATTCAGCAGGATCCACAATGGAAAAAACAAAGTAAGTGCAGAATCAGCCCTGGGGATCCGGGTTTGATTCCCCACTCCTCCACATGCAGCCAGCTGGGTGCCGTTGGGCTTGTCACAGTCCAGTTAGACCTGTTCTCACAGAGCAGTTCTGTCAGAACTTTCTCATGTCCACTTATCTTACCTCTTGTGGAAAAAGGAGTGAAAAGCGGGATATAAAAACCAACTTTTCCTGATGTAGATTGAATCTGCTCAAAATGAAAACGGAGGGCTCAGAAACACGATGAAAAGAATCAGCCAAGGAGTATATTCCTTCCCAAAAGGAGTCATAAATATCAGTGCTTCAGTTTCAGATTCCTGTGGGGCCATCGGAAGCAGAACTCCTCCCCGCACAGTCCCTTGCAGCTCTAACCTGGGTCAGCTTGATCTTGTCAGAACTTGGAAGTTAAGCAGGGTCAGCCCTGGTTAGCATTTGGATGGGGGACCGCCAAGAAGCACAGCGTTGCCATACAGCGGCAGGCAGCCGCTAACTCCCTCTGTTTGACTTTTGCCTTGAAAACGCTGTCAGGGGTCACCGCAAGTCCATAGAAGAGCTGGGAGTGGGGGCATGGTTGTCCCTGGCCTTTCACTATCCAAAGGGGTCCCTCAGCAGCTGACAATCACCTTCCCCTCCTCTCCCCACGACAGATGCCTTGTGAGATAGGTGGGGCTGAGAGAGCTCAGAGAGAACTGAGCCTGGCCCAAGGTCACGTGGAGGGGCAGGAGTGGGGAATCGAACCCAGTTCTCCAGATTAGCCACTGGTCTTAACTGGCAGTCTTCAAGCAGAGGTTGGATACACACTTTTCTTGGATGCTTTAGGATGCTTTGGGCTGATCCTGCGTTGAGCAGGGGGTTGGACTAGATGGCCTCTGTGGCCCCTTCCAACTCTATGATTCTAGGATTCTAACTATGCTGGCTCTCCTATGGAAGTCACTTGGTTTAAGAGCATGTAACTCAGTTTAGGGCCGTGCATCTCCACTTTATAAAATTCTTGTCGCTCCTCCAAGGTACTCAGGGCAGCTACAGTTCCCCCCCCCTCTACTTTTGGCCTTACAACAACCTGCGAGGTAGGCCAGGCAGAGAAAGGTGACTGATCAGAGGTCAGCCCGTGAGTTTTGCCGCTGAGCAAGATTTAAACTCAGCTCTCTCCCCACTACCCTGTCCCCGTGCAATTAGACGTGTTTAATTGGTTTTTAATATCTCCATGAAAGATCTTTCACACTTCCTGGATCAGCCGCAGTATAAAATAGAAAGCCCCCGCCCCCTGCAATCCTCCTAAATTCCTGTATCGAATGCCTGGTGGACTAATTAGATCTTCGCTCGTCTCCAAAATGAGACAAGTGAAGAAAGAGCAGCTTCTCAGGGGAGCAATTTGGGGGCATATGCTATTTATTTGTCATATTTTCTTTCCCTTTTTCCTCCCTCCCTCCCCAAAAAGAGCCAGGTGCCTTATAAAAATGCCCAGCTGAGAAAGCCCGGGGCACAGTGGCAGAGCATCCGCTTGGCATGCGTAACGTCCCAAATTCAGCACCCGGCTTCTCCAGTGAAAAAGCACGAGACAGGAGGGGTGTGTGAAAGACCTTTTTCTGCCTGAGGTCCTGGAGAAAAGCTGCCGGCCTGAGCAGACAATACTGAACCTTCTGGACTCAGGGTCTGATTTCTCATGGGGCGACAGCATGTATTTCCAGTCATACTGGTCTCCATGGAAGTCCAAGTCATGGAAGATCCTATCTGGGCTGGCTATGATTTGTTAAATCCCAAAAAGGTGGCTGCTATCGGGGAGGGGGGGGGTTGCTGCCTTAGATCTGGAGAAGGGGGCGTCTTTGGATTGCTGATCGTATCGTTGGCCGCTGCTCTTGGTGTTTCTGAGTTATGGTGATGCTCATTTATAATTTGGGTTTTGCCGCATGACATCAGGTTACTGCTGGTTGCTGTTTATGCATTATAATCTTCCAGGGTGGCTTGTTTTTAAGCTTTCCGTTTCTGTGATAAGCTGCTCTGGGCGCTCTTTAGCAAGTAGACCCAGTGATAAGAACATCAGAAGCACCCTGCTGGATCAGATAATCTAGTTCAGCCTCCGGTCTCACCCAGGGGCCAGCCAGTTCCTCTGCAGGGCCAGCCACAGGGCAAAGGGGCCAAGGCCTTCCCCTGAGAAGACCCTCAGAAGAGCCCTGCTGGGTCAGGCCAGGGAGGGTCCCTCCAGTCCAGCCTCCCGTCTCACCCAGGGGCCAGCCAGTTCCTCTGCAGGGCCAGCCACAGGGCAGAGAGGACGAGGCCTTCCCCTGAGAAGACCCCCAGAAGAGCCCTGCTGGGTCAGGCCAGGGAGGGTCCATCCAGGACCGGGCAGCCGAAAAGACAGGAGGTTGGCCATTGCTGGCCTCTGGGTAGCAGCCGTGGACTTGCTTGCTGGTCTCCCATCCATGTCCATCATGGGACATGATGAGATCGGAGTAGCCTGGGCCAACCAAGACAGAGAAGAGCAGAGGTGGGTCTGCCTCCACCAGCCCCTGCACAGCAACCCCGGGCCTTTCTTGGGGGTCTCCCCTCCAAGAACTGAGAAGAGCTGACCCCGTTTAACTTCTGAGATTTGATGAGCAAAGGCTAGCCTGGGCTGTCTAGGTCAGGGGAACAGACCTGTCCACATCAGAGGGTCTCAGATCACGTGTGCACCTAACGTTTCCGGATTTGGGTTCAGCATCCTAAGACCTCCGTTTTCTCTCCCTCCCAGAAGGGAACCTCTACTCCGCCACGGTGGCTGATTTCCAAGCCAGCGACGCAGTGGTCTACCGAAGCTCAGGGGATCGCAGTCCTGTTCTCCGGACGGTCAAGTACGACTCCAAGTGGCTGAGAGGTGAGGCTGGGGAAGGGGTGGGTGGGCTTCGTAACCCACCTTGAATTCCTTTGGGAGAAGGGTGGATTATGAAGGCCCTGCGTCTGGATCTCTCGCCATGTTCCGGCTTGAGAGGGGAGGATAGGCTAGTGGCTTGGAGTCGCCAGCCTCCAGGTTGGGGGCCTGGAATGATAGAAGAATCATAAAAGCCTAGAGTTGGAAGGGACCTCCTGGGTCATCTAGCCCAACCCCCTGCACAATGCAGGAAATTCACAACCATCTGCCCACCCACATTGACTGCAATTCCATGCCCAGATGATGCCCCCCCCCAAGAAACAACCCAGAATCCTTGGCCAGTCCAGCCTGGATGAAATTCGCTTCCCAATATCAAATTGGTGATCGGCATGCAAGAAAGGGCCACTCAGACACAATCCCTTCCTACCCAGTGGCTCACAACCTGCCTAAGTTCATAAAATCAGCATTTCTGTCTAGCCTCTGCTTAAAAATTTCCATAGAAGGGGAACCCGCCACCTCCTGAGGAAGCCTGTTCCACCGAGGAACCTCTCTAACTGTCAGGAACTTCTTCCGGAGATTTAGCCGGAAATTCTTTTGTATGAATTTCACCCCATTGGTTCTGGGCCGACCCTCTGGGGCAAGAGAGAACAACTCTGCTTCATCTTGTGTGTGGCAACGCTTCAAGACCATACTGCCTCCCGCCCCCTCCGCCTTCCTAAGGCCATTGTGTGGGTTGTGGTGTGTTCTCAAATGCAGCAGGTGCGTTAATTGGGGCCTGGGGGAGGCTGGATTCATCTTATCTCAAGGCCAGCTCGCTCTCCTGGGAATTGCTTATGGGAAGATCCTGGGTGCTTATGTGTGGGGGGGGTGGTGGGCATGGGGGGTGAGCAAAGGAGGAGATAATGTTCTGGTATCTTCCATCCTTTATGACACCTGGTTGGTCTCAGTGGACTGCCTGACCACACCTGGCCCAAAAGCTATATTAGGGTCTACGCCTGGGGAGAGAGAAGCTAGTGTGCATGCAGGCGCTTAGAAAGAAATTGGAGCTTGTTTTCTGCAGGGGACGAAGGTCAAGCCCCCTGATACAAGCCACACAGCTAAGGGCATTGTTGTTGTTGTTAGGTGCGAAGTCGTGTCTGACCCATCGCGACCCCATGCTAAAGGTATTAGTTGACCGTTTTTCTAAATTTCTGTAATTCGTGGCTGTTTTGTTAGCACAGCCCACCCTGCGAACCAGGGGTCGTCAGCCTGTGGTCCTCCAGATGTTCGTGGACTACAATTCCCATGAGCCCCTGCCAGCGTTTGCTGGCAGGGGCTCATGGGAATTGTAGTCCACGAACATCTGGAGGACCACAGGCTGACTACCCCTGGTAGGGTGCCTTGTTCCATGACAAGTCAGGCATTTTGACTCTTGAAAACTCTTTCCCCCCCAAAAAATCTGGTTGATTTCTCTGGTGCTCCTGGACTCCAATTAACCTCTTCTCCTTTAGCTGCCTCCAGAAAATCTCCCAGCTGCTCTCCAGACTGAAGGAAGGGGCTGCTTTGCAGGTTGGACTCTATATTAGAAGAAAAACTGGGTTTTATAAACCCCACTTTTGACCACCCACAGGAGCCCCGGAGCGGTTTACAAACCCCTTTCCTTTCTTCTCCCCACAACAGACACCCTATGAGGTTGGTGGGGCCGAGAGAGCTCTGAGAGAACCGTTCTGAGAAAGCAGCCCTAAGAGGACTGTGACTAGCCCAAGGTCGCCTAGCTGGCTGAATAGGGAGGAGTAGGGGATCAAACCCGGTTGCTCTTTAACCACCCGGCCATGCTGGCTCTCTCCTAGGGATATCAGCCTCCAGGTTCCCCCAGAATTAGCCTTCCAGACTGCAGAGGAAAAAATGGCGGGGTGGGGGTGGGGGTGGGGGGCCTTTAAGGCATTGGACCCCGCAGAGACCCTTGAGCCTCCTCTGGTTCCACTCCGAAATCTCCAGAGGTTTCCCAGTTTGAATCTGGGAACCCTACCCCCCAACTCCCTAGGGATGCCAGCTTCCAGGTGGGACCTGGGGGATCCCCGGAATTACAGCTCTTCTCTAGACTACGGAGATCTGGAGAAAGTGGATACTTTGGAAGGGGGGCTCTTTGTCATTGTACCCCACTGAGGTCCCTGTCCTCCCCAGGTCCCCCCCCCCAAATCTCCAAGAGTTCTCCTGCCTGGATCTGGCAACCTTCCCCCTAGGGATGCCAGCCTCCAGGTGGGACCTAGGGATCCCCCACAGAATTATGCCTCATCTCCAGGCTACTGAGACCTTGTCCCATGGATGCTTTGGAGGGTGGGGTCTGTGACGTTGCCCCCACTGAGGTCCTTGACCCTCCCCAGGTGGCTACGAGAGAGAAACCACGAGCCAGGCTCACAGCTCATGGCATCAACTCCTGCTTGGGAAATAGGTGGAGACGTGGGGGCGGAGCCTGGGGAAGGGAGATTTGGAGACGGGAGGGACCTCGGCGTCTTGCAATGGAGATCCGGAAAGGCAACCCCTGTGCCTTCATGCAAAGCGCGCCCTGCCCTCTGGCTCCAGGGCCAGTGCAAAGTATTTTGCCTCCCCCAAGCAAAGGATACCTTCCTGGGCACACGCAGCTGCCAACGATTCCAAGCAAAAATTGCAGGAGCATTGCTGGGCCCAGGCCGGCAGCAGCAGAGACATGGGAGGGGATGTCCATCAAGAGTTGCCAACTCAAGGCTCAAATACGTTTTTTCACCCCCTGTAATATTGTACAGATATATATTCACTTGTGTACATCTCTAAATTTGTTTTTTGTATGGGGTTTTTGTATGGGCTGTGAAAGTTGGACCATAAGGAAGGCCGAGCGTCAAAGAATTGAGGCTTTTGAACTCTGGTGCTGGAGAAGACTCTTGTGAGTCCCTTGGACTGCAAGGCGAACAAACTGGTCAGTCCTAGAGGAGATCAGCCCTGACTGCTCCTTAGAAGGCCAGATCCTCAAGATGAAACTCAAATACTCATGAGAAGGAAGGACTCCCTGGAGAAGAGCCTAATGCTGGGAGTGATTGAGGGCAAAAGAAGAAGGGGACGACAGAGAATGAGGCGGCTGGATGGAGACACTGAAGCAGTCGGTGCAAACTTAAATGGACTCCGGGGAATGGTAGAGGACAGGAAGGCCTGGAGGATCATTGTCCAGGGGGTCGCGATGGGTCGGACACGACTTTGCAACTAACAACAACAACATGGGATTTTAATAGTTTTAATGGGAATTTTATTGGGGATTTTATTCAGACCTTTGTAACCTGCCATGAGCCATTTGGGAGTGGTGGGTAATAAATTGAAATAACAATAACAATAATAATAACACAATAATAAATACACCTCTGATGAAGATATTTTGTGTGGGCCATCAGGTATTTTACTGTTTTAAAATATATGAGCTCCAATAAAATGTATCTATTTTCATCATTGATTTTCTCCCTAACCTTTTTGGTTCTTGCCTGCTTTTCAGGCTGGGTTTTTTGTTTCCCTTTATGGTACCTGTTGGCTGCTATGTGAGGGAAGATGCTGGACTGGATGGACCACTACTGGTCTGATCCAGGAGGACTCTTCTGAGGGTCTTATGAGGACCTCAGCCGTCTGTGCCTTGTTGCTGGCCCCCCCTAGGGACTGGTCGGCCACTGTGTGAGACAGGATGCTGGACTAGGTGGACCTCCCTGGTCTGATCCAACAGGACCCTTCTGAGGGTCTTATCCTGTCCTTTCCTTCCCCTTTGCTACAGAACCTCATTTCCTACATGCCCTGGACTACGGGGATTACATCTATTTCTTCTTCCGAGAGATCTCCATGGAATACACCACACTTGGCCGGGTGAGTGGGGGGGAGGTAGATCTGGGATCCTTCCTTGCAGCAAACATGAACCTCCTGGGAACTGGTTTTGGGGCCACGGCTTCTCCAAGGCTCCTTGGGAAACGGATCACTTGGCCAAAGAGGTTGGGAATTCCGTCTTGAAGATCCTTGGTCCTCTCTGTTCACCGTTGCTGTCGGGAGAGTAAGGGACAGTCACGATGGGCCAACTTGTTTAAAATGTTGGCCAACTTGTTTAAAATTGTTTAAAATGATGACCTCTGACCTGTATGTCCCCAGCTACTCCTGTCTTTTCCGATCTGAGAAGCTAAGCAGGGTCAGTCCTGGTTACTACTTGGAGAGACAGGAACGTACGTAGCAGCCTTAGACTGAATCAGACCCTAACGCTGACCCTACCTGTTACAGGTGATCTTTTCCCGTGTGGGTCGGGTGTGTAAGAATGACATGGGTGGCTCCCCACGAGTGCTGGAGAAATACTGGACGTCCTTCCTCAAGGCTCGGCTCAACTGCTCTGTGCCAGGAGATTCCTTCTTCTACTTTGATGTCCTTCAAGCCATGACGGATGTGACCCAGGTGAACGGGCGGCCTGCCATCTTCGGGGTCTTCACCACCCAGTCCAACAGGTAACCCTCAGCAAGACTTTCTGCTCCCCACAAGTCTCTGGACGGCTTCCTGCCAAGGTAGATTTAGGCAATTGGCACAGTCTTCACGAGAAAGTTTGGATGAAACCTAAAATAGTGGAATCCGTCAGTTTATCTGAATTAAGATTCTGTTTTCCAAACACTCTTGATATCTTAGTTGCATGACCTAAAGGTACCTGTGGAATTCTGACACAGGGCACTGGCATGAGCACAAAATGGCTGCCCCAGGAGGCGGAGGCAAGCACAAAATGGCTGCCCCAGGAGGTGGAGCCAAGCACAAAATGGCTGCAGCAGGAGGCGGAGCCAACCACAAAATGTCAGGGAGTGAGGTTATGTATAACTTTTGCAGCAACTCTTTAACGTTTCTGGCAGAAATACCGTCTAATAGAAATTTTGGCTAAACATCCAGATGAAATTCGTGATGGTTAGTGGTTCCTCAGAGGAACAGTCTTCCTCAGGAGGTGGTGGGTTCTCCTTCTTTGAAAGTTTTTTTTAGCAGAGGCTGGATATCTCACAGGAATGCTGATTTTATGAATTTAGGCAGATTGTCAGTGGGTGGCAGAAGGGATGGTGTCTGTGCTTGGCTGTTGTGGCCCTTTCTTCTTCTTCTTCTTCTTCTTCTTCTTATTATTATTATTATTATTATTATTATTATTATTATTATTATTATTAGTAATAGTAATATTAGTAATATTAGTAATATTAGTAATATTAGTAATATTAGTAATATTAGTAATCATAATAAAAACGTTTGCCCCTTTGGGGTTGGGAGGCAAATTTCCTCCAGGCCAGACTAGCCAGGGAGTCTGTGGGGGTTTTTTGTGGGGGAGGGGCATCATCCGGACATGAACTTGGGACCCTGTGGGTGGGAGGACAGTTGTGAGCGTCCTGCATTCTGCAGGGGGTTGGACTAGTTGACCCTGGAGGTCCCTTCCAGTGCCACAGGTCTGTTATTCTACGCCTTGTTATCTACCCTGCCAAGAGCCCTGTTTGGCCCCCCCGTTTCCCAAAGTGCTTGGAGGGCCCCACGAAAGCTGACAGTGAGCACCGTAGTCCCTCAAGCGCCACGCCAGAGATGCCGGCATGAGAGTGTCCCTAGTTCTCTGCTGCCCCCAGGGCATTGCGTGAGACCAACAGGCTGCCATTTGGATGCCCAGAGAAGGCAGATAAGCGGGCTTTGTCCAGTACTGTCCATCGACGTTGTGTCGTTAAAGCGGCCGCCACGAAACTTTATTAAAAACAATCAACGCTTTCGACCGGGGGCTGTCCTCAGTGGCCATTCAAGAAAAAACAAAACAAAACCAGTTTGTTTATTGAAAGCAATCCGTCTCATCTCAGCTGTGCCCCACCAGGGGACTTCCGCGATGACCTCAAAGCCATAAATTCATCGTCTCCTGACAATATTCGCAATAAAAAAAGCCCCTTTCCCCACGCTCAGCCTCCGCCGGCAGGCCTTCCCCGGTCAAGACGAGAAACGTGTCTTTCGCAGGCAGCCTGCCGCAAAGCAAGACCCCCTCCTCTCTCTAGCAAGGGGGAGATTTGCCCAAGAGCTCCTCCAAATGGCTTGTTTTTCCTCCTCGGGCAACCTGAGACGCTGGGGATCGATAGCGGCAGACGCGGCCTGTCAATTCCCTCGAACGTGTTCAGTGAGTGACGGATGGCGATCGATCGTCTGGACTTGGCGATCGGCGTGGATAAGGCGCTCGCTATAGATCGGCTGGGAGGGGGGCTCGTTCCAGCAGGTTTTGAGTCTCAATAACCTCTCCGCCATGCCGGGCCTTAAAGAGAAAGCGGCAGGAGGGTCTCGCGGATGTGCCAGGTGGCCTCGGGCACAGATCCGCTTGGTGGCTTTAGACCAGAGGTAGAAGAAGAAGAAGAGCTGGTTCTTATATGCTGCTTTTCCCTACCCGAAGGAGGCTCAAAGCGGCTTACAGTCGCCTCCCCTTTCCTCTCCCCACAACAGACACCCTGTGAGGGAGGGGAGGCTGAGAGAGCCCTGAGATTACTGAAGAAGAAGAAGAATTGGTTCTTAGATGCCGCTTTTCTCTACCCGAAGGAGGCTCAAAGGGGCTTCCATTCGCCTTCCCTTTCCTCTCCCCACAACAGACACCCTGTGGGGTGGGTGAGGCTGAGAGAGCCCTGATATCACTGCCCAGTCAGAACAATTTTATCAGTGCCGTGGCGAGCCCAAGGTCACCCAGCTGGCTGCATGTGGGGGAGCGCAGAATCAAACCCGGCATGCCAGATTACAAGTCCGCACTCCTAACCACTACACCAAACTGGCTCTCAAACTGCAGTAGTCAAACTGCGGCCCTCCAGATGTCCGTGGACTACAATTCCCATGAGCCCCTGCCAGCGAATGCCTGCAAAATGGAGCTCTTCCGCCAGGCGTATGGTTGAGGCCAGCACCTCTATAATGTATCGGACCCCCCCTTCCTTCTTAGTATTATGATTATGGTGATTCTTACTCCCTCCTTGGGTTATGAGCTGGGTGGGATAAAGTCGCCGGCACTTGGATTGGTTGGGTTAGGTTGGGTTGTTCGTCTTTTTAGAAGATTTTATTGTATTAGGGGGGTTTATGGGGGTTTTATTGTTGAGACACGCCATGAGCCCTGTGGGAGTGGGGGGCTATAAGTTGAACAAATAAACAAACAAACAAATAAATAAGAGTTGTTCATTCTTGCCCCAGAAGGACGGACCAGATCCAACGGGATGAAATTAATGCAAAAGAAATTCCGTCTAAACATCCGGAAGAAATTTCTGACAGTTGTCAGTGGAACAGGCTTCCTCGGGAGGTGGTGGGTTCTCCATCTTTGGAGATTTTTAAACAGAGGCTGGAGAGCCATCTGACGGAGAGGCTGATTCTGGGAAGGCTCAAGGGGGTGGCAGGTGACCGTGGGTGAGCGAGAGGGTTGGGAGTGTCCTGCACAGTGCAGGGGGTTGGACTAGATGACCCAGGAGGTCCCTTCCAACTTGGTGATTCTGTGATTCTAGGATTCTAGGATTCATACAACATGGGCAACTGAAGAGGGCAAAGAATAATGGCAAATAATGTCATCTATGTCAAACGAAACATGGATGTGGGGAACTGAAGGTGGGGGGGCAGTTTTTCTACTCGCTTCATTCCACCTTCTTGACCTCCGGCTTCTAGTCATTTCCTGCTCCTGCCTCTTTTCCAGCATCACGGGCTCCGCCGTCTGCGCTTTCTACATGGATGAGGTGGAACGAGTGTTCAGTGGGAAATTCAAGGAGCAGAAGAATGCTGACGCAGCCTGGACGCCCATCCCGGAGGAGAAAGTGCCAAAGCCCAGGTATTGCCACCTCCACTGGTCTCCAGAAAGGGAAGGTCCTTTGCAGGGCACAGGGCAGAGAGGCCGAGGCCTTCCCCTGAGAAGACCCTCAGATGAGCCCTGCTGGGTCAGGCCAGGGAGGGTCCCTCCAGTCCGGCCTCCCCTCTCACCCAGGGGCCAGCCAGTTCCTCTGCAGGGCCAGCCACAGGGCAGAGAGGCCGAGGCCTTCCCCTGAGAAGACCCTCAGAAGAGCCCTACTGGGTCAGGCCATGGTGGGTCCCTCCAGTCCAGCCTCCCATCTCATACAAGGGGCAACCTGGTGGTCCACCAGTAGGGCAGAGAGACTACATCCTTCCCTTCCCCTCCCCTCCTGGCACTGGTTTTCGGAGCCTGACTGCCTCTGAATGTGGAGGTTCCCTATAGCTGCCATAGCAGAAATCTCTCTAATCCTCTTTCAAGGCTGTCTGCGCCTGTGGCCATCCCTCCACCCTCTGTCAGTGAATTCTATTTTTTAATCCCTCGCTGCGTAAAGAAATATTTCTTTGGGTCTGTCCCGAATTTCCCACCCACCTGCTTCATCGGCAGCTCTCGTGTTCTAGTATTTTGGGAGAGGGACCCCGTGCAAATTTGCCAACTTAAATACTATGCGCATTACAGGTCTTGTATTATGGAATGTGGATTCCCTAATTCAGGGATCCTCAACCTGTGGCCCTCCAGATGTCCATGGACTACAATTCCCATGAGCCCCTGCCAGCAAATGCTGGCAGGGGCTCATGGGAATTGTAGTCCATGTACATCTGGAGGACCACAGGTTGAGGATCCCTGCCTTAATTGTATCATTTTAATGGGCAGAGATTCCAGCACAGACCTGTAACAACAACAACAACAACAATAATCTCAACCAGGGATTATGGAATTTCACACCTCCGGCGCCCTCCGTCTTCTACCATTTTCTGCCCCTCTCTTGGCAAAGAGACCTTCTATTCCCTTCTGATCCGCGTCCTCCTTTCTTGAATTTTTTCAGGCCGGGCAGCTGTGCGGGCGTCGGGCAAGCCTCAAGTTACAGAACCTCCAACGAATTCCCGGACGAGATGCTGGGATTCATCAAGTCCTTCCCTTTGTTGGATGAGGCCGTCCCATCCGTCACAGAGAGCCCCTGGTTCTCCAAGACCTCCAGCAGGTAAAGAGCTGCCGGGTATGGTCCTGGTGGGCAGGCCCGGGCCATCTACTGCACCCCTCTGGGGCTCTGGTTCACCTTAGGGCAGGTCTTCCACCTGCTTCAGCCATCCTGTTTTGGTTTCCAGTCTGGTTGGTCTCGCTTGCATTTGCCTAATAGAAAAAAAGCAACAGATTCCAACAAAATTTGTGGCAGGGGAAGAGCTTCTGGGAGTCCCGGCTTATTAATTCGGAGAGGTCAAGAGGGACAGCTGTGTGGGTCTGTCTGGAGCAGGAGAAAAGATTCAGAGTCCAGGAATACCGTAAAGACTGTGACGTGGGGTTTACTGAGGGATGGGGGGGGGGTGCAATCCCCCCTGGATTTTTCGGATTCAAATATATGGAACCTGAAAAACATTGTCATTTCTCTTTATTTCCGAATTCTAGTACCGGTATGGTATTTGGATTCGGTAGATATTTGGGTAGATATTTGCAGACTTTGTTTGGCTTTGTGAGTCAGAGGCATTTAAATTGGACGGAGATGTTAAAGGCTTAGGGTTTATAGCTTGGAGAAGGCATTTAAGGGGATCTCAGCCACTTTAAATACGTTTACTCAGGTGATCCAGCGATCCCGAAAAATCCTGAATATTCTTGGGCTGTTTTAAGCTCGGCCATTTTGTCTGTTGGGAAAATTGCAGCAGCAGTAGCAACAAAAACCCAACTGTGAATTAATACCCCAAAAATACCGATAAGGATTTTTTGTTTTGTTTATTTTTTTCATCTCGGATTAGCTGAATGTATACCCTTGGGAGGAACTTTGACAGGACATACCACCATGCAGAGTCGAGTTGGTTTTATACCCCGCTTTTCACTACCCCAAAGGAATCTAAAGCGGCTGACAATCGCCTTCCCTTCCAGTATGCACATCCTGTGAGAGAGGCGGGGCTGAGGGGGCCCCTGACAGAACTGTTCTGGGAGAACAGCGCTATCAGGACTGCGACTAGCCCAAGATCACCCACCTGAGACCTCTGCACGCAAGGAGGGCCTGAATCTGATCCCACGTCCGCGTTGCCCGTTCCCCTTGTGCCCTGCCAAGTCCTTTGGGCTGGACGGAGACCCTGGACCCTCTGCATATAAAGCATTTGCCCAGCCTTCCCTTTCCCTTTCCCTCCCCCAGGTACAAGCTGACCCGCCTGGCTGTGGACACGGCAGCTGGACCTTTCCGTAATTACACGGTTCTTTTCCTGGGCTCCGAGGACGGGATGGTGCTGAAGGTGGTGGCCAGGACGCACGAGAACTCGACCGTGGAGACCCGCCTGCTGGAAGAGATCTCGATCTACGATCCGACCCGGTGAGCTGGGCAGCAGAGCGGGAGTTGTGGGGGAGAGGGGCGCAAGGGGAGTTCGAAACCTGCTCAGTCCCCAATGTGGTGCCTCTGGCGTTCGCTGACGCCCTTCCTGCTGCCTACCGAGTGATTTTGGGAAGTGGGAGGGGCCGTGCTTGGAGGGCAAGAGTGGGAGGGCGGCTGGAGTCCTGGCCCTGCTGGGGGACCTCCTGGTGGCCTTTCTGGTTTTGGCCATTGTGTGACACACAGAGTTGGACTGGATGGGCCTTTGGTTTGATCCAACATGGTTTCTCTTGTGTTCTTATGTCTGGGGCTGAGATGCTCTGTCTTCTTGGTGCTTGAGGGACAAGAGTGGGAGAGCTTCTGGAATCCTGGCCCTGCTGGGTGATCTCCTGGTGGCCCCTGGGTTTGGGCCACTGGTTGGCCCAGGGTGTTGGACTGGAGGGGCCACTGGCCTGACCCAACATGGCTTCTCTTATGTTCGCATGTCTGGGGCAGGGATGCTCTGTCTCCTTGGTGCTGGGGGGGGGGGCACAGTGGGGCGTCTGGAGTCCTGGACCGACGTTGGACTTCTTGATGGCCCCTGGGTTTGGGCCACTGTGTTGAGCTGGCCGGGCCATTGGCCTGATCCAGCACGGCTTCTCTTGTGCTCTTAAACCAGGGCTCTTCCGCGTGCCAAACTGCAGTTCCCTTCCTGTGTCTCGGAAAATTTGCAATGCAGGGGCGGTTCCTTCCTTCCTACCTTCCTTCCTTCCTACCTTCCTTCCTTCCTTCCTTCCTTCCTTCCTTCCTTCCTTCCTTCCTTCCTTCCTTCCTTCCTTTCTGTCTCTTCCTTCCTTCCTTCCTTCCTTTCTGTCTCTTCCTTCCTTCTTTCCTTCCTTCCTTGCTTCCTTCCTTCCTTCCTTCTTTCCT
>BDOT02000001.1:176621580-176650889 GCA_003118565.2 Paroedura picta
GCTTTTCTCTACCCAAAGGAGTCTTAAAGCGGCTTACAGTCGCCTTCCCTTTCCTCTCCCCACAACAGACACCCTGTGAGGGAGGTGAGGCTGAGAGAGCCCTAAGATTACTGAAGAAGAAGAGTTGGTTCTTATATGACGCTTTTCTCTGCCTGAAGGAGTCTCAAAGCGGCTTACGGTCGCCTTCCCTTTCCTCTCCCCACAACAGACACCCTGTGAGGGAGGTATGGCTGAGAGAGTCCTGACACTACTGCTCTGTGAGAACAGCACTCTCAGGACTGTGACTGGCCCAAGGTCACCTAGCCAGCTGCATGGGAAGGAGGAGTGGGGAATGAAACCCGGCTCTCAATCCCAACACCACGTTGGTTCTCCGTTGTAATACTTTAGTTTGATTCCTCCCCCCCACAAACCCCCCCAAAAAACTTCAAAAAAGAAGTGAGGCAGCGGGAGATGCTAGGTGAGGGGGGGCAATCAGCTCCCAACACCTCTGTCTCTACAAATGAACCATCGCTGGGTCTGTGATTCTCACGCTTCCCAACTGGAAAACCATGAAGCTGCCTCGTACAGAGTCAGACCTGCCTGCTAAACTAAGCACCTTCTCCCCCAAAGGGTCACGGTATTCTGTCGGCCTTCTATGAGAAACACGGAAAGATTTTCTACCTGCCGAGCAGGCTCTCCCCCATGACCTGGCCTTGTTTGCCGTGAGGTTGCAAGAGGTCTTGAATACGCTCCTTTGCACTGTACATTTAACAGGCTGAGACAGATGGTGGGGATTTTAGCGGAGAAAAAGTAGGCCATAGGAGGCAGCCTGGAGAGAGGAGCCAACCTGAGTGCCTGGAGCCCTTCCCATTTATTTATGTGAAAGGTTTCCGCACCACCTTTGCAGACTTCACAAGTTTCCCTTTTCGGCCCAAGGCCCTGGAGACGGATCTCGTTGCCGCTGGTAGATGTGTCCTCCATGAATCAGCCTTCTAAAGCCCTCAGTGCCTGTGGCCATCACCGCATCCTCTCATTTTCGAATCATAGAGTTGGAAGGGACCTCCTGGGTCATCTAGTCCAACGCCCTGCACTATGCAGGACACTCACAACCCTCTCACTCATTCAGTGTGACCTGCCACCCCCTTGAGCCTTCCCAGAATCAGCCTCTCCGTCAGATGGCTCTCCAGCCTCTGTTTAAAAATCTCCAAAGATGGAGAACCCACCACCTCCCAAGGAAGCCAGTTCCACTGAGGAACCGCTCTGACTGTCAGGAACTTCTTCCGGATGTTTAGACGGAATTTCTTTTGCATTAACTTCATCCCATTGGTTCCAGTCTGTCCCTTTGGGGCAAGAGAGAACGACTTTGCTCCATCCTCTATATGGCAGCCTTTGAAATACTTGAATCTCTCCTTAAGCGGGAACAATGTAATTTGCCTTGACCGACTGACTGGATGGAGCATGGCTGGAAGTCCTGCCCCTTACCCACCCTATACCGGAGCAAACTTGGAGGTGGGCGTCTGAAGCAGAAGGAGTCGTGCTCTTACCTGGGAGCTAAGAGTGAGAGAGAATTGCATGCTGGGGAAGCCAAAAGAGAAAGAGAAATTATATAAAGAAGAAAAAAAGGGCAGACAGAGGAAGGAAGGAGGAAGGCAGAACAAGGCAAAGGGAGACGCCACGGACAATCGGAACAGGATATGGGGCTGAGAAGAGCTTGTTTTAGAGGCAACTTGGGACTCGGCTAGACAAGGATTTTAGTGTTTCCAAGAAGAGAAAGCACAACACAGAAGTATCCACAGCCGCCCCCCCCCCATCAAAAAAACAGAAATCCATGCCTGGAAAGACCACAGCCCCCAATTAATCCCTCCCCTGGAAGGCAATTCAGCTAGAAGAGTTGGATTTTATACCCCACTTTTGACTGCCCAAAGGAGTCTCAAAGCGGCTTACAATTGCCTTCTCTTCCTCTCCCCACAATGGCAACCCCGTGAGGTAGGGTGGGGCTGAGGGAGCCCTGATATTACTGCTTGGCCCAAACAGCACTATCAGGACTGTGACTAGCTCAAGGTCACCCAGCTGGCTGCAGGTGGGGGAGGAGCGGGAAATCAAGCCCAGCTCATCAGATTAGAAGCCACTGCTCTTAACCACCACCCCAAGCTGGCTAGGGGGTATTGCATGTCTAAACGCTCACCGTCTTTGAAGCCAAATGCTCAGGCAGCCAGAACTGGCAAAGTACAGCAACTCATTGGATGGGAAGCCCCAATCCAAATCTTGCCTGTACTGGCTGCTGGAACGTAATGGCTAAGAGACCCACCCCTGGTTCCAATCTCAGCTCTCCCCCGGACATAACAGATACCGTGGACGAGCCACTCAAGTTTTGCTCCTGCATCTGCAATGTGGGAGGAGACAGTAAAATTGACCCACCTCGCAAGGACATTGTGAAGCACCTGGAATACTCCAAAGCACTAGGCTGTCGGTAAAGACAGCTATTAGATTGGCGCCACCCCCATCTTCTCAGGCTAGAAAAGGATTTCTCTGGTTTCCGAGACAACACGGCGTGGAAAAGCCCACGGGCGTCCCACCCCGAAGAAATCCTCTCATGCAAACATGGCAGCCTTCCCATTGTTCCCCTGGGAAAGGAAGTTCAGCAAATGGGAGCTTCAGGTCCAAATGCTCACCATATTTACAACCGGAGGTTGCTGGCACGGTGCAGCAGCTACCGAAACGGGAAGCTCCAAAGGAAATCTTGCCTGTGCTGGTTACTGGAACGGAACTGCTTAAACGAGTGAACTGTGAGGCAAAGAGTGCCCCATGGCTCCCAATTCCAGCCTCACCTCTGCCCCAGGCACATGAGGTGGCCTTAGATCAGCACCTCGGCCTCTGCAATAATCAAACTGGCCCGCCTCGCAAGCTTGCTGTGAAGATGACGACAGTAATGTGGGCAAGAGCTCTTGGAACGTTCCAAAGTGTTAAACCGGGGCTAAATACTGTTCTTACACCATGCCGCCACCCCCTTTTTGTATCAAGAAGGGAAAGGCAAAAAAAAGCCCCCCCTCCCCTTGAAAATAAAACCCATACCTGACATAAAGAGAGATGGGCACCACCGTGTTGAGGATGATGATGTATGACCAGAAGGAGAGGAAGCCAGAGAAGAAGGCACTGTCGACCGCCTCGTCCCAGGGCAGGTAGATCTGGAAGCGAGCCCCCACCTCATACTCCCAGATGGAGTTGCCGATGGCCAGGATCACGCCCATGCACACGAGGAAGCCGAAGATCTATGCACAGGGAGGGGAGCAGCGAAAAAGAAGACCAGATCAGAATCGGAATCACACGCAGAGTTGGAAGAGACCCCAGAGGGGCATCCAGGCCCGCCCCCTCACCACCACCTTTCTCAAGGACTTAAAAATCACACCCTCCTGACAGGGGCTCATCCTCAAAACTTCCAATGCAGGAGACTCTGCCACCCTCCAAGGCAGCATGTTGCGTCTTGAGTGGAGACAAGATGGCTGCCTTTAAGTATTTGGAAGGTTCTCCCTTGGAGGTGCGCAGGGAAAGGTTCCTGGTTGCTGGCACGGGCAGTGATATCAGTGCTCTCTCAGCCTCACCCACCCCACAGGGTGTCTGTTGTGGGGAGAGGAATGGGAAGGCGACTGTAAGCCGCTTTGAGCCTCCTTCGGGTAGGGAAAAGCGGCATATAAGAACCAACTCTTCTTCTTCTTCTTCTTCTTCTTCTTCTTCCTGCTGGCAGCAGAGGAGAGGACCGGCAGGAATGGGTTTAAACTACGTGGAGAATGGTACTGGCTAGTTATCAGGAAAAATGTCTGATGTGAAAACATGCAGCAGCCAGAGATGCAAGGCAGATATGCAATGAAAACTGCAATGGAAACCCGTTACGGAAGTAATAGCTGATCGGGAGAATTGAAAGAACACAAGAGACGCGAGCCGTAAACCTCCCGGGAGCCGGGCAGAAGAGGCATGCTTCATTAACAAGCCATACTCCCTAGGGTAGGTAGGAAGCATAATGCTCCAGCATTGCGTTGCGATATCTCTGTTATTTTTTGGACAGTTTCAAAACTTTTAAAATCCACAGATTCATCGAGATTTTTCATTTGATTCTAAAATAATCTGGTGCTTAACAAACTGGAAATGTATAAAAACAAAACAAAAATGTTATCTCACACGACAATCCAATTTATTTCTTGCATCTCCCCCCCGCCCCCGAATATTTCAGCAGTGGGATGGGCTGCCTGAGGAGGTGGGGGCTCTGCCCTCAGTGGCCGTCTTACTCTCAGTGGCTGGACAGATCCTTATCTTGGATGCTTGAGACTGAGCAGGGGGTTGGACTAGACAGCCTCTCTGGCCCCTTTCAAACTCTATTATTCAAATAGCTATGTTTAAAAAAAAACAACGCCCACCCTTTTGGTTAAGGTTGATCAGAGGGGAAGGTGGGAGGAATAAACACTTTACTTTATTCACACCCTGCCTTTCACCCCAACGAAGCACCAAAGCTGCTGATGTCCACCTCCCTGCCACCGTTTCACCCTACAACAACCCTGTGAGGGAAGCGAGGTGGAGAGCAGGCGCACCTGAGCTTTTATTCCAACCCCTGATCGATACAGTCCCTGCCCTCTACACAGAATGCGATTTCCGTTTGGATTTGGGGCGATTTTAATTTTCCATCTGCAGCAAGAAGGATTGATCCGGAGTGGCCCTACCTTTATTGTGCGATATCTCAGACTGCTTTTAATCCTCAATAACCATTTGGGAAAGAAAGCTCCGTGGTAGAGAACCTCTGATAGGCTACACCTGGTCATGTGACACACTTGCCTTAAAGGAGAAGCCCCTAATTTCTCTCAACTTCTGTCGGTCCTGGATTTTTCTTCCCTCCTCTGCCTTTTTTGATCCTCTCCCCCTCCGCTCCAAGAAAAGAAAGAAAGAGGCTTGCCTCCCTCCCCCCCACTTCTGAACTACCCTAACCACGTGCAGAAGACTGTTTCAATGGGGGGGGGGAGAAAAAGACCCGAGTTCAAAGCGGTCTGAATTCAACAGGATTGACAATGGAATAAAGAAAGTAAGTGCAGATTCTGCCCTGGTCCAAGTTGCCCAGCGAGCTTCCGTGGCACGAGGGGGGGGGGTTCGAACTCGGGTTTCAAGGATCCAAGTCCACCTTTTCACTACTACACCATGCCGTCTCTCGCTGCTTGGCGGGCAGGGAAATGAGAGAGGGGAACGGCTGCCAGTCATCCAAGGGCCAACCGAGGATGGGATTATGCATCACTCATGGGGTATCTTTGTGACTTATTGTAAGGTCTCCTCTGTGTCACTGCTTAATAAAAGGCTCTTGAAAACCCAGGGGTTGGGTGGCAGAAACGTTATGGATTATTCATCCACATGTCAACTGCCAGCAATTCGAGTCCAAGAGCGCCTTAGAGACCGGGACGGTTTGGAAGAAAAAGAAGAGTTGGTTCTTATATGCTGCTTTTCTCTCCCCGAAGGAGCCTCAAAGTGGCTTACAGTCGCCTTCCCTTTCCTCTCCCCACAACAGACACCCTGTGAGGTGGGTGAGGCTGAGAGAGCCCTGAGATTACTGAAGGAGAAGAAGAGTTGGTTCTTATATGCCGCTTTTCTCTACCCGAAGGAGTCTCAAAGTGGCTTCTAATCACCTTCCCTTTCCTCTCCCCACAATAGACACCCTGTGAGGGAGGTGAGGCTGAGAAAGCCTTGATGTTACTGCCCTGCAAGAACAGCTTTATCGGTGCTGTGGCGAGCCCAGCTGGCTGCATGTAGAGGAGTGGGGAATCAAACCCGGCTTGCCAGATTAGAAGTCTGCACTCCTAACCACTACCCAAGGTGGTTTGGGAGTCTGAGCCTTTTGAGAGTCAGAGATTTTGTACCAGACGAAGGACACTTCTGATTCTGGAAAGCTCAGACACATGGGCACCCCCCCCCCAATATCCTACTGGCTTCCAAGGTGCCACTGGACTCAAATCTTGTTCTTCTACTGTAGACTAACATGGCAACCCTCTGAAATTGTCCATGATCCATACAGGAGAGCCGGACATTTTCAGTTACAACAAAACTTTTTTAGAGCGGCTCTTCCGTTGACCTCTTGCTCGGTACGATGAGAACCCCCAAACTACCCTACATACTGCTAAATTCTGTGCTGTCGCCACTAAGACACACAAGAATTTCACGGGAAAATAAATCATTGGCCGTTTTGTATAAAGGTCGTACGTTTGCAAGTTTATATAACTTACTTGGTTTAGTTACAATTTTACGATTCTGACTTTTAAAAGCACTCAATATTGACCTCCTTGTTTTGATATGCCGCCGTTTATTCTTCTGGTCTAAATAAAGTGTAGTTTGATCTCTTTCTCTGAGATTTTGGAACACAGTCTGCGTCTTTAACGGGAAAAGATTGCAGACCTCCCCACCTGCACCCCCACGTAAAGGGTATCAGCCACACAGTCTGTCAAAGGGTTCCCCAACCATTCTGGAGCCCAAGGGCACATCTGGAGCTTTGAAACGGCACAGTAGCAACAAAATGGCCACCACAAAATGGCTGCCGAGTGCTTTTAGGGAGAGGACTGGAGGAGAGGGGCTTCTATTCGGCAAAGTAGCAACAAAATGGCCGCCACAAAATGGTTGCCACAAAATGGCTGCCGAGCGCTTTTAGGGAGAGGACTGGAGGAGAGGGGCTTCTATTCGGCACAGTAGCAACAAAATGGCCGCCACAAAATGGCCACCACAAAATGGCTGCCGAGCGCTTTTAGGGAGAGGACTGGAGGAGAGGGGCTTCTATTCGCTAAGATTTCTAGTTGACTGTTGGAGTTTTGACTGACAGCCGCGGGGCAGGAGCCAGCCACAAAATGGCTGCCACGGTTTTGCTTCACTCACGCTGCAGCGGTGGCCGAAGCGCCGTTTAAAAAAAACCCCGCAGGGTCAATCTAATCTCCAGTAGCTAACCAGAAACCTTGCCGGTCAAAAGCCCTGCTTGTCTGGCCCACTTCCGAAAAAACATTGGCAGGCGCAGAGTTGCCCATAGGAGACCCCCGCAGTGCCTCTAGACTGTCCTGGTTCTGAGAGGAAGAAAAGAGATCAGATTGCTTAAAGGGGGGAAAAAAAGGTTCCAATCGACAGAAAAGCCGTAAAGCCGACAGAACTGTCAGCAAAGCTACTTAAGAGAATGAGGCAGTAAAATGGCAGTGGCGTGGGTAGGCGGGGGAGGGAGGGGGGAGTTATGAAACAGGCCACTGGCTCAGCAGCAAATAAAACCCTGGGGCATCGATGAAATCAGCCGTTAAATGCAGTGAAAAACAGCCAAAGAGAGTTATAAGAACTCTTTCTCAGCAGTGTACTGAAACTGTTACAGGGGGGGGGGAATCGCTGAGACAAGGCAAAGAACACATCAACAAACTGCTAGATGGCAATTTATTATTGTTGTCGTAGTTATTAAATTTATAACCTGCCCCTATCGGGCCTGCCTCTCTCAGGGAGAATCACAACAGTGAATTAGCTATTTAATTAATTTTCTTTTTAACCCAGGCGGCTAAATTTGGCAGGTGTGACGTGCGGAATTTGGTTGAAGTCGACCCGAGCCATCACTTCCCAAGGGCCCTCCTCCTGAGCCTTTTCTTGTGGCACCCACCATAACTCCGCCCAACCCACTGGGCTATCCGTAGGACTTAATGTTTCCCACATTTTTTCTACGGTTCCATGTTGCTTGTTGTTTCACTTCATTCATTATTGCTAATCTAAGTTGTCTGTACTGTTTCTGTTCTGTTTTATGTGAACTGCCGTGAGCTTTCTGGGAGGTAAAGGTAAAGGTAAAGGTATCCCCTGGGCAAGCACCGGGTCATGTCTGACCCTTGGGGTGACGCCCTCCAGCGTTTTCATGGCCGACTCAATACGGTGGTTTGCCAGTGCCTTCCCCAGTCATTACCGTTTACCCCCCAGCAAGCTGGGTACTCATTTTACCGACCTCGGAAGGATGGAAGGCTGAGTCAACCTTGAGCCGGCTGCTGGGATCGAACCCCCAGCCTCATGGGCAGAGCTTTCAGACGGCTGCCTTATCACTCTGCGCCACAAGAGGCTCTGGGAGGGCAGCATACAAATCTGTACACCGCTTGGGGAGCGGTATAAATAATTGGTTAAGGGGGGCAGGGTGTCTGGGATACAGAACCCCAAAGGGCCAATCGGGAGGCACGAAGCGCCTTCCCTGCGGAGGCTTCCCTGCGGCCCTCGGAGCAGGCCCGCCACGTCCACGATGCGTCAGGCCTGTTCCAAGGCCCACAGGGGAGTCGGTGGGGAGGGGGGGCGGCCCCTTCAAAGCCTGTCCTTACAGATGGCTTTGAAGCCTAGTATATATATATTAAATAAATAAACAGACAGCCAACGCAGAGAAGGCCACCCGCTCTGCTCGAGCACGCTCGGTTAGGGCCTCCGAAGCCGATCTGGACATTTGGGCAGGTTGCGAGTGGAAGCTACCGCCCTGATGGATTGGGGGGGGGGGGGCGTGAAAGGGGAACTGCGGCTCCTTGAAAACTGCCAGGACCTGGTCTTGCGTCTGAACTCTGCTGTGTTCTGCTTTGCTAAGTATAGAAACTGCGGGGGCTCGGAGGAAGGGAGGGAGGGAGGTTGCTTACCCAAAGCACCAAGGTGTTCATTAAACGATCAATACTCGTCCTCTTGAATTTCGTGCGCCCGCTGTTCTGCATCAGTTTGGTGTCTGGACCTGGGGGAAGGGGGGGGGGAATGTGAGTGGGGAGGTAGAAGTTTCCAGCAGGGCCCCCCCTCCACCCTCCAGTTATCTAGGAACAGCAGAAAAAATATTGCCTGTACCAGATAGACCAGGGGTAGTCAAACTGCGGCCCTCCAGATGTCCATGGACTACAATTCCCAGAAGCCCCTGCCAGCGAATGCTGGCAGGGGCTTCTGGGAATTGAAGTCCATGGACATCTGGAGGGCCGCAGTTTGACTACCCCTGAGATAGACACAAGGGACCACCTAGAGCAGGAGCCCGTTCCCTGTTTGGGACAGCTGGGGACAGGGCTCAGAAGCTGAACTGGAGAGCAAACTATTTCCCCCTGCTGATTTCCAGGTATTGGGCTCCCTACTTCTGGTTTAGGGGGCAGGACATGATCTGGGCGCTCTGGGTGGGCAGGGAGTTGTGGATTTCCTGCACTCTGCAGGGGGTTGGACTAGATGACCCTGGAGGTCCCTTCCGACTCTGATTCTAGGATACTTGATTGGAGGACACGGAAGTGGATTCCGAAAGCGCAAGCTGAGACACGACGGAACCAAGCTGCTTGCCTCAACGGGAGCCTGTTTTTGAGAATTCAGAAGCTTCCGTTTATTTTATCTGGCCTGCTGGTCCACATATGTGGCTACCAGCCCATGTGGTGTTCATGGTTTATGTAGACTCATAGAATAATAGAGTTGGAAGGCACCTCCTGGGTCATCTAGTCCAACCCCCTGCACTATGCAGGACACTCAGAACCCTCTTGCTCACCCACTGTCACCTGCCACCCCATTGAACCTTCACAGAATCAGCCTCTCCGTCAGATGGCTCTCCAGCCTCTGTTTAAAAATATCCAAAGATGGAGAACCCACCACGTCCCGAGGAAGCCTGCTCCACTGAGAAACCGCTCTAACGGTCAGGAACTTCTTCCGGATGTTGAGACGAAATTTCTTTTGCATTAATTTCATCCCATTCATTCTGGTCTGTCCCTCCGGGGCAAGAGAGAACAACTCTGCTCCATCCTCTACATGGCAGCCTTTTAAATACTTGAAGATGGTTATCAGATCCCCTCTCAGTCGCCTTCTCTCCAGGCTAAACAGACCCCCAACCTTTCCTCCTACGTCCTGGTCTCCAAAACCCTCACCATCTTTGCTGCCCTCCTCTGAACTCGCTCCAGATTGTCTACATCCCTCTTTAACTGAGGTTATGTTTCTGTCTATGTCAGCCTTTCTCAGCTTTCTTTACCATTGAGACCCCCCCGAAACATTCTTCAGGCTTCGAGAAACCCCAGAAGTGGCACAATCATGCATAATCTGGTTTGGAAGCATAGCTGTGGACACGTCCACCCGATGCTCCTCCCATACCCGCCCCTTCCAGGCCCATCACTAGCCTGTAAAACGAAGCTCTTCTTCCAGGTCTTTGGTTAAGGCCCGGGGGTAGGAGATCGTAGGGGCCTCTCCGCAACCAAAGACTATCAATATCCCTGAGAACTGGGGCCCTGAGTCACTGATGGAGGAGGGGGGGACATGGGAGGTTAAGGAGGGGGGATTTACCGAGAGTTGGACTGGATGACCCAGTGGCCTGATCCAGTGGGGCTTCTCTGAGGTCCTTATGTTGAGATGTGCCCACCCCGCCAGATCACGACCCCACGCCCCCGAGACGCACCTGCAAAGATGACCAGCCCGAAGCACCATTCCGTGTTGCGAAGGACGCAGCCGCGCAGGAGCATGTTCTGGTTGCTGAGGGGGTGCTTGTTCTCCTTCCACGACAGGGTCCCGCTGAACTTGTCCAGTTTATTGTTGGGGGGCTCACAGATCACCTCTCCTGGGGGGAAAGAGCATCCGAGACAAGGGCCGTTAACCCAGATGCCCAGCCGGGGAGGTCAGCTAGGCTCAGGTCAGGAAGGGAATTAGGGATTGCTGTAGGTCTGGGGTAGTCAACCTGTGGTCCTCCAGATGTTCATGGACTACAATTCCCATGAGCCCCTGCCAGCGTTTGCTGGCAGGGGCTCGTGGGAATTGTAGTCCATGAACATCTGGAGGACCACACGTTGACTCCTCCTGCTGTAGGTATGGGGCATTTCCCCCCCCCCCAGCGAGTGAACAGGGAATTAGCTGAGGGCCACACTGTAATTGCGCAGTATCATAAGGAGACAAAATTCGTGCCAGGGAAAGATGGAAGATCCCAGAGGAGATGGAGGGACCCAATGAAGGAAGCCACAGCCTTCTCGAAATGACCTTATATTGAATGACGTTTGAGTCCGGTGGCAACTTTAGGACCAGCAAAGTTTAATTCTGGCCTTTGCCTGAGATCCTGGACAGCTGCTGCCAGCCTTAGTAGGCGATACTGCCCCTGATAGGCCAAGGGTATAAAAAGGCAGTATGAGGCAGCTTTACGTGTTCGTGACATGAGCGTGGCCGTGAACAAAGAAGGTGATGGACGGGGTCAGTGGCTTCGCACACACCACATCAGAATATCCGGCTCAGCCAGACTGGTGGGTAAACCAGATCTGGAATCCCCACTTGACCCTCGAGCTTGCAGGGGAGGTTGGACAATTTGCATGCCCTCTGCCCCCCACTCACCATCAAAGTGTGCCAATTTGCTGGTGTCGCTCAGCTCCGATGTCACAGGTATGGCCTGCCTCACCTTCATGTTGGTCTCCCTGGAAATAGAAGTCGGGTGGGGAGGGAGGGAAGAGCGATGGGGCGCCAGGACGTGAGCTGGGGCTCTACGGTCCCACCCAGGCATGCTAGAATCAATCCACCCCCCGCAAAGAATGCTCTGGAGCAGGGGTAGTCAACCTGTGGACCTCCAGATGTCCATGGATTACAATTCCCATGAGCCCCTGCCAGCAAATGCTGGCAGGGGCTCATGGGAATTGTAATCCATGGACATCTGGAGGACCACAGGTTGACTACCCCTGCTCTGGAGCACAGGGTCAGGACAGAAGGCGAGCTCTGCTAGAGGAGACCAAAGGGTTTCTAGTTTCCAAGATTGGCCAACTAGACGCTCGAGGAAAACTCCTAAGGAAAGGCCTGAAGGTTAACAGCCCTCCCCTGTGGTTTGTCCCCAGTGCTCAGAGGTAGACTGCTCCCAAACATGGAGGCTACACAGCAAATGGCCATGTTCTCTTGGTCAGATTCTGCTGCAGAAACTCAGCAGTGCCCGGCCAGGAGACGTTCTGGGTAAGTCTTGGGGAAAGGGGAAAAAGCAGGGGAACAATGAACAGAGGATGTGATCGTCAAAATATGAGATTATTGACAGATGGCCAAGAAGGCAGCCAGGCTGGTGCAGTGGTGAGATTGTTGGGTCTGGGTTCAGATTCCCCTCCCTGCTGTGAAACTCAGTGGGTGATGAAGAGGAAAAAGAAGAACTCAGTTTTTTTTTTTTTTAATATCCTGCTTTTCAATACCCGAAGGGTACAAAAAAGCAGCTCTTTGCCTTCCTCTCCGCACTTTCTGGGACAGGTGGACCTGAGAGAGCTCTGGGAGAACGGGGACTGGCCCAAAGCCCTCCTGTGGAGGAGGAGTGGGGAATCAAACCCGCTTCTCCAGATTAGAGCCCTCCCCCCCTTAACCACTTTACCACGCAGGCTAAGGGAGCCTGCCGTCTAGGGAATCCAGACCGTGACTCTCAGCGGACCAAAACAAGCCATTAAAACGAAATGAGATAACCGTTAATTCAGTCTGAGCGACGCAACGGCGCAGCCGGAACGGCGGTGGGTGGTAGCCAAGCCGAAGGCAGATCCTTCCAACCGGCCGAGGAACTCTCTCTCACACAGGCGTGGTTTGATCCCCTGCCCGAAGACTCCTAAGGCATTTATCTCAGTGCACGACGCTGACTCAATATCCTGGATCCTTATTGCTCCCCAGGCGCCACGTGGCGGCACAGTGGAGCCGTCCCCAGTTGCCAAAAGCTGGGCCTGTGGGAAGGCCTATTACTCACCCGTCTAGCTCCGCCGTCTCGATATAACAAAGGCCGTGCGGTTCGCTGCTGGACAGAAGGAGCAGGTCAGCCTAGAGAAGAAGAAGAAGAAGAGTTGGTTCTTATATGCCGCTTTTCCCTACCCGAAGGAGGCTCAAAGCGGCTTATAGTCACCTTCACTTTCCTCTCCCCACAACAGACACCCTGTGAGGTGGGTGAGGCTGAGAGAGCCCTGAGATTTCTGCTTGGTCAGAACAGCTTTATCAGTGCCGTGGCGAGCCCAAGGTCACCCAGCTGGTTGCATGTGGGGGAGCGCAGAATCGAACCTGGCATGCCAGATTAGAAGTCCGCACTCCTAACCACTACACCAAACTGGCTCTCAGTTTGAAGGAAGAAGGAAGCCGGTTTTTAACACCCTTCTTTTGACTGTGCCAAGGAGCCCCAAAGCAGCTGACGAACCCCTTCCCTTTAATCTCCCTGCCACAGACACCCTGGGAGGTAGGTGGGGCTGAGAGAGCTCCGAGAGAACTGCTCTGCGAGAACAGCTCTATCGGGACTGGGACCAGCCCAACGTCACCCAGCTGGCCGCATGTGGAGGAGTCGGGAAGCAAGCCCGGTTCTCCAGATTAGAGCCAGACGTTCTTTGCCATGGCATCGTCCTGGTGCTCGGGGGAGACTGGGGCTGAGGTCAGAAGGATCGGCTCCCAGGGCGTGCGGCACAGTCGTCGGAGAGAGCCGACAGGCAAATCCTCCATTGTTGACATTGCTGGGCATAAACCAGTCCCCGTCTCTCAGCCTTGCCTACCTTGCAGGGTTGGTGTAAGGATAATGCAGAGGAGTGGAGACAAATTTACGCTGACCCAAATTCCATGTGCCCTGTGCCGAATCATTCCACTGGCCCACTTAGTTCAACAATGTCAACCTGAGACTGCTAGCGGCTCTCCGAAATATCGGGATCCTGAGCACGCACAGCACCTGCTCTGCATTTCATCCATGGCCTGCCTGCCACATAGAAACACACCCTGGATTGTTATGTTCAGGCTGCTCTCTAGTAACCACACCAAGCCTCTTCTTGGGCCAGCGTCAGCAGCATCTCCTGTTGGAAGGTTTCAGGTAGGTGGATCACCTGCGCACCACCCCGTGGAGACCCACTGCCAGCCACCGTAGAGCAGGGGTAGTCAACCTGTGGTCCTCCAGATGTCCATGGACTACAATTCCCATGAGCCCCTGCCAGCGTTTGCTGGCAGGGGCTCATGGGAATTGTAGTCCATGGACGTCTGGAGGACCACAGGTTGACTACCCCTGCCGTAGAGGATAGTGGGTCATCGTGTACCAATGGCCTGAAAATGGCAGATTCTCTGAAAGCCTTACAGACAAAGGGACACAGGTAAGCCCTTGCAAATACAGGAGGAAGATCTTTGTGAAAAGGCTACGGATAATATATTGTACGCAATCCTTGATAAAGTAATCACCATAAAAACCATCTAGACTTCAAGAAAAGAAAACCTTACAAGACCCAGAACTGTATTTATTTTCACTGCTTTATTGAGGATTACAAAATCAATCAATCAGTTAATTAATTACTTTTATTTCTATCGCCGCCCTTCTCAGTGTAGCATTCTCGGGGCGGCTTACAACATTTCAATAACGGGTAAATAATAAAACCAAAGTCATTGCATTTATAAAACAAAATGACCCTGAGAGGCTGTAGCTGCCAATCTTTGCCGTTCGTATCGGCTCTCTGCCCTTCTCCTTTTCAGGGTCGGAATTCTATTGTGGGCAGCCTGTTCACGCAGGTGTTTCCTGTATTTTTGCAGCTGCAGATGTTCTGCACATTCTTCTCAATGATGCTGGTGCGGAATCTGTACCTGTTTCGTGTGGGGGAGCCGGGGTTGCAGAGCACACAGTCCTCCTCTGGCTTTGAGCTATCTGGCATCGACCTATGCACTGAACTCACATGGATAACTTTGGGCAAGCCCGATGTTATCCGATCCCCGGAAGCTAAGCAGGGCCGACCCTGGCTAGTATTTGGATGAGAGACCTCCAAGGTCTTAGATGGAACATAGACTCATAGAATGATAGAGTTGGAAGGGACCTCCTAGGTCATCTAGTCCAACCCCCTGCGCTATGCAGGACACTCACAACCCTCTCGCTCACCCACTGTAACCTGCCACCCCCTTGAGCCTTCACAGAATCAGCCTCTCTGTCTGCTGGCTACCGAGCCTCTGCTTAAATATTTCCAAAGATGGAGAACCCACCACCTCCCAAGGAAGCCTGTTTCACTGAGGAACCGCTCTGACTGTCAGGAACTTCTTCCGGATGTTTAGATGGAATTTCTTTTGCATTAATTTCATCCCATTGGTTCTGGTCCGTCCCTCCGGGACAAGAGAGGACAACTCTGCTCCATCTTCTACATGGCAGCCTTTTAAATACTTGAAGATGGTTATCAGATCCCCTCTCAGTCGCCTCCTCTCCAGGCTAAGACACCCGGTGTTTTTTCCCTCCCCTTTTGTTATGTGGCAGATTGCTGGGGGCAGCCCACATTTCCTTTATCCTTGGACTATAGTACACACATGTCACGCAATAAATAAATAATCACTGCTCCTATGAGTCCTGCCCACCCCACCCATCACCCGGCAGCACAAAACTCACCGCCACAAATTGGTTGTTCTCCAACTTGATGATGTCACCGACACGAACGTTCATCCACTGCTCCTTCTGGAGGCTGCAGAAATCAAACCAGAGGGCGAGGGGTAAGAAACAGCCAGTGGGCTGGTGGGGATATCTGGTGGCTGCCAAGCCCCTCCCTCACTTCTTTCTCTCTCCCGCCTAACCCAAGAGCCCAGAATCATAGAATCATAGAGTTGGAAGGGGCCATACAGGCCATCTAGTCCAACCCCCTGCTCAACGCAGGATCATAGAATCATAGAATCATAGAGTTGGAAGGGGCCATACAGGCCATCTAGTCCAACCCCCTGCTCAACGCAGGATCAGCCCTAAGCCTCCAAGAAAAGTGTGTAAAACAGGTGTGTAAAAAACAGTAGTTCAAAACGTGAGCTTTTAAGTTCTGGGTTCAAATCTCACTCAGGCCACACGGGTTCCTGGAGAACAGTGGTCCATCTAGTTCAGCATCCTGCCCCGCACAGCAACCAATAACAGGGCAGAGAGGCCAAGGCCTTCCCCTGATCTTGCCTCCTGGCGTCGGAATTCGGTGGTTTCTCTCCCCACCAATCAACCCTTTGACAATCAGAGGACAACCTCCTAAGCGAGTCCATGATTTCACTGCCCCCCCCCTCCCCATCTTTCTCCCCTCTTTCCCCCGGCCACGATCCACAGCTGCTGAAGTGATGCTCACATTCCACTGATCAACACTTGAGACTGACGGTTGTTCACCTGGTTGTCACTCTTGTGGCGAAACTGTGGAGACAGAACAGGATCAGAATGGGGGGGGGGGGTGCGTGCAAACCCTGACCCCCCCCACCCCAAAATCTGTTTTCTGGGAAGCTCAATAAATCGGACGCAAGACCCTCTTCAAAGAAAGATGTCATCAGGGCACTCCCTAAAACACATCCCCCCAAACTGTCCCGTGACTTTTTCTCCCCACCCCGCCAAGGGCTTGTATAATGAACGCTTTCGGAGGCACATGCGCTGAAGATCGCATCCTGTGCATGCGCTGAGGGGGGGAGCACAGCCGATACGCAGCCCGAATCACTGCCGCGGGGCAGATCCACCCGTCCTGGCCCCAAACAGCAGCCCCATCCCAAGCCACGTCCATCCCCTACGGCAGGGGTAGTCAAACTGCGGCCCTCCAGATGTCCATGAACTACAATTCCCAGGAGCCCCCTGCCAGCATTCGCTGGCAGGGGGCTCCTGGGAATTGTAGTCCATGGACATCTGGAGGGCCGCAGTTTGACTACCCCTGTCCTACGCTGCTTACGTAGTCGTCGGTGGCATCCTTGACCGCCGTGATGGTGAGCACGAGAACCAAAGGCACAATGGTGGTGAACCAGGAGAGGGAGGAGATCTGCGGGATCAGCTGCGACGAGGGAAGAGAGAAAGCGGGGTCAGGAACAGCAGTGTCCCCCCCTCTCCCTTCCCTCCTTTTCTGTCTGTCTGCCTGTTTGTCTTCCTTCCTTCCTTCCTTTCTGCCTCCCTCCTTCCCTTCTTTCTTTCCCTTCACTTTCTTTCCCTTCACTTCAGCTTTCTCCCCAAACCGGCTGCTGCTGCTCACAATAATAATAATATGATCTCTCTAGGGGTTTTGTTAAACTTGTCCTATTGAAATTGTGCAATGAGTTAATTACGGTAACCTGTTAAACGTATATTCACTGTTGGAATTGTTATTGATGTATTGTTGTTACTGTTATTAATGTATAACATTCTATGTATCCCACAATGTTCCCATGTAAACCGCCCTGGGGTAAAGGTAAAAGGTAAAGGTATCCCCTGTGCAAGCACCGGGTCATGTCTGCCCCTTGGGGTGACGCCCTCCAGCGTTTTCATGGCAGACTCAATACGGGGTGGTTTGCCAGTGCCTTCCCCAGTCATTACCGTTTACCCCCCAGCAAGCTGGGTACTCATTTTACCGACCTCGGAAGGATGGAAGGCTGAGTCAACCTTGAGCTGGCTGCTGGGATCAAACTCCCAGCCTCATGGGCAGAGCTTCAGACAGCATGTCTGCTGCCTGACCACTCTGCGCCACAAGAGGCTCTTGGGCCGTATGGGAGGGTGGTATAAAAATCTAAGAAAATATAACATTAACGACAACAACAACTTTACCCCACCCGTCCATTGTTGCTCAGGGCAGACAACATTATAAAACATCGTACAAAATAGGTTAAAAAAATTACTGATCTTAATCTGAATGCCCCCAACTAATATTTCCAGATGGGGGAGGGGGGGTTGGCACCAGGAGCTGGTCTTTCCCCCTCTCCCCCTAGCGGTGAACCCAGCATTTACTGCTGGTTGTTAGTTTGGACCTTGACCATAAGCCTGGTCAGTAATTGTAGTCCATGGACATCTGGAGAGCCACAGTTTGGCCACCTGTGCTCCGTGCCTTACCCCTCGCTGGCTGAGGCGTGGGTCCAGCACAGCAGGGGTAGTCAACCTGTGGTCCTCCAGATGTTCATGGACTACGATTCCCATGAGCCCCTGCCAGCGTTTGCTGGCAGGGGCTCATGGGAATCGTAGTCCATGAACATCTGGAGGACCACAGGTTGACTACCCCTGCAGCACAGGGCACCAGTCACCTTCCATGCGGCTGAAGGAGCACCCATCTCAACGTGTCACCCCAAGCGACCACAGAGAACCGGTCCTGGCTGTGGGGTAAGCCCTCCCCTGCCCCAACCCCGAAACTGGTGGCCCCGCGGAAGCCTCACCTGGAGGATGAGGAGGAAGAGGAAGTAAGTGTTGGCCACTTCCTGGAACTGTTCAAAGAGGTTGATGGGAAGGAAGGTGACCATGTTGTACTTGGACGTCTTGATGCAGTTACTCTGGAGGAGAAAGGGGGGAGAAGAAGGGCAGCCAAGTGAGTAGTGAGAATGACCCAAGTGAGAATGACCCGGCTTCCCATGACCACATGGACAGTGGCCAACTTCCAGGTGGCACCAGGAAATCTCCCGCTATCACAACGGGCCCCCCCAGACAAACAAGATCACTTCCCCAAAGAAAACGGGACTTTAGAGGGTGAGCTCCATAGAAGAAGAAGAAGAAGAAGAAGAAGAAGAAGAAGAACAACAACAACAACAACAACAACAACAACAACAACAACAACAACAGCAACAACAACAACATATTTTTATATCCTGCCCTTCCCAGTTTGCTCAGGGTGAGTGACTACAGAATAAAATATACAAAACGACATACGATACATAAATGAAACAGTTAATATGGAAATTTTAAGTTTCTACCATTTAAAGCCACCTCCTTAAAAACCTTACGGAGCGGGGGTCATTATGCTCTGCTGAGGTCCCTCCCAAACCCCGGCCTTAATGGTCGTCTTCATTTAAGAAGGGTTTCTTCCAGGGAACGGACCCCGTAAAAACTGGTAGTAAAGATCCTGCGTTACCCAGCTGCTTGCTATATTCAGGACTCCCCAGCAATTTGGGTAACACCCCCTCCCCCAAAGCCTACAGGTATTTCCTAACCAATATCCCGTCCAGGACCTCCTTTTCCAGGTTGCTAAAATTTTTAAAAAGAACAGAAATTTAAAAAATATCTAGATGCAGGTGGGTTGCTGCATCGGTCTGCAGTCGAAGGACAGACTTGGAGTCCAGGGGCCTGGGTTAAATCTGGGTATAAGCTTCCATGTGTACACCACACTTCTTCTGAGGCCATTCTTCTATTTCATGGTTTCAGAGCGACCCTCCAGTCCCCCAGGGGAAGGGGGGCAGTAAGAATGAAACATCCTGGGAAGGAAATGGGTCTCCTTCCTTTGACAACAGTCCCCCTCCCTTGTTTATGCAGCCCCACCCCCCCAGACCTATTTATAGCAGCAGGCTGGCTTTTGTCTCTGGAGGGGAAATGATCCATGGACTCACCCAAAGGAAGGGTGGGCCTTGGGGGGAGGAGGGGCTCCTCCTGAAGACAACCCCCCCACACACAAATAAAAAACCTTTTGAAAAAGCTCACCCCGACTTGATAGGTGATGCTCCCCTGACCCCGTCCCACTCCCAGCCCAACTGTTCACACACAAAGATGCCTGATCCTGGGTCTAGGAAAGCTAGCTGCCCACTGGAGATCTCCTGGACTGCTCTTCAGACAGCTGCGTTGAAGGCAGAATTAGGACCCCTGGGTTGGGAAACACCTGGAGATTTTGGGGGTAGATCCTGGGAAGGGCAGGGCTTAGGGAGCAGAAGGACCTCTGTGGGGTGCAGGGCCATGGAGTCCCGCCCCGCCCCAAAAGCAGCCAGTTTCCTGATCTCTGCTGCCTGGAACTCAAGTTGTAAGTTCAGGAGACCTCCAGCCCTCGCCTGGAGACTGGCAACCCTGTTTGGCAGGCTGGCAGTACAGCCTCATCCCCTGCTGGGGTCTCTCCCCTCCTCAAACCACACCCTTCCTAAGACCCACCCCGAAATCTCCCAGAATTTCCAAGCCCAAAGATCGTCCCCCTACCCGGATCGGACCACTGATCCCTCCAGCTCAGCAATGTTTTCTCCGGCTGGCGGCTGCCGGAAGAGTCTGTTGCAGAGAAGGATCTTCCTCAGCACGCTGCCACTCTTCACACACAAAAAAGCATTTCCGAACTAGGTCTGGATTTAAATACTACCCGCCACAGTATCACCCTTCCGGCCTGTTTCCTAAGAGGGGTGCGTGTGTAGAATGCATAGAATCTATAATCCTCCCTCCTTTAATACCTACAACGCCCCCAAAGGGAACTACGGAAGTAGAAAACAGTGGAAGGCAAATCGCACGTTAAACAACCAAATAACAAGTCCCACACACAGCAGCAGGGACTACATCCCCGGTTCCGTTCCTAAAAGCACCTCCTGTTAGGCACCTCAGTATGGATCAAGGCGTTCCCTTCCCCACCTCACTAAAAGTGGGCCGTAACACCCACCAGAGACGGACCCCCCCCTCCTCGCCGAGACCCCCCACTCACCGCATACTGGAACTTTTCGTTATACTCCCGTGCATTGGCTTTCACCCTCCTTTCCTCCTCTGAAAAAGACGGAGAGGCGAGTCAGTGGGGGGCATTTCATCCACCCCCCCCAGCAACGATATCACACCCACAGGGACCCTAGTCTGCTGCCCCCCCCTGTCCCACAACAGCTCCCACCCTTCAACATCCTGACCTTGTCCCACCCTGGAACGGTCGCTTTGAAAACCTAGTGAGACCACCCCCCCATAAAAACTTTAACCCCCTCCCTACCTACACCTCAAGCTTTATTTACCGGCCCCAAATAGGGGAAGGGGCCAGAAAGGGAACGTTCCTGCGGGTTTGGGATCCTCTCCCCGACGTCTAGTGAGACCCCCCTCCCATAAAAACTTTAACCCCCTCCCTACCTACACCTCAAGCTTTATTTACCGGCCCCAAATAGGGGAAGGGGCCAGAAAGGGAACGCTCCTGCGGGTTTGGGATTCTCTCCCCGCCGTCTAGTGAGACCACCCCCCCATAACAACTTTAACCCCCTCCCTCCCTACACCTCAAGCTTTATTTACCGGCCCCAAATTGGGGAAGGGGCCAGAAAGGGAACGCTCCTGAGGGTTTGGGACTCTCTCCCTGACGTCCCGTAAGGATGACCTTCTTGCTTACCTCTCAGACCCCCCTCCCCAATCAAGACTTGAAGGTCACTGGCAGGGATGGAGGGGAGGGGGCTGTCCCTTCAGTCCAGGGGACAGCCCCCCACCCTTTCCCCCCCAAAAAAACCCCACCGAATCAGAAGGCAAAGGAGAGGACGGCCGAGGGGGGGGGGGGAGGCAGAGAATGAGGTAATGTGTGGAGAGCAACCTCTGCATCGCCTGCCAGTCTCCGAGGAGAGCAATTCGGGACAAAGCCGGGGAGGGGGGCTCTGTCCGATCCCAGCCCCCGCTCTCGGATCCCCCTCCCCAAAACTTCCACGGTTCTCCCCCCTCCCAAATTACCTGTCCCCCCAAGCATCTGGCCCCGGCCGGCCGTCGCCACGGCGACCCAGGGCCATTTCTCCGGCATCTCCTTGGGGATCGTCATGGTTACCGCAGGCCCGGCCGGTGTGGACAGGCAGAGTGGGGGGGGGGCGTCCAGGAAAGTCCCCCCCCTCCGGGCGCCTAGACAGCGGCCCCCTGGTCCGTGCCCCCCATCCTGCTCCGGGTCCCCCTCCCCACTGGCTGCAGGGGGAAACTTCAGGCTGACATTGAACGGCTGGGACCGCCCACTGCCGGGCCTTGGCCAATGAGGGGCCGGGATGGCGTCACCTAGGAAACCGTTGGATGGGGGGCAGCCGAGGGGAGGGGGAGAGACGCTGTCTTGCCCCCCCCCCCCCACATACACACTTGCTGTGTTTTCCTCTCCAGTATCCCCTCCCGGACATCTTTCCAAGCGTCCCTCTTTCTATCCCTTATTTCCTGGTCTCACTCCTCCTCCAAGGATGGGGCTTCCCTGCCCTCCTGCGAATTCCGCCCACAGGACACCCCTGCGAGATAGACCACAAGTCTGCCTAATTGTTAGGGAAACATCAGATTTACAGCCTAGCAGGTCCTCCCCTGATGGGAGGGGAATGGGGGGGTAGCGTTGCCAACTCCAGGTCAGGAAACTCCTGCAGGTTTGGGGGCTTGAGCCCAGGGAGGACAGGAACGTCTGTGGGCTAAAACGCCACACGGCCCACCCTCCCAAGAGTCCATTTTCTCCAGGGGAACTGAGCTCTGGAGTCTGGGAAGGAGCTGTCATTCCAGGGGATCCCCAGCAGGCCGGCATCCCTGGGGGGGTTGGTTGGCCAGATCCAGAATTGGGAAACCCCCTGTAAGAGTTCGGGATCGAGTCTGGGAAGGGCAGAGACCTCCATAGGCTGCAATGGCAAAGTGCCCCCCCTCCAGTGCACCCCTTTTCTCCAGGGGAACTGATCTCGGTCGTCAGGAGATGCGCTGTCATTCTGGGGGATCCTCCAGGCCCCACCTGGAAACTGGCATCCCTACAGCCCAGCCTGGCTCGCCCCTCAACTTACAGCTTAAAGGGCCAGGCAACGCCCTTTGCGGTGTGGAAGGAGGCCTGACTCTGATCACTGACCCATGCAAAAGGCACAGGAGCCGGGGTCGGTACAAATAAGTTGGCAACCTTACACAATCAGTGAAACAGTGAGCGATCGGATGTCCCCCTCGTAGGGGGATCCTTCCCTTTCTCCCTGTCACCACGTTCATCCCCCTCTCTTCCCCGACCCCTCACCCCACGCCAGCCCTTGGGGGCCCTTACCTGGGGGGTGCTTCTTGGTGCACAGTTCCATGGCGTGTCCTGGCAGTTGATCAGGCCCATGGGAGACGCTGCATGGAAGGGGGGAAGGAAAATGAGGGGGGGGGGGCCACAAAGAAAACCACGTCCCCATCCCCTGCAATCCCTCAAAGCTCACAAGCCACCACCCAGATCTCTGCCTCTGCTCCTTTCACCTTCACAACGACCCTGTGGTTGGTAACCACATTGGTCTGAAGCAGCAGGACAAAGCTCGGTGAAGATGAGGAAGAGGAAGGAGAAGAAGAGTTGGCACCGTGGTTAAGAGCAGCAATCCCTAATCTGGAAAGCCAGATTTTGAGTCCTTGCTCCTACACATGCAGTCAAGCTGGGTGACGTTGGGCTAGTCGCAGTTCTCTCAGAGCTCTCTCAACTCTACCTACTTCACAGGGAATCTGTTGTGGGGAGAGGAAGGGAAAAGTGCTGGTAAGCCACTCTGAGACTCCTTTGGGTAGTGAAAAGCGGTATATAAGAACTAACTCTTCTTCTTCTACCCCGCTTTTCAGTACCTGGTCTCAAAGCGGCTTACAATCGCGTTCTCTTCCTTTGCCCACAACAGACAAATTGAACACCAACCAAGTTTAATTCCAGGTATAAGCTAAATTGGCACGTTTAAGAGCAATGAAGCTTAATTTTGGGTATAAGCTAGGTTCAGGGGGTCGCCGTGTCGGTCCAAAGCAGCAGGACCAAGTTGGAGTCCAGTGACACCTTTAAGACCAACAATGTTTTGCTCAAGATTTAAATTTCCATGTGCAGGCAGGGTGTTTATCTGACCAGGGTGTAGTCTGCACAGGGCTTTTTACCCACTCCCAGTCCAAATAAATCCATGCCGTCTACACTGAATTCTATTTCCACTTTGAATTTGGGGTGCTTTAAATTTTTCCTCTGCAACCGGCATGATTGATCCAGAGTGACCCTGCTTGAATGTCTCTTCCCCTGAAAAAACTTACAGGGTCACCGTAACCCTTCTACTCTCAGGGCCTTGGGCTCCCACCGCAGACTTCTTGGGGTGCTCAACTTTTCCCTTTCTATCTGGAAAATGGCACCAGCAGCATTACCGGTTGGTCATCCCGCCCCCACCCACAGCTCTGATGTTCAGGCCCCTTCTTATCCCCTTTATATTGCCCCTCTACAGTCTGATGCACCCTGGATGGGATGGTTTAAAATTAAAGAATTTAACTGGCAGGTTAGATTGTTTTACTGTGTTTTTTTAATCTCGGGATTTGCTGTTTCAGGTCCTCTCCCCCCCCTTTACTCTTGTCAGAAAACCACTTAAATCAATGAATACAAAGCTGGGAGAGGAGGAAGAAGGGGGGGCAGGGGAGGGATATATGCCCTTGCTTGTAGGCGGAGGAAGGTTTTCCTTCCCCTGGGAGAGCAGAGCAAAAGGATAAACCCAAAGCTGGGAGCTGTGGAGGGAAAAGAGACAAAAGGGCCGGGCCATTTGTATCCTGGGAAAGGGTTTGAGGCATGAGGGCCAGTGAGGGAGAACCACAGGGAATTCCAGGCATGAGGGGTAGTGAGGATGAATGGCAGGAGTTCTAGGTATGAGGGCAGTGAAGGAGCATGATAGGGAGTTCTAGACACAAGAACAATGCGGGAGGCCGACAGGAAGTTCCAGGAATGATGGACAGTGAGGGAGAACTGCAGGGAATTCCAGGCATAAGGGGCAGAGAGTGAGAACCAGAGGGAGTTACGGGCCTGAGGGGCAGTGAGGGAGCATGGCAGGAGGTTCCAGGCATGGAGGCAGCGAGGGAGCATAGCCGGGAGGTCCAGGCAAGGGGCAGTGAGGGAGCATAGTAGGGAGTTCCAGGCATGGGGCAGTGAGGGAGCACAGCAGGGAGTTCCAGACATGGGGCAGTGAGGGAACATAGCAGGGAGTTCCAGGCATGGGGACAGTGAGAGAGCATGGCAGGGAGGTCCAGGCATGGGGGCAGTGAGGGAGGATGGCAGGGAGTTCCAGGCATGGGGCAGAGAGTGAGAACCACAGAGAGTTCCGGGCCTGAGGGGCAGTGAGGGAGCATGGCAGGAGGTTCCAGGCATGGAGGCAGCGAGGGAGCATAGCCGGGAGTTCCAGGCAAGGGGCAGTGAGGGAGCATAGCAGGGAGTTCCAGGCATGGGGCAGTGAGGGAGCATAGCAGGGAGGTCCAGGCATGGGGGCAGTGAGGGAGCATAGCAGGGAGTTCCAGGCATGGGGGCAGTGAGGGAGCATGGCAGGGAGGTCCAGGCATGGGGGCAGTGAGGGAGCATGGCAGGGAGTTCCAGGCATGGGGGCAGTGAAGGAGCATGGCAGGGAATCCCAGACATGGGGGCAGTGAAGGAGCATGGCAGGGAGTTCCAGGCATGGGGGCAGTGAGGGAGCATAGCAGGGAGTTCCAGACATGGGGCAGTGAGGGAGCATAGCAGGGAGTTCCAGACATGGTGCAGTGAGGGAGCATGGCAGGGAATTCCAGGCATGGGGGCAGTGAGGGAGCATAGCAGGGAGTTCCAGACATGGGGCAGTGAGGGAGCATAGCAGGGAGTTCCAGGCATGGGGGCAGTGAGGGAGCATACCAGGGAGGTCCAGGCATGGGGGCAGTGAGGGAGCATGGCAGGGAATCCCATGCATGGGAGCAGTGAGGGAGCATGGCAGGGAGTTCCAGGCATGGGGGCAGTGAGGGAGCATGGCAGGGAATCCCAGGCATGGGGGCAGTGAGGGAGCATGGCAGGGAGTTCCAGGCATGGGGGCAGTGAGGGAGCATGGCAGGGAGTTCCAGGGAAGGTGGCAGTGAGGGAGCGTAGCAGGGAGTTCCAGACATGGGGCAGTGAGGGAGCATGGCAGGGAGTTCCAGGCATGGGGGCAGTGAGGGAGCATAGCAGGGAGTTCCAGACATGGGGCAGTGAGGGAGCATAGCAGGGAGTTCCAGACATGGGGCAGTGAGAGAGCATGGCAGGGAGTTCCAGGCATGGGGGCAGTGAGGGAGCATACCAGGGAGTTCCAGACATGGGGCAGTGAGGGAGCATAGCAGGGAGTTCCAGGCATGGGGGCAGTGAGGGAGCATACCAGGGAGTTCCAGGCATGGGGGCAGTGAGGGAGCATGGCAGGGAGTTCCATGTGCTGTGAGGAAGAAGAGGCAGCGTCATTGCAGCAAACAGGAAACACGTCTAGGCGGCAGCCAACGAAACCCACTGAAACCTCCATCCTCCTCAGTCATTTCCACACCTTACAACCAGCTGATGACTTCCTCTTCCAAAAAAAAACGGCTAGCAAAGGCAACCCCAAAACCACACTGAGGACTAGAATGCTAGAGAACTTTCCAGATATATTCTCTCTCTCTCTCTCTCTCTCTCTCTCTCTCTCTCTCTCTCTCCAGCAGTCGCAGACGCTTTTTCCAACCACCAGGCCACCGTCCACGTCAGCCACCCACCAGCCAGACAGCCAAACTGCTGCTAGTCGAAACCTCTGGGGAGGAAGGAGGGGGAGGCGAGGCCCCACTCCACCGGACCAGAGCAGGCGGAGGTTTTGCCCTGTGATTATCCAGACACCTCTCCTCTCCGGAGGTTTCCTGTGCTGCCTGCGGGTTTGCAGCCGCCATCATCCCCGCGGGGGAGGAGAAGCCAACACCTAAATGCGATAAAGGAGGGGGGGGGCAACCTAGATAATTTTCTGGCCAAAGTAGCCTCCTGCCCTCACCTTTTCTGAGCTCCTGCTGTAGCAACGGGAGCCTGCCCACCCCCTAGGATGCCTGGACCCCTGGTCAAACCCTAAACACTTTCCCCATTTGGATGTTTTTCCAGGTGTTGAACTAAATCTCACAAATGCCCCCCAGCTCCCCCTATTATTATTATTATTATTAATATTATTATTATTATTATTATTTGAATTTATTGCCTGCCACTCTCAGCAAAGCCGGCTCGTGGCAGGTTACAAGACAAAATAAGCAAAATACAAATCCCCTAAACCCCCTCGAAAAAAGAACAATTAATAAAATTCAAACCCAGCAAGAACACTATGACAAACCAACCCTACTCCCGCTGAGGACCAGGGACAATAGCTGGCCACCTTCCTTACTCACCTTTTTGTTTGGGGGGGGGAGCATAGATCGTCCTGACCTCAACCATACACCTGGTGGAAGAGCTCCATTTTATAGGCCCTGCGAAAATCTGAAAGCTCCTAGGAAATCCCTGGGGATTTGGGGACAGAGATTGCGGAAGGTGGGGCTGGGGGAGGAGGACGATGATTTCAATACCAGAGGTGTGATGTGGGGTCAGGCTTTCCTCACTACGTGACACACGCGCCATGACAAAGAGAATAACTGTTCAGAAGCCACCCCATCAGCATCGTAGCCGAGCGGAGATTTGAAACCAGGGCCTAGTCTGCACACATCGGATAATGCACTTTCAATGTGCTTTGGCGGCTGGATTTTCCTGTGCGGAACAGGAAAATCTGTTACGAAAGTGCCCTGAAAGTGCATTACCTATTGTGTGCAGACTAGACCCAGGTCTCCCGAGTTCTAGTTCTGCCCCCTGTCAGTCTTTCCCACTGCTTTCCTCGGGGCGTGGTCTCGATGAAGAGGACCCCGCTTGGCCAGCACCCCTCAAGAATTAAGCACACACCCTAAAACCCACACTTGCTATGCTCAAGGATCCTGCGGCGGGCAACAGACTCCTCTGAAGGTTAAGACAAATAAGTTTGTCCCTGAAGGAAATAAGAATCAGCAGCTCTTTCTGCAGCTTCCAACCTCTTCTCCCGCCGGTCGCCTGCGGGAGGACTCCGCTCACCCCAGGCGAGCCGCTGCTGAATAACCAGGTCCTCAGGCACAAGAAAAAGAAAGCGGCCAGGAGGGGAAGGGAAATGAGGACACCTTATCTGTCTCTGCCCCGTGGGCAGGAAGTTACCACTGCCACTGACACCACAATCGCAAATAAAGTTGCATCGAAACAACACACCGAAATAGGCCCTGTTTACAACCTCGCCAGCAGCCAAGGTTCTGGTTTTTACCATTCTGGGATGGGTGGAGACCGGGTGAATTAGCGTTTCGTGCTCTCTCCTCATCCTCCTCCCCCTTTGCAGACACCGCCAGAATTTCCCCAGTGGATGTTTGCCTCTCTGACGGACCACAAAAATGTCTCCAGAGAGGCAGACACCAGCATCCTCAGTGGCTTGCAGAGGAAGAAAAGAGCAGCCCTGCGGGATCCGGCTGAAGGTCCCCACATCCCGTTTCAAACGGTGCCTGGCCAGACACCCTAAAAAGATCCCAAGCAGGCCGTAAAGACAGTAGCCTTCCCCAGCTGCTTGGTGTTCTGAGGTGCACTGCCTCAGAGCATGGAGGTTCCATTTCATTACCCACGCTAATGCAAAGGATGAATCACAGAAAGATAGTTGGAAGGGGCCATACAGGCTCAGTGAAGGACCAGCCTAAAGCTTTTGTCCGTTCCTCTAATTGGGAGATTATTTTTGAGAGGTGTCTCTGCTTGGCATGCAGGTCTCAGGTTCAATTCCTGGCATCTCCAGTTTAAAAGAGCAGGCAGTAGGTCATAGAATCATAGAATCACAGAGTTGGAAGGACCTCATAGGCTATCTAGTCCAACCCCCTGCACTATGCAGGACACTCACAACCCTCTCGTTCACCCACTGTCACCTGCCACCCCCTTGAGCCTTCCCAGAATCAGCCTCTCCGTCAGATGGCTATATAGTAAATATCTCCAAAGATGGAGAACCCACCACCTCCCGAGCAGGTGATGTGAAGGACCTCCCAAGACCCTGGAGAGCTGCTGCCAATCAGAGTACAGCTTGCAGCTCAGTAGTGGAACTCCTACTTTGCACGCAGAAGGTCCCAGGTTCAATCCCCGGCCTCGCCAGTTCAAAAGGACCAGGTGACAGGCATTGAGAGACTTCTCCACCAGACCCTGGAGAGCCGCTGCCAGTCTGAGCAGACAATCCTGACCTCGGTGGACTGAGGGTCTCATCCAGCATACGGCAGCTTCGCGTGTATGGGCAGCAGGATGGCCAGTGCAGGCGAAAAAACACTCTGCGCGGGCTCAGGAGCACTTTTCCCAACCCATTCCCAGCACAGATCCCAGGGAGGGCCGGTGAAAAGCAGACTCCAGGGGCTAAATTCTGAAGCTCCGGGCCCCCTGCAGCTTTACCTAAGTCACAGAGGAGGATGAGAAGGTAAACTTTGAGCGGGGAAGGAGGTCAGACGGAGAGAAAGAAAGCGAGAAAGAGGATTGACCAAGGGGTTTATCCAGCATGGCTCTCTTCCAAACTTTGGGGGCCAGACCCTCACCTGGGGCAGCCCCGAGGGAGGCAAAGTCAACAGGAGCAAAAGGAAAGGGGGGGCCCGGCGAGGGACTTACTGGAAAGGGAATGTTTGCCTTTCGCCTCCGCATAAGCAGGCCTTTCTTCCGAGCTTTGGGGCAGCCCAGGACGCCCATCCCACCGAGGGGTGCCAAGCTGGCTGCTCAGGCACCTGGCTCAGCTGGGGTCCGGCCCGGGGAGAAGCCCGGCAAGGGGGGATCCGCGCTCCGGAAGGCCGGGCCGCTCCTCAGATGACACGAAAGCAAGTTTCCTTCCCGGCCAGCAGCATCTGGCAGGGGGGCACCGTGCCAAGGGGGAAAGCGAGGGGGAGGGCCGGGGGAAGAGATTACCGGAGCAGGGTCCAGAACACGGAGAGGGGATCGGAAGGGGGGTGGGAGATCTACTAGGGTGGCCGAGGAGTGGGGAGAAGACTGCCGGGCATCAGGATTTGGGGGGGGCTGGGGAAAAGCAACTGG
>BDOT02000001.1:176661461-176699989 GCA_003118565.2 Paroedura picta
CAGCACCTTCCGGGCCCTGCAGGAGAGGCAAGCCGGCGGGCTCTCCTTGGCGGATCCCAGGCAAGCCGGGCCTTGCCCGCGGCTGGCCCGCCCGCATTCCTGCCCTGCGCAGCAGCTGGCATGTGCCCACAAGCCCGGCCGTCGCCCTCAAGGCGCCCCCTGGCGGCAGGCACGCGCGCCGCGCTCGGTCGGAGGCGGGCACAGCTGGCAGCCCTCTCGCCTCCCCGGCCCGGGCTGGCAGCGCCGCCTCTCGGCGTCCCCGCGGCGCTTGGCTTGCTCCGGGCCCGGCAGGCGGCTGCAAGCGGATCTGGGCTGGGGAATCCCGTGAAACCTGGCCATGCTCGGCTGTGATGAAGCGCCTGGGGGCTAGGGTTGCCAGCCCCCCGGGGAGGGAGGGAGAGCTCCCGGAATCGCAGCGGAACTCCAGACTACAGAACACTTTGTGAGGGAAGCAGGCTATAGCCAGTCTGCCGAAACGACCCCACAGGGCTGTTGTGAGGATGAAATGAAGGATATGAGAATGATATAAACCGCTTTTGGGAAGAAAGGCAGAGCATGCATGCAGTAAAGACAGCGTGGTGTGATTAAGAGTGGTGGCCTCTATCCTGGAAAGGCCGGGTTTGATTCCCCACTCCTTCATGTGCAGCCAGCTGGGTGACCTTAGGCTAGTCACAGTCCTGTTGGAACTGTTCTCAGAATAGTTCTTTCAGTGCTCTCCACCCCACCTTGCTCACACGTGGGGAGAGGAAGGGAAGGAGAATGTAAGCCATTTTGAGACTCCTTCAAGTCATGAACAGTGGGGTATAAAAAACAATTATTCTAAATAAGAGTGATTATACTAGGTTTGAGACTCCTTCAAGTCATGAACAGTGGGGTATAAAAAACAATTATTCTAAATAAGATAGTGATTATACTAGGTTTGAGACTCCTTCAAGTCATGAACAGTGGGGTATAAAAAACAATTATTCTAAATAAGATAGTGATTATACTAAGATTTGGGTTCAAATCCTTACCCAACCATCTAATTTACCAGGTGATCTTAATTTACCAGGCGATCTAGTCACTAATCATTTATAATTTACCAGGTGATCTAGAAGAGCCTAATGCTGGGAGCGTTCGAGGGCAAAAGAAGAAGGGGACGACAGAGAATGAGGTGGCTGGATGGAGTCACTGAAGCAGTCGGTGCAAACTTAAATGGACTCCGGGGAATGGTAGAGGACAGGAAGGCCTGGAGGATCATTGTCCATGGGGTCGCGATGGGTCAGACACGACTTCGCACATAACAACAACTAATTTCTCTTTCTTTCTCTGCCTCACCTTCCTCACAGGGCTGTTGTGAAGGGTAAGACAAACGTGAACTAGATGGTGAGCTCCCCCTCACTTGCGGTCTTCAAGCAGCGGCTGGACAGATCCTGGATGCTTCAGGCTGATCCAGCATTGAGCAGGGGGTTGGATTGGATGGCCTCTGTGGTCCCCTCCTACTTTGTGGTTCTGATTCTAAATGGGGTTTTGAAATAAAGTACATTTAAGAATACACCCTGACTTATTTTTTTTATCAGCTAGAGGCTCTTTACATTGGAGTCCTTTGCTTGTTCCGTGATTTTGTTCCGTGATTGCGTTTCTATCGGTAGGAAACTTTACCACCACTTTCTCAAAAAACAGTTTATTGATTTACAACTAGACACAGGTCGAGAGGAACAATGCAAAGAGCAAAGGGGAAAAAAGGTCCATGTTACGTTTAAACACCGGAGCCCAAGACAAGAGAAGCCCGGCCTTCTTGGGACAGAACGCTCAAACTTGGCCAGCTGTTCTCGAACGTGAATCGAAAATGACAGACAGGTTATTCTTAAAACTGCCCAAACGTCACCGCCGGGCCCATTAAATACGGCAAAGTCCTTGTCCGCCTCAATCTCTTAGCGCTCCTTGGGTGATAAAGCGGTTTGATCCTGAGCAGACCCAAATTCCTCGCATTCCTGCTTTAACAACGAGGGAGGCAATGCCAAAAAAAAGCCTTAAAAGACACACAGCATTTGTAGCGAGAACAAGAAACCCGCTTCAGCTGAGAGTCTAAAAAAAGACAACAGCGTAGGGGTTGGAGGCAGGAAGGGGTTGGAAGAAGGGAGGGGGAGAGTGATGGGAGCAGAGGTCAAAGGGCAACGAATAAGTTCCCGAACGTGGGTCAAACCTGAGGTCCGGCTCTACCCTTCACAAAGTCACCCCATTCTGAGTCCCCTGGCTCCCCCAGCCGTCAAAGGGTATGGCTCTACTTAGGATAGAACTGCAAATACGGCTGTTTTGAAAAAAGAACAGGCTCTCTTTCCGCCAAGATATGCTGGAAGGAATCCTAGAAGAGCCGGAGAGCTGAGGGACTGGCGGGCAGATGCTTCTTCGATGGAGTCTACGGTCTTTTGAGACAGGGAAATAAGAGAATCTGCATACAAACCGTGTGCAGATTTATCCCGGCGCACTAAAACGGTGGCGCGGGGATCTCCAGACCCAACTCGGGTTTCCTGCAGCTGCAGAGTGAATCGGAAAGAGGCAGATTAGACAGAAGAGAATTACAATTCAGCAAGCAAGGAAGCGCCTGGGTATCTGATTTGACTGGCTGAGTCCATCCCTATGCCAAAATGCATCCAGTTTTATGTGGTTCATGGGCCATATTCCTCCACCAGGGATGTGTATAAACTGTGCAGTTTGATATTCAGACCCCTAAGGTTTTTAATTTCATATGTGTGCACTATAATTAGCAGGCCCGGGACAGAGCTCCTTAGTCAGAAGACCAGGAGGCCCTCATTAGTAGGCCTTGCTGAGCAGGCCAGGAGGGGCTGATCCTGCGTTGAGCAGGGGGTTGGACTAGATGGCCTGTGTGGCCCTTTTCAACTCTATGATTCTATGATCCTGCATTGAGCAGGGGGTTGGACTAGATGGCCTGTATGGCCCCTTCCAACTCTATGATTCTATGATCCTGCATTGAGCAGGGGGTTGGACTAGATGGCCTGTATGGCCCCTTCCAACTCTATGATTCTATGATTCTATGATTCTATAATACATATTTTATTATTTTTTAAATTTCTTGTAGCTTGACCCCTTTTGACACATATGAGTCTTGAAGGGGCTCCTGGATGCCGGCTCTTTTCTGCTACTGCAGGCAGACTAACGTGGCCACCCATCTTAATCTAAATTAAACCGGTATATGTGGGATACCAGAATACCCATTTAGTGAAGGGAATGGCAGGCAAAGACTTTGGGGGACAGAAGGGGAACAAGAGAGCTGAATGGTTCCCAGCCATCCCTTGGTGAGCCAGGCACAGATCTATGCTGGCACAATTAAGCAGTTGTTCAGGGTGCTCCGATATATATAACTTATCGTGAGACCCTGTGTGTGTCATTTCGTAATGAAAGCCATCACAATCACCAGCATTTGGACTATGGAAACTTGGTGAAATATTAATCGACATATCTGTTTGGTTCAGTTGTACAGTCTCAGTCAGGCCAACAGGCAACTTGGTGTCGTGGTTGAGATTTGATTCCCCGCGCCTCCATGTGCAGCCAGCTGGGTGAGACTTTGGGCTAGTCAAAGTCCTGATCGTGCCATTCTCACAGCAGTTCTCTCAGGGCTCTCTCAGCTCCACCTGCTTCACAGGGTGTCTGTCACGAGGAGAAGAAGAAGAGGCGATTACAAGATGCTTTGAGACTCCTTCGGGGAGCGACAGATGGGGTCTAAAACCCGACTCTTCTGCTTCGTAACTTATACACTGGCTCTTTGCCGACCCCTTTCTCTCCATCTCGATGGCGTTTGGCTCTTTCATTATGAAAAGGTTGCTGTTCCCGGCATTGCAAATCCAATACAGCACCTGTGGGGCAGGTTGCAAAGGCCAGTGAACAAAACAAGGACACCTTGATTTCTGGCATCTCTCGCAGGCGATGCTTAAAGTTTCAGTCCGGTTGGGTGTGGCTTCCACAAAAATCCAGGCCACATCATGCGGCCTGCAGAATTACAGGCTCTGGGAAAGGGCCCTGCATTCAGGGTTTGTTTGTTTGTTTTTTTACTCCGACCTGCTGGAATGTGATGGGTCCAGCCCAGAAACAAGGGTTAACACCTGTGGGTTTTGGGTTTTTTTCCCCCCTTTCTTACAGGCCAGGCTCCTTGTGCTGTGTGCACCAGGCAGATACTCAGTCGGGGATGCCTCCCTGGCATGCAGAGGCCTTCAAACTCTGACCGTTTGGACTGCGTCCTGTTCTGCTCCTGTCGACGTTTCCTTGCAGTTTCTTGCCATCACACAGGTCCAGCCAATCTTTCAGCGGGTGAAAAGGAAAAGCGGCGTCTTCTCTGCAGTACACTGAGCCCATGAGAATTGCATGTACAAAATCCACGGCAAACAGGGGCGGTAGAAAGGATCCGACCCAAGACAGGAGACCGAAGGGTGAAAAGTCCCACAATTTCTCTGGATTTAGGGCGAAGGTGCCGCTTCTCTTTTGCCGTCCTCCGTGGCTGGGTCGACCACGGAGTTCCCTTCCATCCACGTGTCCACGTACTTGTTGACGACAAAAATCGGAAGGTCCACGTCTTTTTCAGTCCCCGGGTGGGCCTTCTCTGCGGCAGGCCTGGGGAACGCTGCCTCCTCCTCCTTCTCATCCGGAGGGTGGTGGAACTCCACGCAGAGCTGGTAGACGGTAGTGCCTGCCGCAGCACCCACCATCGGTGCCACGATCGGAACCCACCACCAAAAGTTTCCAGCACTGGCAAAGAGAGAATGGAATTAGGGTGAAGGCAAGCAAGGTGCAGGGGGTTGGACTAGATGACCCTGGAGGACCCTTCTGACTCTATGATTCTAGGATCTTAGCTTTAGAAGCTGGATTGGTTGCAATTAATTTGACTGAGCTCTGGAATATGCAAAACCAGCAATTCCCAGATTCTTGACAGCTGATACGAATGGTTTGTCTAAAGCTTGAAAAGTTGACTTTCAGAGCATCTGAACAACGTTCAAGACCAGTGAAGTTTAATTCTGGGTAACCGCTTTCCTGTGCAGGCACCCTTCTTTGGATATCTGAAAGCACACGAAAGCAGATACCCAAAATTAAACTTTGCTGGCTTCAAAGGCGCCACTGGTCTCTATATTTATTTATAATATCCAATTCAGCCTTTCTTAACATTTTCACCATTGAGAAACCCCTGAAACAATTCAGGCTTTGGGAACCCACAGAAGTGGTACAAAGGTGCAGAATATGGGTGGGGAGCGTAGCTGTGTCCATGCCCAGCCGGGGCCCTTCCCCTTCCCACCCCCTCCAGGCCCATCAATTGGCCATTTGGGGAGGGGGGGGAACAGGTCGACGCAACCATAAATGTTTAACAAACTAAAAAAAAATATATTAAAAATTAATTAACTCTCACTTACCGCTGGCCCATGGCCAGGAAGCTTAAGGTGGCTTTGGGCCACAGCTCACAGCTGGATCAAGTGGGGCGGGCAGGGGCTGGCCAGCTCGTTAGCAGGCCCGGGACAGAGCTCCTTAGTCAGAAGGCCGGGAGGCCCTCATTAGCAGGCCTTGCTGAATAGGCCAGGAGGGCCTCATTAGCAGGCCAAGAGGCCCTCGTTAGCAGGCCCTCCACCATGACCCTTTGCCCAGGGCCCTCTCCCCTTACCTGCTGCTGGATCCAGACACTGAAGTGTGTCAGAGAGCTAAGAGGCTGGAGTCCAGGAATGGGCAGGAGCTGCAGGGGCAGGACCTATTGGCCCTATTCCAACTTGGACAGACAGAAACGTTCCACTCCCCGGGCTGTTTCACAAATATATATAGGAACCATGGATAAGGATATTGTGTTTTCAGTATGGTTCGTAACGTTTGTAAGAAGACCAGCTATGGAAGGAGGAGGAGGAGTTGGTTCTCCTATGCTGCTTTTCTCAACCCGAAGCAGTCTCAAAGAGGCTTACAGTCGCCTTCCCTTTCCTCTCCCCACAACAGACACCCTGTGAGGGAGGTGAGGCTGAGAGAGCCCTGAGATTACTGAAGAAGAAGAAGAGTTGGTTCTTATATGCCACTTTTCTCTACCTGAAGGAGCCTCGAAGCAGCTTTCAGTCGCCTTCCCTTTCCTCTCCATGCAACAGACACCCCTGATATTACTGCTCAATCAGAACACAAGAAGAGCTGGTTCTTATATGCCACGTTTCTCTACCCAAAAGAGTCTCAAAGCAGCTTACATTCGCCTTCCCTTTCCTCTCCCCACAACAGGCACTCTGTGAGAGCCCTGATATCACTGCTTGGTCAGAACAGCTTTATCATTGTTGTGGCGAGACCAAGGTCACCCAGCTGGCTGCATGTGGAGGAGAAGCAAGAAATCAAACCCCGCTCGACAGATTAGAAGTCCGCACTCCCAACCACTACACTAAGGTGTCCAGATTTCAACATAGGTAAAGCAGGACATCATTGACTGGGGGAGGGGGTTCTTGATTAAAAATTTGGTCTATATGGAGCAACAAAAAGTTTCATAGAACGCATAGAACGCAAAAATAGTATTGTAATATATATATTTTTAATTTCCATATTACAATTTGCCAGGTGCCCCCAGATGCCCCTCCAAAAGTGGGACAATCTGGTCACCTTCCACTACACTGAGCTGGTGCTGGGGGGAATTCCGTAGGCCTTAACCACAGGCCCATTGGAATATAGCTCTGTCTTTCGGGCCCTGCGGAACGGCTTTAGGTCCTGCAGGGACCTGACTTCACTTGGGCGATCATTCCACCAGGCTGAGAAGGCCCTGGCTCTGGTTGCGGCCCGTTTAATTTCTCTGGAGCAGAGGATCTTGAGCAGCTTCTGCATGCTTGACTGTCAGTCTCTCCGAGGGATGCAAGAGAGGTTGCATGCTCAGTCATAATAGTCTCTGTGGGATATGAGGAGGCGGGCCCACAGATGCCAAGGTCCCAGATGATTGGGTGGCCAAACCGTGGCTCTCCAGATGTCCGTGGAGAATAATTCCCATGAGCCCCTGCCAGCTGGGAATTGTAGTCCATGGACATCTGGAGAGCCACGGTTTGGCCACCCTTGGTTTTGGGCCTTAAAGGTAAGAACCGGCACCTTGAACCCAATCCAGGGAGCTATTGCAGCTTGGAGAGCACTGGTCAAATGTGCTCTCTCCATCCGGTCCCTGTAAGGAGCCTAGCTGCTGCGTTCTGGACCAGCTCAAGTTTCTGGAACAAGGGTAGGCCTGCGTTGAGCAAGTTGCAGTAATCTAATGGGCTGCTGCTTCAGACCAACATGGCAACCCCCCTGGATCTATTTCCATAGCATTTATCAGAATAAGGATTACCTGTTTCTGTCTTTGTACTGCCTCCTGATTGAAAAAGTGGACGTCCAAGAGCCGTGACTCATTCTGAGACACAACAGGCAGCCTCCTCCTAGGATTCTGTGGCATTTGTGCATCAGGAGTGATGGAACTGACTCACCCAACTCCCATGGAGGCTGATTCAGTCACTCCTGCTGCATCTCTTTGTCCGCAATGACAGGATGTTCCAATCATGGCAGACACAGAAATGCCTCGGAACTAGCTGTTCCCAGCGGAGGCTGATTCAAAGGGGACGAGTTCTGGGCAGGGACTGATCCAGAGGCACAGCGGCCAGCTTCCTGCGCAAGCGCATACTTTGGGATTGCAGGAATCTATCGGTCTTGGCACAGAGTTCGAGAATAATCAGTGCAAAAATTATAGTGAAGAGAGGGCCCCTGAGCATGGGCAGAGTCCACTGCTCTCAAGCATTTTCCAGCTGGAACCAGACTCTGGTGTCAGGAGACTGGATTTCAGTGGATATGATTTCTAGGGAAACCTGAACCGCTGCACTCATCCCTAGAAACAGGGCAGACTAACCCGTAATTTGTTTCCAGTACTTTGCTGGTAACTTTTAACAAGTAGCTGAAATAATTTTGGAGAGGAGCCATGTTGTGAGAGAGAGAGCCAGCTTGGTGTAGTGGTTAGGAGTGCAGACTTCTAAACTGGCGAGCTGGGTTTGATTCCTCACTCCCTCACATGCAAACGGGTAGGTGACCTTGGGATTGTGACTGTTCTCTCCTAGAGCTGTTCTCACTGAGCAGTTCTCCAGAGCTCTCTCAGCCCCACCTACCACACAGGGTGTCTGTTGTGGGGAGAGGAAAGGGAAGGCGACTGTAAACTGCTTTGAGACTCCTTAGGGTAGAGAAAAGTGGCATATAAGAATCTACTCTCCTTCTTCAGTAATCTCAGGGCTCTCTCAGCCTCCCCTCCCTCATGGGGTGTCTGTTGTGGGGAGAGGAAAGGGAAGGCAAATGTAAGCCACTTTGAGACTCCTTCTGGTAGAGAAAAGCAGCATATAAGAACCAACTCTTCTTCTTGTCCTGCAGTAGAACTGCTAGATTTGAGCCCAGGAATGCCTTTAAAGATCAACAAGATGTCCAGGGTCACAGCTCCCTTCGTCAGATGCAAGTCAGGATGGAGATCCCTGGGTCCTTATACCTCAATCGGAAGATGGGAACGGGGTTACAAAGTAGGAACTCAGGATGCAGAGTTCCAAGATAAAAAATGCCAAAGTCTCCAGGCGTTTTCTAACCCAGAGCTGGCAACCCTGCCTCCTGCTGCCTGAACCGGCACAGTCTGCTCTCCCATCTCATCAGCTGCCTGCGTAGATCAGACAACACATACATTGCGGCGGAGATAATAATATCTCAGACGTAAGCTCTCGGCCTGTTAAAGCCAGCTATGAAAGCCTGCTCCAGTCCTTTCATTTACCCAGAAAACCTGTCGGTCTCTAGATGCTCCTGGATTCAAATCTGGTTATAGTGAGATAATTATAGCAAGATAAAAGTCCAAAGTCCCTCTTCAGCCTAGGGCAGTGGTTCTCAACCTGGGGGTCGGGACACCTTTGGGGGTTGAACGACCCTTTCACAGGGGTTGCGGCATGGCGAGCAGCTTGGCCAGGGGGTCACCTTTGTTGCCACTCCTCCTGCAGGCACCCCACAACAGCCTTGCGAGGTAGATCGAGATAGAGCGTTCGTCTGTCTGAAGCAGCAGAAAACAGCGAGATCGGCATTGCGGGACAAGAGGCAGAACTGAACTGAGAAACCCCGGGGGGAAAAACAATTTATAAACAATCATGAACAATGGATCTTCACGCCATGGGTCAGTTTGGGCTTAATTTCTGTGAAAGAACCCTTGCATAATTTTATGGTTGCGGGTCATCCCAACATAAGGAACTGTATTAAAGGGTCCCGGCATTAGGAAGGTTGAGAACCACTGGCCTAGGGGGTCTCTGGATGTTCAAGAGGTTGAAAAGTAGAGAGGGCAGAAAGCTTCCGGGCACGGATGCTCTCCCCGCACCCCCCAGTCGTGCACCCACCTGAAAACCTGGGGCCCCCACCTGGCCACGTAGGTAAAGAGGCGGGGACCCAAGTCCCTGGCGGGGTTGATGGCACAGCCGCAGTTGGCCCCCATGGCCAGGCTGAGGGAGAGCACCAGCAGGGCCACGCCCAGCGGCTCCAGACCCTTCGGGATGTTCTTGTTTCGGGGGTCGATGAGGGCTAGGATGCCCAGCAGCAGCATGCCGGTGCCCAGCACCTGTCGAGGCAAAACAGGCAGGGCGTCAAATCTACTCATTCATTCATTCATTCATTCATTCATTCATTCATTCATTCATTCATTCATTCATTCATTACTTTATTACTTCATTCATTACTTCATTCATTACTTCATTCATTCATTCATTCATTCATTACATTCATTCATTTATTACATCATTCATTACTTCAATTTATTGACCGCCACTCCCAAAGGCTCATGGCGGTTCACATATGCCCGACTGAAACCCCATTAAAACCCGTCAAAACCCCATTAAAAGGACTATAACAACAACGTCATCAACTACAGGTAAGATGATGGTACCTTCAACCCCCCCCCATTCATCTATTAGAGAGGAGAGACACATCATATGGTGTCCGTTGTTGGCAAACAGGGGGACCCCAAGTGCTCTTCCTGCACTACCCTGGCCTCAACCGGAGACCTGGCGGAAGAGCTCCGTTTTGCAGGCCCTGCGGAAAGCAGCATGGTCCCTGGCACGAAAGCATCTCGCATACCCACAGTCCTTCTCTTGGAAAAGGGTCCTGAACCCAGTGCCTGTGGGCACCAAAAGCACCTGCCCTAACCTTTTCTGTTTTTTTTTTTAACACAAAGTGGGTGGGGCTCTCGCCTGGCAAGACTTTTGAAATCTGTTAGGTGTAGGCTCAACAAACACTGGTCTAATATTTCTTTTTGGAGCGCCAGCTTCTCTTTGCAGAGTAAAACAGGAGCTGAGAGTGGTGTTCCTAGATATCACATATCTTAGAAGCTGGTGCTCCAAAAAGAAATATTAGACCAGTGTTTGTTGGGGCTACACCTAACAGATTTCCCTTGGCCACCCAGCTATCCTTCATAATTGGTTTTAGATAAGAGTGCATTATTCAATAATATTGACCACTGAGGAAGACCCAGTAGGGTCAAAACGCGTTTGGTCTATTTGTGTGCGGTTAGATCTGTATAGTTTTTTAATACCGTTTTTACTTTGTTTTTTAAACCTAATATTGGTGCACTTTAATAACTAATTACAGCCTAATAACTAATTACAGCCTAATTACAGCATTTGCTGGCAGGGGCTCATGGTAATTGTAGTCCATGAACATCTGGAGGACCACAGGTTGACTACCCCTGCCTTACAGGGTATCTGTTGTGAGGAGATTTAAGTGGGTAGCCATCTTGGTTTGAAGTAGCATGACAAAAATAGAGTCCAGTAGCACCTTTAAGGTCAACAAAGATTTATTCAAGGCGTGAGCTTTCGAGTGCAGGCACTCTTCCTCGGACTAAATCTATCCTCATGGAAGACACCACGTTTAGCCGCTTGGAGTGAAACCTCCATCAACCTTACAAAGAAATTTGCACAGGTACAGACTGATATTTCCTTTCTTCCTAAATGCAAAGGACGCAGTTTACTAATTTGCCATAGTTTGCTTTTGCCTTCCACCTCCACAGTTATGATGGTTCTTCGTTTAGTCTGAGGAAGAGTGCCTGCACTCGAAAGCTCACGCCTTGAATAAATCTTTGTTGGTCTTAAAGGTGCCACTGGACTCTGATTTTGTTGTGGGGAGAGGAAGGGAAGGCGATTGTGAGCCGCTTTGAGACTCCTTCAGGTAGTGAAAAGCGAGATTTAAAAAACAACTCTTCTTTTACAACTGCCGGAGTAACATTGGGCACAGCCAATCAAAGCTCCAGTGGCCAATCAGAAGTGTTCTTGGGCAAAAGCAGGACACATTTTCTAAAAAGACTTACTTGGTGGGCATGAGGAACAGTGTAGACAGGCACCAGGGTGCCTCTGACCACCGTGTTGTGGATTCCTGAGTTGGACAAATTGATGGAAAGGGAACGGGCTGTAGAAGCCAAGGACATGGCTTTAGGTCTGTCTTGTTGGGTTTTAGGCCTTCCATAATTTAACACAAGGTAAAGGTAAAGGTAAAGGTATCCCCTGTGCAAGCACTGGGTCACGTGTGACCCTTGGGGTGACTCCCTCTAGCGTTTTCATGGCAGACTCAATACGGGGTGGTTTGCCAGTGCCTTCCCCAGTCATTACCGTTTTACCCCCCAGCAAGCTGGGTACTCATTTTACCGACCTCGGAAGGATGGAAGGCTGAGTCAACCTTGAGCCAGCTGCTGAGATCGAACTCCCAGCCTCATGGGCAAAGCTTTCAGACTGCATGTCTGCTGCCTTCCCACCCTGCGCCACAAGAGGCTCTTTAACACAAGATAGAGGAACGGAATTCACTCCTGTTGGAGCCAGGATGTCTCTGGACAACTAGCCGTACCTGGTCCAAGAAGCCGTTGCGCAGGGAAAGGTAAGGAGATGGGTAAGTGGCAAAGATGGACGCCGTCTCCCGTGGGCCGCTGACAGTCAAGGTCCCGTTGCTGTAGTGGTGGATGGCGTCTGTGGGAGGAGGACCAGGTGATCGTGAGGACGAGTGATGCAGAAAGCAAAGGACAAATTGTTGGAATATGTAAGATCTGCAATGTGCATGACTGAACAGAATATAGAATCATAGAGTTGGAAGGGACATCCTGGGTCATCTAGTCCAACCCCCTGCACTATGCAGGACACTCACAACCCTCTCGCTCATCTACTGTCACCTGCCACCCCCCTGAGCCTTCACAGAATCGGCCTCTCCGTCAGATAGCTATCCAGCTTCTGTTGAAAAATCTCCAAAGATGGAGAACCCACCACCTCCCGAGGAAGCCTGTTCCACTGAGGAACCACTCTGACTGTCAGGAACTTCTTCTGGATGTTTAGACGGAATTTAGAATCATAGAATAATAGAATTGGAAGGGACCTCCTGGGTCATCTAGTCCAACCCCCTGCACTATGCAGGACACTCACAACCCTCTTGCTCATCTACTGTAACCTGCCACCCACCTTGAGCCTTCACAGAATCAGCCTCTCCGTCTTTGCCAAGCCCAGCTACTAGCACCCTACCTGTCCTCTGATCACTTAGCCACAGTGATCCGTGTGACAGTCACCTCCAAACTAGATTTCTGTAACTCGCTCTACGCCGGCCTACCCTTGTCCTTGATCCGGAAACTTCAGCCAGTGCAAAATGCAGCTGCTAGGGTCCTCACTGGTACACCTTGGAGGGCCCACATCCAGCCGGTGCTGAGGCAGTTGCACTGGTTGCCAATTGCTGCCCGGATCCGGTTCAAGGTTTTGGTATTAACCTTTGAGGCTTTCTGCGAGTTGGGACCCACATACTTGAGGGCCTGCCTATCGCCCTATGTCCCCCGCAGAGCGTTACGCTCTGTGGTGGGAAATCTATTGGTCGTTCCCAGCCCTAGAGAAGCACGCCTAGCCTCAGCCTGGGCCAGGGTTTCTTCGGTCCTGGCCCCCACCTGGGGTGAGCTGCGGACCCTGCGGGATTTGTCAGCTTTCCGCAGGTCCTGTAAAACGGAGCTCTTCCGCCAGGTTTATGGTTGAGGCTGGGGTCTGAAAAGTAGAGCACTGCCTCCCCTGGCGGTATCTGCAGTATACATCATCTCCCTCCATTCTCTATCGCCTTGGAAGGTAGGAATAGACTGTGATTGGCTGTCGTCATGTTATGTTATGATATTTAATGTCCTTTAATGGGGTTTTAACTGAGGTTTTTAACTGTTACCCGCCACACGCCTACCCAGGGAGTGGCGGGAAATAAATCAAATAATAATAATAATAATAATAATAATAATAATAATAATAGCTTCTGTTAAAAAATTTCTAACGATGGAGAACCCACCACCTCCCGAGGAAGCCTGTTCCACTGAGAAGTGTTCCATATGAAGAGTGTCCTGCAGGGGGCATTGCAGGAGATGTGTATTTAGCATAGTTAGATCAGGAACTTGCAGGTATGTTTCAGATTATCTCCTGATTGGCTCAGTTTCCGGCTCCCTTGAGCATCCTTCCTCCCTACTTGGCTCCTGAACAGAATCAGTTTGTTGGGATAACCCAGTCGGTGTGTATAGTACAAAAAGCAAAGGTTCTTTAGAAGACCAGGGTCTATGTGGGATCCTTTAATGTCAGATGACTTTATAAAAAAGACTGTGAAAGGTCAATGGGTTGCCAGATTAGTTTTCGCAGAACAGACATCTGGTATGGTCAGTTTCATTAAAAACTTCATCAGCTATCGTTACAATACGACTTGTCATCATGAGCTCTCACAGCTATAACAACTGTCACGGTCTCAAATTGGTTTGGGCTGACAAACTTTGGAATGATTGATGGCTTCTTGCCTTTTGTAACCGCAGTTAAGTCATGGCGTAAAACCAATTTGACGCTCTGGGTTGTTTTAGCTGTGAGAACTGTCCATGGCAAGTTGACAGCTGATGAAGTTTCTTATGAAACTGACAATACTGAATTCTGTTCTGTGAAAACTGATCTGTGAAAACCAATAGACCAGTGGGAATACGAGGGGAGGCCAAACTGTGACTCTCCAGATGTCCATGGACTCCAGCTCCCATGAGCCCATGCTGGCATCTGCAGGTAGGGGCTCCTGGGAATTGTAGTCCCTGGACATCTGCAGAGCCACCGTTCGGCCAACCCTGAATTGTGCCTCCCAAAAAGATGGAAAGACTGCAGACAACTGTTAGAACAGTTAGGTTCCACCCTCTCCTTTCTCAACCAAGTTGTTTCCCTACATAATAAAACTATTTTATTCTTTTAAGTAGCCTGGTCCTGGGCACCTCTTTGCAAATTTAATCTCTGTCGTCATGCATAACCTCCCGACTCCCCTCCAGTCCTTTTAGCCAAAGGCAAAGCTCCACTCCCACCAGAACTCAGACCAAAAGCAGAGACAGAATCAGGTGGGGCGATCCGGATGTGGACAAAACTGAAAAGGTGCTGGCTGAGGGGAGCGACAAGGATGACCTGGGGTCTGGGGACCAAGCCCAAGGAGGAAAGGCTGAGGGACTTGGGAATGTTCAGCCTGGAGAAAAGGAGGTTGAGAGGGGACATGATAGCCCTCTAAGTATCTGAAAAGTGGTCACTTGGAGGAGGGCAGGGAGTGGTTCCTGTGGCCAGGAAAGGACCCGCAGTGATGGGTTTAAACTAGAGGCAAAAAGGTACCAGCTGGATATTAGGGAGAAAAAAATTAAGTAATCAGTTGTGGAATGCAATGCCACGGTGTTGAAATAAGTGAGATCTGTAGTGTGCATGATTCAAGAGCATAAGAAGAATGTCCTGCAGGGGGCATCAGAGGAGAAGTGTTTTTAGCATTGTTAGATGATGTACTCCCTTTAATTTTGCAAACACTCTCCCATGTCCTGATTGGCTCAATAAGGAGACTTCCAGCTCCTTTAAGAGCAATTCCACCCTGCTTGCCTCTAGAACAGTGGTTCTCAACCTGGCGGTCAGGACCCCTTTGGGGGTCGAACGACCCTTTCACAGGGGTCGCGGCAGGGCAAGCAGCTTTGCCAGGGGGGGAGCACCATCCACACAACAGCTTTGTGGGGTAGATCAAGGTAGAGCGTTCGTCTGTCTGGAGCGGCGGAAAAGAGTGAGATGGGCATGGTGTGACAGGAGGCAGAACTGAACTGAGAAACCCCGGGGGAAAAACCAATTTATATACAATCATGAACAATGGATCTTCACGCCATGGGTCAGTTCTGGCTTATTTTCTGTGAAAGAACACTTGCATAATTTTAGGGTTGGGGGTCACCACAACAGGAGAAACATTAAAGGGTCGCGGCATTAGGAAGGTGGAGAACCACTGATCTAGAACAAACAGGCTGAGTGAAGAAAACAGAACAATTAGACAGGACCCTCTCTCTTTCTCTCTCCCCTTTTTATACAGTCTCTTTTAAACAAAACCATTTTATTCTTTAAGCAGCCTGGCGCTCTGCAACTCTTTGCATATTGAAACTCTGCCAACACTATGGAGGTGGTGAGCTCCCCCAGCTGGATGAACACTTGTGTTTTGGGTGGATGGGCATGGAGCAGGAGACTGGATTAGATGGCCTCTATGATTCTACGCCTCTAGGAATCACAGAATCATAGAGTTGGAAGGGACCTCCAGGGTCATCTAGTCCAACCCCCCGCACAATGCAGGAACCCACAACTACCTGCCCACGCACGGTGACCCCAATTTCATGCCCAACTTATTCTCCAGAATCCAGCCTGGCTGGAAGAAATTCACCTCCCATCCCACAGTGACGATCAGCAATTCCCTGAGTTTGCAAGGAAGGGCCACAAGATATTCGATGATACAAGAGAATAGACTACGTTATACCACTTTGGACTATGGGTGATAGATGCCATTTTTTAAAGATATTACAGGGGAAATCCCTGCAAACAGAAAACTAGCTCGGGCTTGTTCTCTACTAGCAGGGAGCATTTGAAAATAACCAGGGGAGCCCCTGGAGTTGCAGGGTGGAATTAGGGATGCCAGCCTCCACGTTGGTCCTGGGGACCTCTGGGATTACAGCTCATCTCCAGGCAACGGAGATCAGTTCCCCTGGAGGAAATGGCTGCTTGGGAGGGTGAATTTAGGGATGCCAGCCTCCAGGTGGGACCTATTAGACCTAAAATCTCCATGCAAATGGAAAAAGCCAAAATAACAACAGTTCCAATAACACAGCGATCCCCTGGAATTGCAGCTTATCTCCAGGCGACAGAGATCAGTCCCCCTGGAGAAAAGGGCTGCTTGGGAGGGTGGACTTAGGACTGCCAGCCTCCAGGTGGGACCTGGGGACCCACTGGAATTACAGCTTGTCTCTAGACTGAAAAGATCAGTTCCCCTGCAGGAAAGGTTGGGAAGGGTAGACTCCCTAGCATTATACTCCACTGAGGTCCCTCCCCGTCCCAAACCCCTCCCTCTCCTGACTCCACCCCCAAAGTCTCCAGGTATTTCCAGACCCAGAGCTGGCAGCCTTTGCCACCCGCTGCCTGAACCAGCACAGTCTGCTCTCCCCTCTTCTCCATCTGCCTGCGTAGGTCAGGCCACACATACGCAGCGGAGGGGATAAGAACGTCTCAGACGCAAGATCTTGGCCCGTTAAACCCTATTATAAAGGCCTGTTTGTTTAGAGAAGGACGCTGAAGCCCTTTCCTTTTAATTTGCTCCTTGGCCGTGGCGTCGTTTCCGCCCCTCGTGATCTTCCTGAGGGCTCGCTTTATGGATTTTATAGGGAGCTCCTTTTGAACGGAGGTTTCTCGTCTCGAGAATTAAGATAGGAAATTGCCTCGTACAGAATCCAACCCTGCGCTTGTCGGCTCAGACAGAGAAGCGTTCTTCTCTCTCAGGCCAATGAAAGCCTTGCCCAGTTCCCCTGACCCGCCGCGATCTTTTAATCTGAAAAAGCTAAGGATGAAAACTGGAACCATCTTAGAGTTGCCAGATCTGAGTTTGAAAATGCCTGAAGGTTTGGGAGTTGGAGCCAGAAGAGGGCACAGTTTGGATAGGGGAAGGTCTCTGGTGTGCTATAAATGCCCTAGAGCAGGGGCAGACAACCTGTGGTCCTCCAGATGTTCATGGACTACAATTCCTATAAGCCCCTGCCAGCAAACGTAGTCCATGAACATCTGGAGGACCCCTGTCCTAGAGTTCACCCTCCAAAAGGCTGGCAGAGCTTAAATATGCAAAGAGGATTGAGCACCAGGCTGCTTAGAAAGAGCCAGCATGGTGTAGTGGTTAAGAGCAGCAGCTTCTAATCTTGGTGAGCCGGGTTTTATTCCCCGCTCCTCCACGTGCAGCCAGCTGGGTCACCATGGGCTAATCACAGTCCTGGCAGTGCTGTTCTCACAGAGCAGCCCTCTCTCAGCCTCACGTACCTCACAGGGTGTCTGTTGTGGGGAGAGGAAGGGAAGGCAATTGTAAGCCGCTTTGAGGCTCCTTCGGACGGTGAAAAGTGGGGTATAAAAGCCCAACTCTTCTACGTTGTTTTGGAGGCAAGCAGGGGGGAAGTGTGCTCAAGGGAGCAGGAAGTCTCCAACGATCAATCTAATCTGATCTAGCCAGTCACATGCACTGGCAGGAAGATCGACTGTCTGCTATGTGTATATATGTTGGGGTTTTCTGGGGGGTTTCTCGGTCTTGATGTCGCCTTCTACCACTTGTGCTCATGCTGAGATCACAATAAAGAGCTGTTTGTATGCCCAGAAGCCCTGGTTTTCTTCCATGAACCCAGGGATCTAACACTCACAACTACTTGCCCACGCACAGGGACCCCAATTCCATGCCCAGATGATGCCCCCTCCTCAAGAAAGCCAGAATTCTACATCTCCAGGCCCCACCTGGCGGTTGGCTCCCTTAGCTTGGGCTCAGGCATTAGCACTTCTGCTTAAAATGCAGAAGGCCCCCGGCTCAGTCCTGACATTCCCAAAGGAAAAGATCAAGTAGCAGGTGAAGGAAAGAACCTGAGACTCCGGAGAGCGGCTGCCGGCCTAGGCCAGCAATGCTGACCTTGCTGGATCAGTTGCCTGACTCAGCAGGAGGCAGCTTCGTGCGGCTGTGCGTTCGCTCAATATGTCTGCTGAAGTGTGTGCTGAGTCACCAAACCCTCTGCTAGAATAAATGTCATTCGCCTCTCAAGTGCCACGGCTCTCCTGTTCCCTTTTGCCACGACAGCAGGACACGGCTCCCCCATCTGCTACGGAAACGTGGGTTATAACGTTTTCTAAATCAATCGTTTGCCTTTGTGGTTGTGATGACACAACAGAGTGAGGGGTAGACTCATCCCTCTAGAGCAGGGGTAGTCAAACTGCGGCCCTCCAGATGTCCATGGACTACAAGTCCCATGAGCCCCTGCCATCTAGCCCAACCCCATGCTTCTGGCAGTGGTTGTGGTTTGAAGGAGTAAAGATTTGTCAGGGACCTCTCAAGGCTGGCAGGGGTTCATGGGAATTGTAGTCTATGGACATCTGGAGGGCCGCAGTTTGACTACCCCTGCTCTAGACCCCCTAAAGGTGTGGGTTTAGGGACACCAGCCTCCAAGGGGTGGCTTGAGGCCTCCCAGGACGACAGTGGCTCGCCAGGAAAAAGAGATCAGTTCAGCTGGAGAAAACAGATGCTTTGGAAGGAGGATTCAGAATCGGAATCCCATAGAGCTGGAAGAGACCCCAAAGGGCCATCCAGTCCAACCCCCCACCTCTCGAGAACTAAAAATCCCTCACTCCTGACAGAGGGCTCTCCCATCTCCTAAAAACACCATGTTCTGAGGTAGCATACTCCATCGACGGACAGGCCTCCCTGTCAGAAAACACTTTCTGGTATTTAAGTGGGACCAACTTTCCCATCATTTGAACCCATGGCTCTGAGTCTTTCTGGTCTCTCAAGCTGCAGGAAGGCAGTTGGCCCCCAACTCAGCATGTCTGCCTTTGTTAAGCGCAAATAAACTATCACCCCTTTCCCTCCACTTCTCCAAGCAAGGCATGCCCAATTCTTTGTCGCCAATGTTAGATCCGGGGTGGATCGTGTGGGTCAGGGAATCACAGACTCTGGAGTCATTACAGCTCATCACTGGTGCTGGAAAATGAGACAAGCTGTACCAAGACCGCACTAAAACCAACAACCCCATTTATATAGATAATTGACACAATGGACTTGGGTGTGGCCAGGTGCCATTGGCTAGATTAGCCCTGATTGGTTTAAACTGACTGGCTAGATTAGCTCTGATTGGTTTAAACTGACTGGCTAGATTAGTACAGATTGGGGTAAACTGACTGGCTAGATTAGCCCTGATTGGTTTAAAATGACTGGCTAGATTAGCACATATTTGTTTAAACTGACTGGCTAGATTAGCCCTGATTAGTTTAAACTGACTGGCTAGATTAGCACAGATTCGTCTAAACTCACTGGCTAGATTAGCCCTGATTCGTTTAAATTTACTGGCTAGATTAGCACAGATTCGTTTAAACTGACTGGCTAGATTAGCCCTGATTGGTTTAAACTGACTGGCTAGATTAGCACAGATTCATTTAAACTCACTGGCTAGATTAGCCCTGATTGGTTTAAATTTACTGGCTAGATTAGCACAGATTCATTTAAACTCACTGGCTAGATTAGCCCTGATTGGTTTAAACTGACTGGCTAGATTAGCACAGATTCGTCTTAACTCACTGGCTAGATTAGCCCTGATTGGTTTAAATTTACTGGCTAGATTAGCACAGATTCGTTTAAACTGACTGGCTAGATTAGCAGGGCTTGATCGGTTACATGTCTCCTGGGATCCTGTCTCAGACCTCAAGCTCAGTCCTCGGCAGTTCCACATACACAACAACCACTTCATAAGGTGTGACTCCCACCCACCCTTGACCATCTAGTCATCCTTCTCTGGACACGGGCCAACTTGTCCATCCCTTTCTTGAACTGCGGTGCCCAGAACTGGCCACAAGATTCCAAGTGAGGTCTAACCAGTGCGGAATAGAGAGGAATCCTAACTTCCCTGGCTCCAGATTCTATGCTCCTCCCACTGCAGCCTAAAATCGCATTTGCCTTCTTAGCTGCCACATCACACCATTGGCTCATAGTCAACTTACTGCCCGCTGGAATGTCCTGCTTACAAGCCAGGTATTACATTTATGCATCACCAATTGTATTATGGTTTTGTACCCCATTGAAACCCCACCCATCTCCAAGCCCCACCCTCCTCGGGCTCCACCCCCATCCCCAATCTCCAGGTCTTTCCCAATCAGAGTTGGCGACCCTCGTGAACTTCTTGGTGGGCCTTGGTTACCGTAGTATAAGGCGTAGACGGTGGCGGAGCCCAGGAAAGCCCCCAGGAGTTGAAAAGCAGAGAATACGGGAAGCTTCCACCACGGGAACCTGCTTAGCAGACACATGGCTAGGGAGAAAGCGGGGTTCAGGTGTCCGCCTGCAGGAGAGATACAGACAGGAGGAGGCAAAACGTTAAGACAGGAAGCTGCTAGCCTGCCGTGGAGTCTGGCCTAACCTTGTCCCCCAAGCTCCTGGGCTAGTTACAAACCTGACAGTGCTGTTCTCACAAAGCAGCCTGATCAGAGCTCTCTCAACCCCACCTACCTCATGGGGTGTCTGTTGTAGGGATAGGAAGGGAAAGCAATTGTAAGCCGCTTTGGAACTCCTTAGGGTAGTGAAAAGTGGAGTATAAAACCCAACTCAGACAGCTTCTGTACATGCCTGTTCTCAATACAGTGGGGATTGCAGCTTCTAATTTAGATTTGCGAAGGGAGCCGTGTTGGTCCGAAGCATTGGAACAAAATTTAAGTCCAGGGGAACCTTGAGGACCAAGAAAGTTTCATTCTGGGGATAAGCCTTCGTGTGCTTGAAGTATATGTGCGCATGAATGTTTATCCCCAGAATGAAACATTGATTGATTGATTGATTGATTCATTCATTCATTCATTCATTCATGAGTTTTTAAGGCCACACCTTTCCAATAATGGTCTCGGGGTGGCTAACATCATCAAAATCAAGTATGTTTTCCTAAATGGCATAAAACCAGTTATGGATTACTTTTAAAATCCTTGAAAAGGTGAGGCAGGCCTCTCCATCACAGAAACTACCTATCAGCCTGGCATCAATTAGGTCCAAATTAAAATGATAATCTACAAGATTCAGATGCGAAGAGCAAAGTAGAATCATAGAGTTGGAAAGGAACTCCAGGGTCATCTAGTCCAACCCCCTGCACTCTGCAGGACACTCACAACCCTATCACTCACCCTCTATATCCAGCCACCCCCTTGAGCCTTCACAGAATCTGCCTCTCCGTCAGATGGCTCTCCAGCCTCTGTTTAAAAATCTCCAAAGACGGAGAACCCACCACCACTCGAGGAAGCCTGTTCCACTGAGAAACCGCTCTAACTGTCAGGGTACGGCAGCTAAGAAGTGCATTTAATGATGCGACCAAGTGTTGGCATTGGCCCCAACTGTACGTGCTCCTGGTGGAAGAGTGACATTTTGCAGGCCCTTAGGAACTTTGAACTGAAAAGGGCCTATATCACTGCTGGCAGCTCATTCCGAAAAAGCCCTGGCTCTGGTCAAGGCCAGCCGCACTTCTTTGGGATGGGGGACCACTAGCAGGCTGGTACTGGCTGAGCGGAGAGCTCCTTGGGGGACGTAGTCCCTCAGATATGCAGGTCCAGACTGCGTACAGCCTTAAAGGTCAAGACCTGCACCTTAAACCTGACCTGGAACTTCACCAGCAACCAGTGCAGCTGCTGGAGGACTGGTCGAAGGTTGGTCTTAAAGGTGCCCCTCAATCGAACTTTGTTCCGCTGCTCCAGATCAACAGGGCGGCCCGGCTGAAGTTACTTAGTTAGACATTTAGTGAGTTAGTTCTGGTCCGCCTCCCTCACGGAGACACAAGGCAGGTTACAAGAAAGATCAGTCAGACTGAGAAACAAAGGAAGAAAGCCGGAATGACAGAAATCAGAAAAGGCCGTCAAAACAAAGGTTAGAAACATAGAGTTGGAAGCCATCTAGTCCAACCCCCTGCTCGATGCAGGAACAGCCTGTTTTGACCATGGAGGAAACCCTGAAATAATTTTTCAGGCTTTGAGGAGCCCCAGAAGTGATGTCAGCTGGCCACACCCCCTGCCACGCCCCCATTTGTTACATGTCACCGGACGTGACTTCACCACCTGCGTTAACAGGCATTCTTGAGAAGGATTGAAGGGGGGAGAAACACAGTTTAAGTCCATTAAGATGGGAGGAGAAGTGCCGCGGACCCCCTCCAGAGTTCCTGTTGGCCCCGGGGGTCCACAGACCCCTGGTTGAGAATACCTGGCCTAAAGCATCCAGGATGAGCACCTGTCCAGCTGCTGCTTGAAGACCACCAGTGTCTTGTGTCTCGTGTCTATGGATGAGGCTGGGAGGGAGTATGTTCTTGAACATACCATCTCCAGCCCCCCTTCCTCAATTGCTGTGGGAGCGACTTAAACCACATACAATTCTACTCCCAAATATTTGCTTGTCATCTAGAGCAGGGGTAGTCAACCTGTGGTCCTCCAGATGTCCATGGACTACAATTCCCAGGAGCCCCTGCCAGCAAATGCTGGCATTTGGGAATTGTAGTCCATGGACATCTGGAGGATCACAGGTTGACTACCCTTGATCTAGAGCAGCCCTTCTCCACCTTTCTTTGTCCATGGCACTTTTAGGAGCTGTTCTCAGGCTCCGGGTCCCCCTGCAATAGGCTGGCCGCTCAGCCGCTGAGTTAGGTTCAAAAAGGCCTATGCTAAGAGTGATCTAAATCTACTCGACGTCCCTTGCCGATGTCGGCGTGGGAGAGAAAGAGTCAGAGTGCACAGATACTGTAGAATCAAACAGCCCAGCAGGAACTGTGTACAGCAAAATTCCTTCAAGTAAGACAGAGCAAAGGTCAAACTTATCCAAACAACACTGTTGTCAAATAGTTTGAGAAACAGTAACTCACGATGGCTAAAGAACGCATCCATTAAAGTTATAAGTAATTATGGTTGAAAAAGACACCGGTTAGAGCTTGTTTTTGGCTAAATGCCTTCTTGGAATAGTAGAATTGTAGAGTTGGAAGGGGCCTGCTGGGTCATCTAGTCCAACCCCCTGCACTATGCAGGACACTCACAACCCTATCGCTCATCCACTGTAACCTGCCACCCCCTTGAGCCTTCACTGAATCAGCCCTTCAAACTATTCTGAAAACACACATCCCATTTGCTGAAACCAAATCTCCCACTGGCTGCAGTCATGGATTACAATTCCCTTGACTCCTTGCCAGCAAGGGCTCATGGGAATTGTATTCCATGGACATCCGGAGAGCCACAGTTTGGTCACCCCATCCCTAGGCTAACTGGACCCACGGTTGAACTGCTTTCCCCATTCAAATGTCTCCAGAAGGCTCAATTGCCCTCCTCCTGAGAAATCCCAGGGGAGTTGGGGTTAGAAACCAGAGGGTGCAGTTTTGGCTGGAAAAGGACCTCTGCAGAGTATAAGACAGGGTGGGGTCGGCAGCTCTCCTGGAATTATAACTGATCTCCCAAGATCAGTTTCCCTTAAGAAAATGGCTTCCCCAGAGGGTGAAACCTCTCCACAAACCCCCCTCACAGTCTCTGCAGGAATTTTCCAGGCAAGACCTAGGGTTAAAGGTAAAGGTAAAGGTATCCCCTGTGCAAGCACTGAGTCATGTCTGACCCTTGGGGTGACGCCCTCTAGCGTTTTCATGGCAGACTCAATACGGGGTGGTTTGCCAGTGCCTTCCCCAGTCATTACCATTCCCCCCCCCCAGCAAGCTGGGTACTCATTTTACCGACCTTGGAAGGATGGAAGGCTGAGTCAACCTTGAGCCGGCTGCTGGGATCGAACGCCCAGCCTCATGGGCAGAGCTTTCAGACTGCATGTCTGCTGCCTTACCACTCTGCGCCACCAGAGGCTCTTACCTAGGGTTACCCATCCCCAAGTGGCAGCTGGAGATCTCCTGGGATCCAGTTCCCTGGGGAAAATGGCCGCCTTGCAACAGGGGTGGCCGAACGGTGGCTCTCCAGATGTCCATGGACTACAATTCCCATGAGCCCCTGCCAGCTGGCAGGGGCTCATGAGGATTGTAGTCCATGGACATCTGGAGAGCCCCCATTCGGCCACCCCTGCCACACCAGTGAAGCTCCTCCCCTCCGCAAACCAGCTCTCCTCAGGCTCTGCCTTCAAAATCTCCAGGTGAGTCCCAAACCAGAGCTGGCAACCCTCCCCAGAGTGCTTGGCATGAACAGGTCATGACAGGTGGCTGAGTCACGGCCCACGGAACACCAGGAGCTGAGGAGGAGATAAGAGTGTGCAAAGCGATTAAGGGCCGTAGATAGCAGAGAATGAGTCCAGATCTCTTTCCCCAAGAGATAAGGGCTCCCGCTCCGAGCTCACCTGAGACGCCGCCCGAAGCGTGAATAGCGATCATCACGCCGATGCCACTGGCCAGGGCTGAGCTCATGTAGCCGCCCTTTGTCCCCTCGCTGGTGACGGACTGGGCCGAAGCGCTGCACGTGATCACCTGAGAGAGGGAAAGGGGAATCAGGAAACGCCACCTGAATCTCACCTGTAGCCACCCTGACACCTGGGATTGCTAGTTTGAGGTGGGGGACTACCTGCAGCGTTGGCGGGTGAGGCTTGAAGAGAAGAAGAGCTGTTTTTTAAATCCAGCTTTTGACAACGCAAAGGCGTCTCAAAGCGGCTTAAAAGCCTTCCTCTCCCCACAAAAGACACCATAAGGTGGGGCTGAGAGAGCTCTGAGAGAACTGCCCTAAGAGAACTGTAACTAGCCCAAGGTCACCCGGCTGGCTGCATGCAGAGGAGAAGGGAAGAGGCACACCCGGTTCTCCAGATTTGTGGTCGCTGCTCATAACCACACCACCACGCTTTCTCTTGGAGAGATCACTTCCCTTGCTCACTTGCACACCTGGATTCCTGCAGGTCAATGCAGGGCAGGTGCAAGACGGGGAGATGGACCAGGGAGCAAACGAGGAGTGTATGTCACTTTCCCCCTGTGGTTGCCAACCTCCAGGAGGTGGCTGGAAATCTCTCAGAATGAGACCTGATCTATGGAAATCAGTTCCCCTGGATAAATTGGCTATTACGGGAGGCAGATTCTATGGCATTATACCCTGTTGAAGCTATTTCACAAATCAGAGCTGGCTACCTTAATTTTTCCCTGCTGCTTGGAGGGACGGGCTGAGTTCCCAACTCTGGGTTGAGATTTGGGGTTGGAGCCTGTGGAGTAAGGAGTTTGTGGAGTAAGGAGTCCAAATCAACCGTTTTCTCCAGGGGAACTGATCTCTGTCATCTGGAGAACAGTTGTAATACCAGGAGCTCTCCAGGCCCCACCTGGAGGCTGGCAACCACACTGTGGGGGTCTATTTCATTTCTGGGGTGAAAGACAGCAATGCAGAGTTTGCATCCTGTAGTGTAGTTCAACAGGAAGCATTGGCAACGTGCATTTGTAGCTGTTTTATTGTTATGTTTCCTACTATTCTGATAGGGAATATCGTACATTATGAGGCCTGCCAGTCTCACCTCAGAACAAATCCAGTAAGTAAAAACGTTACTCGCGCTTGGGATGAAAGCCAGCATGGTGTCGTGGTGGAGAGCAGCAGCTTCTGATCCAGAGGCCCGGGTTTAATTCCCCACTCCTCCTCTGCACGTAGCCAGCTGGGTGACCTTGGGCCAGCCACAGTCCTGTTAGAACTGTTCTCCCAGAGCAGTTCTCTCAGAGCTCTCTCAGCCCCACCTACCTTACAGGATGTCTGTTATGGGGAGAGGAAGGGAAAGGCATTTGTGAGCCTTTGGGTGGAGCAGCCTTTCTCAATTTTGTTACTGTTGAGAAACCCTGAAATGTCCTTCAGGCTTCGAGAAACCCCAGAAGTGGTGCAATGGTGCAGAATATGGTTGGGAAGCAGAGCTGTGGACACGCCCACCAGAGGCCCCTCCCCTTCCCACCCCCTCCAGGCCCATCATTGGCCATTTTGGGGTGGTAAGTTGACATGGCTATATATGTACGATTTTATCACCTAATAAATGCTTAACAAAATTAAAAACGATATTAAAATGTAAGTAACACCGATTTGGGAAACCCTTCTAGAAACCCTAGGGTTTCACGAGACCCTGGTTGAGAAAGGCTGGAGGCAAGAAAAGCCAGTTACAAAAAAAACTAGCTCTTCTTCAGGTCTTTTGCTTTCTGCTAAGCAGGCTCAGTCCCTGTCTTTGGAAATGACTGAATCCTTTATCAGAACCAACGGTTATTGGCGGCAGTAAAATGTGAAAAAAAAGTTATTCGTGGAACGTAGAGCCTGATAAAGCAGCAATCATCCCCTGTTTGGGGAATATCTTGTGCCCGACATGCATAGAAAAACACACTAATTTAAAAAAAAGAATGAAAAAAAAAATCTGAAGATCCAACTCAGAACCCAGAGTTGGATCCTCCTGTTTTGGACACAGCTTGGGCCCAGGGGAAGCAGGATCCAACCCACGAACGCAAAGGGGGACCTCAGCCGTATGGGAGGGCGGTATAAAAATCTGATACACAAAGAAACCGAAATGATTTCAAATGTCTGAAAAGTTGCTCAGGAGATACTTCTTTGCACAGAGAGTGATTAAAGTGTGAACTTCACTGACGGAGTGAGGGATGCACCGACAACTTTAAAAGGGGCTTAAATTAATGTGTGGCTACTAGTCGTCGTGACTAAAGGTTGAAGACCACAACCTTTAGGCTCTCTTGCTGGCCCTCCAGAGGAACTGGTCTCTGTGAGGCTGGACTGGCGAACTGATATCAGTTGTAGCTCCAATCTAGGAGATCTCTGGCCGCCAGTCATGCTGAGATGTCTTTCCCACAAAAGGGCCATTTTCCCTGCTCAGCTTTGAAAAACTTGTCATGTTCTTCAAGATTTGTGGTGTATTTCCAGCTTGGTGCAGTGGTTATGAGCAGTGGTGGCTTCTCATCTGGACAGCCAGGTTTGATTCCCCGCTCCTCCACATGCAGCCAATCAGGTGACCTTGGGCCAGTCACAGTGCAGTTCTGACTTAGCAGTCCTGTCAGAGCTCTCTCAGCCACACCTGACAGGGTGCCTATTGTGGGGAGAGGAAGGGAAGACGATTGTCAGCTGCTTTGAGATTCCTTCAGATAGAGAAAAGGGGCATATAAGAACCAACTCCTCCTCCTCCTCCTTCTAAATCCTTGCTCCTTCTGGTGGCTTGTGAGGTTGACGTCCCTGTTCTTAAATTCAAGGGCTGCCTCAGTTGCTAAGAGGAAGGGAGGCAGCATGCCGGTGATGCAGAAGGAAATGGAAAAGTTTTTTTTTAACTCCTGTGCATTTGATTCATAGACAGCACTGGCTTGCCCCTTGAAGAAGCTTGAGGTCGGGTGGGATGCCTTCCCTTCCTCTCCCCACAACAAACCCACTGAGAGGTCAGTGGGGCTGAGAGAGTTCTGCGAGAACTGCTCCAATAGGACTGGAACTAGCCCAAGGTCACCCCTGGGTGTGGAGGCACAGGGAATCAAACCCAGTTTGCCAGGTTAGAAGCCACTACTCTTAACCACTACACCATGCTGACTCTGTGGCATTATACCCCGCTGGAATCCCTGCCCTCCACAACCCCCCTTCCTCAGGCTCCACCCCTAAAATCACCAAGTATTTCTAAACCCAGAGGTTCCTATTGGTCTAAATGCATTGTTAATTTATTCCTGTTGAAAAATACACTCTATGTTCGACTTTATTTCGTTAGGTAGCCAGGTTCACACAGACTTTGGGGGTTTTGTTTGCTTAGTGCGTGGTCCGTGTTCCCTTTGCAGTTTGTTTGACCACCTCCAGGCTGGCCACCCTACGACAATGGCCTAACATTCGCCCTCCAAAGCACCCTATGCTTAGAGGGGGGAAATGTCATGCCATCTAGCGGGTGTGGCAGAAACCTCCAGGTGTAAGGTGACCAAATTTTAACATTGGTAAAGCGAAACACCATTGACTGGGTGGGGGGTTCTTGATTAAAAATTTGGTCTATATGGAGCAACAAAAAGATTCATAGAACGCAAAAATAGTATTGTAATATATATATATATATATATGAGCCTCTTGTGGCGCAGAGTGGTAAGGCAGCCGTCTGAAAGCTTTGCCCATAAGGCTGGGAGTTCAATCCCAGCAGCCGGCTCAAGGTTGACTCAGCCTTCCATCCTTCCGAGGTTGGTAAAATGAGTACCCAGCTTGCTGGGGGGTAAACGGTAATGACTGGGGAAGGCACTGGCAAACCACCCCGTATTGAGTCTGCCATGAAAACGCTAGAGGGCGTCACCCCAAGGGTCAGACATGACTCAGTGCTTGCACAGGGGATACCTTTACCTTTACCTTTATATATATATATATTTTAAATTTCAACATAAGTACAGTTTGCCAGGTGCCCCCAAATGTCCCTCCAAAAGTGGGACAATCTGGTCACCTTATCCAGGTGGGACCTGGGAATCCACTAGAATTCATCTCCAGGGGACAGAGATCAGTTCCCCTGGAGAAAAGGGCTGCTTTGGAGGGTGGATGGCATAGCATTAGCCTCCACTGATCCCAAATCTCACCCACTCCCTGCTCCATCCCCAAAGTCTCCAGGTACTTCCCACCCCAGAGCTGGGATCCCTACTGGGTGATGCTATTAACCTTCAAGTCACTGAAAACTTCCTCTGGTCACAGGGGTGGCTCACCTGTGCCTCTCCAGAGTATGTCTACAGAGTATGGTTCCCATGAGATGCCCAGCTGGCAGGGCTCACGCTAGATGTAGTTCGTGGACATCTGGAGAGGCACAGTATGTCCACCGTGGCTCTGGATACGGGGCAGCCCCATCAAGGCCAGGGGATCGTTGTGGCCTTTTTTCTCCTCCCTTGGTCTTAGGTCAGCTCGGGATAATCAACAGGACCGGGCAGGATTGGAACAAAAGCCCTTGTTCCTTGAACAGAGACTGAATGGGTGTTATTTGCTAGGCAATGTTATTCATCTCCATGCCAGGGGAAAGAATCCTGTTTACACACCTGACACTTGTATTAAAGGGACAGGACATCGCCCCCCCCCCCGGTAACCCCACAAGATGTGGGGAGAATTTCCCTGAGTTCCTATGAGGAGGAGCTTTCATTTATTTATCTTGCAATAATTTTTAGAATGCTCTTTTAGACAATAAAAGGTAAAGTAAAAGAAGAAAGATGTTTGCCCAGTCCTCTTTCACATGGAGCCAGCTGGGTGAACTTGGGCTAGAATCATAGAGTTGGAAGGGACCTCATGGGTCATCTAGTCCAACCACCTGCACTATGCAGGACACTCACATCCCAATAGCTCACGTACTGTAACCTGCCATCCCTTTGCCTTCACAGAATCAGCCTCTCCGTCAGATGGCTCTCCAGCCTCTGTCACAGTCCTGCTAGAGCTGTTCCCACAGAGCAGTTCTTTCAGATTTCTCTCAGTCCCACCTCCCTTTCAGGGTGCCAGATGCGGGGGAGAGAAGGAAAAGTTTTTGTAAGCTATAATAGAAGCAAAAGGGAAAATGCAGGAGAGAGAAAAAGGAGTGATCTACTGATCTATAAAGAAAAGGTTTCCGATTTTCTCTGTGACAAATGCGCTGACTTTGCAATCACAGAAGGAATAAAAGCTCTTTTCTTCTATTATCTAATCTTTTTTCCTCCTTAATCGGCAGGACCGCAGATAATCAGTTCATTTCTTTCTCCTTTGCGTGCAAAAAAAATCTATAAGGGGTTTCCAGTTCAAAGGTCCTTGGCGCAGGAGTTTCGAATGTCATCCAAGCTGTCTGGCTGGAAACAGGCCCTACGGAAATCTAGGCACGGTTTGTTTTGCAATAAGACGGGGCAGCATTTCAAGAAGGCGGCAGAGGGGGCAGCAATCACCTCCCGGAATAAGGCTCCCTTTCGGAGCACTTTACGAATAAGGGCCTGGGGCTCCTTAGTAGGAAAACGTTTTCGGAGCCTGAACTTTGCTACTTTGGGTCAGGTGCAATGAACGCCAAAGCTCTGGTTCCTGTTAAGCACATGGAAGGTGTTGGCATGTGCAGGGCAACAGCTAGGGTTGCCAACCTCCAGGTGGTGCCTGGAGATCTGATCTTCCAACAACTAAGAATTTCCCCTGGAGAAAAGGGCTGGAGGGTGAATGCCATGGCACTGGACCCCAATGAGGTCCCTGTCCTCCCTAAACTCTCTCCTGCCCGGCTCTACCCCCACACACACACACACCAAATCTGCTGTTTCACGTTTCCTGGGCAATTGGACAGGCTGCAAGGGACCCAGCCTGAGCGAGGGTCTCTCTAACCACACCAGAAGTAGCCTGCTGTCAGCTCAAACCACCAGCCTATCTACTCCTTCAGGACTATTTTTGGTGACCGGTGCTGGGGTCACAAGGACTGTTGTTTTTAATATCCCGCTTTTCTCTCCCCAAAGGAGTCCCAGAGCTTACAAAAACTTTTCCTTTTCTCCCCCACACCTGACACCCTGTAAGGGAGGTGGGACTGAGAGAACTTTGACAGAACGGCTCTGTGAGAACAGCTCTTAACAGGACTGCGACTAGCCCAAGGTCACCCAGCTGGCTCCGTGTGGAAGAGGAGTGGGGAATCGTCCCTAGTTCTCCAGATTAGAGTCTGCTGCTCTTAACCACGACACCACAATGGTTCTTGTAAGGGGCATTGCGAGACAATGGCAGGGAGTTCCAGACATGAAGAAGAAGAGGTGGTATTTTTGCAGCCCACTTTTCACTACCCGAAGGAGTCCCTTACAAACACCTTCCCCTTCCACACCCCACAACAGACACCCTGTGAGATCAGTGGGGCTGAGAGAGTTCTGAGAAAACTACTCTGTGAGAACAGCTCTAACAGAACTCTGAAAAGCCCAAGCTGGCTGTATGTGGAGGAGCGGGAAATCGAACCCGTCTATCCGCATTAAGAGGTCGCTGCTCTTAACATGGAGACCACCCTCCCAAGCAGCCATGTCCTCCAGGGGCCTTGATCTCTGCAGTCTGGAGAGAAGCTGTCCTTGCAGGGGATGCCTGTCTAGAGGCCGGTATCCCTACTGGGTTCTTGTGAGGCTAAACCGAAGGAGTGCAAAAGGCCGTAAGCCGTTCGGGGATCCCACGGAGGAGAAAGGTGGGTGATCAAGAAACAAAACAAAGGAACAGATCATTTCTGAGACTCACAATCAGCACGAAGACCCCCAGGACTTCGGCCAGGCACTGGCGAATGAGGAGGTTGTGAAGACGAAGGCAGCCTCGGGCCTTGGCTAAGAGGCGGACGTAAATCATTGCCAGGCTGTACGGGGAGGGAGCCGACAACACTGTCGAGCGAAGGGCCCGGAATGTGTCTTTTATATCAACGCCTCTCGATTGTTGCCGGCGATAATTACTAATTATACCCCTTGACACGCACTGATTGATTGGCCGGGCAGGTTGCGTAAGGAGAGAGCAAAAGGACACAGACCCCGGAGATCAGATGGCAGAAGCTCTGGCCAAGGTCCTGACGCCCAGCTCCTCCTGGGGTGGAATGCTGAGCTCTGCAGATAGCAGCAGTCCCTGCTTCAGAGAGGCATAGAGTTGGAAGGGACCTCCTGGGTCATCTAGTCCAACCCCCTGCACTATGAAGGACACTCACAACCCTCTCACTCATCCACTGATACCTGCCACCCCCTTGAACCTTCACAGAATCAGCCTCTCCGTCAGATGGCTCTCCAGCCTGTGTTTAAAGATCTCCAAAGATGGAGAACCCACCACCTCCTGAGGAAGCCTGATGCACTGAGGAACTGCTCTAACTGTCAGGAACGTCTTCCGGATGTTTAGGCGGAATTTATTTTGAATTAATTTCATCCCATTGGTTCTGGTTTGTCCCTCCGAGGCAAGAGAGAACAACTCTGTTCCATCTTCTACATGGCAGTCTTTGAAATATTTGAAAATGATTATCAGATCCCCTCTCAGTCGTCTCCTCTCTAGGCTAAACAGATCAAGCTCCCCCAACCTTTCCTCATACGTCTTGGTCTCCAAACCCCTCACCATCTTTGTTGCCCTCCTCTGGACATGCTCCAGTTGGTCTACATCCCTCCTCAACTGGGGTGCCCAAAACTGAACATAGGACTCCAAGTGAGGCCGAACCAGAGCAGAGCAAAGCGGTACCATCACCTCCTGTGATCTGGACATGATACTCCATTTGATACAGCCCAAAATACCATTTGCCTTTTTAACCACTGAGTCACACTGCTGACTCATGGTCTACTAAGACTCCTAGATCCTTTTCACACATACACAGTTCAACAATTCACATGATGCTGGCTTTGGTGAGGGTCTGCTGGAGATGTGCACATGCCACTGCAGGGTAGTATCTTCTTGCGTTTGAAAGGACAGGCTACAAACACAAATTTATCACGACTGCTATTCCTCCAGAAACCATAAAAAATGGCCCCCTTCCCAGGAGCAGAACAACCATGCTCTTTCCCCGTGTCCCTTGTGGGATCTGTCGACATCAATCTTCAGAATAAACATGTGGCAAGTTCACAGAGGTGCCCTTTCATATTTTGGAATGGGTTGGGTGCATTGTGCAACATGTACTGGGCACACATGTTGTCTTCTTTGTGTGTTCACAACATATCCAAAGGAACAAAAAAACATGGCCCTTTCTGACATCGAAAACTGGCTCCACCAGGCTTGGCCCTGGTAAAAACAAAATGGAGTCCCTTTGGTCAAAGACAAAGTAGTAAGTATCAACAAAAATAACACGAGGCACATTTCTTTAGGGTTCCAGCTCTGGATTGGGAAATCCCTGGAGATCTGAGCAGCAGGGCAGCAAGGACTGGTGAGCAGAAGGCTATCGAGTCCCCCCTCCGAAGCAGCCATCTTCTCTGGGGAGACGGCTCTCTGCTGTGTGGAGATCCCCAGGCCCCACTTAGAGGTTGGGAACAACACAAACTGAACACACAGCTAATGTTAAGGCTAGGGCAGAGCCGATACTGATGTTGTGTAATGCCAGGTCGATTAACAACCAGTCCTCCACCCTGCGAGCATACCTGAACTCTCCCCCGGATACATTTGCCGGATGTTCGGGAGCTGTTGCTGGCTGGTTAGAGCAGAGCTGCCTGAAACACAACCCCTCCAAGACGGAGGTCCTGTGGCTGGGCAGGAAGGAGGCAGATCAGGAGGCGTGCCTGCCCGTACTGGCTGGGGTGCAACTCCAGGCCTCGCCCTCGGCTAGGAATTTGGGCGTGATCCTGGATGCCTCCCTCTCAATGGAGGCCCAGGTCACAGGGGTAGCCCGCTTGGCCTGTTTCCACCTACGAGTGCCCTACCTGTCCTCGGGTTGCCTAGCCACAGTGATCCACGCAACAGTCACCTCCAGACTGGGCTTTTGTAGCTCACTCTACGCTGGCCTGCCCTTGTCCTTGACCCAGAAATGGCAGCTGGTGCAAAATGCAGCTGCTGGGATCCTCAGAGGAACAGCTTGGAGGGCCCCCATCCAGCCGGTGCTGAGGAAGCTGCACTGCTTGTCAGTTGCAGCCCGGATCAATTCAAGGTTTTGGTGTTAACCTTGAAGGCCACCCATGATCTGGGCCCTCCTATCTGCAGGACCTCCTATCTCCTTACACCCCGCTGCAGAGGGCTTCTGTCTGTGAGTGCTAATCTGCTGGAGGCCCCTAGCCTGAGGGAGGTTCACCTGGCCTCAACCATGGCCAGGGCCCTTTCCGGTCCTGGCCCCAGCCTGGTGGAATGAGCCCCCCAGTGAGCTGAGGGCCTTGACAGAACTAGCCCAGTTATGCAGGGCCTGTAAGACAGAGCTCTTCCACCAGGTATTTGGTTGAGGCCAGAGCAGGGAAGATCGAGTCCCCTCCCAAAATCAGCTTGTCCATCTGGTGACCCTGGGTCCCCCCCCCCCTCCCCAAGGCACTGTAAGGAGGCTGCTGAGTAGGGGTTGTATTGTCACCTGGCATATTTTAATGGGTGGTTTTAACTGTTTTATTATATTTTATTTGGGGCACGAATGTTACCCGTCCTGAGCCACTTGTGTGGGAGTGGCAGGATACAAATACGAAAATAAGTAAACAAAAAAACCCAAAAACAAATGAAGTCTATCCCTTTGTTCAAATAGTACACAAAAATCTTACCAGAACGTGAACGGGTTGAACAGTGCATTTCCCCACTGTTTCCTCTCTGCCAGGCGATCATATACTGAATCTAATGGAGAACATGGCTGCTTGGGAAGAAGAGTTGGTTTTTATATCCCACTTTTCACTGCACAAAAGAGTCTCAAAGCAGCTCACAATCGCCTTCCCTTCCTCTCCCCGCAACAAACCCACGGAGAGGTCAGTGGGGCTGAGAGAGCTCTGCGAGAACTGCTCCAATAGGACTGGGACTAGCCCAAGGTCACCCCTGGGTGTGGAGGCATAGGGAATCAAACCCAGTTCGCCAGATTAGAAGCCACTGCTCTTAACCACTACACCATGCTGACTCTGTGGCATTATACCTCCCTGGAATCCCTGCCCTCCACAACCCCCCCTCAGGCTCCACCCCTAAAATCACCAAGTATTTCTAAACCCAGAGGTGGAATCCCTAAAAAAAATGGGTCTTATATTGTTTATTTAGTCTTTTTTCCCCCTTTGAGCAACCCAGAGCTGGCAACTTTCCTCCTATCCCAAGATCCTGCCCTCGCTAGACTCTACCACCAAATATCCACAAATTTCTCAAGCAAAATCTGGCCACTCTGCCCCTGGGAGGAGGGGGACCTGCCCTGAAAGGAGGTTCATTGCTTTTGGCCACCCACAGCGCTCTGAGGCACTGGCTGCTTGCAGAATAGTTTAATTCAGAAGATAAACTGCTATGTAACAAACAGAGAGGAAAGAGAGAGATCCCTAACTGTCTCTGTTCTGTCCTGCAATCATTCCGCCTGTTCTGGAGGCCAGAAGGGAGGAAGTCTCCAATCAAGCCAATCAGGGCCCAGGAGGAGATAATTTGGAAAAAATATCAGGAAGCTCCCGATCTGACTATGCGAAGGACACCTCTCCTGCGATGCCCCTTGTAGATATTCTTCTTGTGCTACTGAAGCATGAATACAACAGATCTTGCCGGAATCTCTCAGGCTCAAACCGGTCTTTGCAGGCGCACTGTGACCCAGGCGAGGGGCAGGGTTTACCTTCTCCGAGCACCGTTGGACAACTGAGAAGGCCGCGCAGGAAGCCCTCTCTTAACCATTAGCTCCTGTTCATCAAACATCAGCCAAGGATTCGAGGGGTGGGAAGGGGGCGGGAAGGCCCTGGGCGAGCCCGTTACGGGAAAAACAGTCTCGTAGCTCCTCAAGCACCTTTTCCTGCTCAACCAAATATGAGTCCAAGAGCACCTGTCAGACCAACCTTTTCCTGCTATCACTGGCTGGACAGATCCTTATCCTGGAAGCCTCAGGCAGATCCTGCCTTGAGCAGGGGGGGGGGTAGACTCGATGGCCTGTAGGGCCTCTTCCAGTTCTACGATTCTAGGATTTTTGTGCTGTTTTGTTTTGTTTCGGTGTCAAGTCACAGCCGACTTAACAGGGTTTTCAAGGGAAGAGGGTGGTTGCTCCTTGCCTCTTTCTGCATAGCAACCCCGGCTTTCCTTGGGGGTCTCCCATCCAAGTACTCTTTGCTCTGCTCTGGTTCGGCCTCACTTGGAGTCCTGTGTTCAGTTTTGAGCACCCCAGTTGAAGGGTGATGTTGACAAACTGGAGGGTGCCCAGAGGAGGGCGACAAAGATGGTGAGGGGTTTGGAGACCAAGACGTATGAGAAAAGGTTGGGGGAGCTTGGTCTGTTTAGCCTGGAGAGGAGACGACTGAGAGGGGATCTGAGAACCATCTTCAAGTATTTAAAAGGGTGCCATGTAGAGGATGGAGCAGAATTGTTCTCTTTTGCTCCGAAGGGACGGACCAGAACAAATGGGATGAAATTAATGCAAAAGAAATTCTGCCTAAACATCCGGAAGAAGTTCCTGACAGTTAGAGTGGTTCCTCAGTGGAACAGGCTTCCTCGGGAGGTGGTGGGTTCTCCATCTTTGGAGATTTTTAAACAGAGGCTGGAGAGCCATCTAACGGAGAGGCTGATTCTGTGAAGGCTCAAGGGGGTGGCAGGTTACAGTGGGTGAGCGATAGGGTTGTGAGTGTCCTGCATAGTGCAGGGGGTTGGACTAGATGACCCAGGAGGTCCCTTCCAACTCTATGATTCTAAGTACTGACTCGGGTTGATCCTGCATTGAGCAGTGGTTCGTGGGAATTGCAGTCCATGGACATCTGGAAAGCTACAGTTTGGCCACCCCCGCCATAGAGTTTCTGAACAAGAGGCATGCAGAAGTGGTTTGCGTTCATCTGCCTAGAACCCCTGGGCTTTCTCGGGCATCTCCCACCCAAACACTGACCCGGACTGAACCTTAGCTTCCCTACCGTGATGAGATCAGGCTAGCCTAGGGCACCCAGGGCAGGCCGGCCCAGAGCACGTTTTATTCGTCAAGGCACGCGTTTGCATTTACGTATTTATATCCCGCTTCTCACTCAAACAGGAGCGATGCAAAGTGGGATGTTGTCCACAAGGGCTTAAGCGGGAAGGAACAATTGGTTTTAAAGAGAACTCAAGAAGCACCTCCCTGCCTATCTGGAACCCTTTAGCCCAGGGGTAGTCAAACAGCGGCCCTCCAGATGTCCATGGACTACAATTCCCAGGAGCCCTTGCCAGCATTCGCCAGCGAATGCTGGCAAGGACTCCTGGGAATTGTAGTCCATGGACATCTGGAGGGCCGCCGTTTGACTACCCCTGCTTTAGCCTAATAAATCAACCAGCAGACATGACACAAATCTGTCCAGATGGAAGGACGAGACAAATCTATGGGGGAATGACCAAGCAAGAGCTATTGGTGGCCATAACTCAATTGAACCTCCACATTTAAAGGCAATCTATCTCTGAAAGCTGCTTGTCGGAGCAGAGAGGTCTCCACCAGGAGGAGAAGCCGCTGACTGGCTGCTCTTAGAAATGGGATGCTGAGCTAGATCAAGGCTGGGAAGAGTTTGGTTTGGGGTCGCCGACTTCAGTTTGGGACATTTCTGGAGATTTGGAAGCAGTGCCAGGAATGATGCTATAGACTCCAGCCTCTGCAGGTGCCATTTTCTCCAGAGGAGTTTTATCCTGTCACTAGCTGTCATTCCAGGACAACCCCCGGCCCCACTCGGAGGCTGGCAAACCTGTAACTCAGTCTTGTACAATCTATTTGTTTCCTGCAGAAGAAGAAGAAGAGTTGGTTCTTATATGCTGCTTTTCTCTACCCGAAGGAGTCTCAAAGTGGCTTCCAATCGCCTTCCCATTCCTCTCCCCACAGCAGACACCCTGTGAGGGAGGGGAGGCTGAGAAAGCCCTGAGATCACTGAAGAAGAAGAAGAGTTGGTTCTTATATGCTGCTTTTCTCTACCCGAAGGAGTCTCAAAGTGGCTGACAATCGCCTTCCCTTTCCTCTCCCCACAACAGACACCCTGTGAGGGAGGGGAGGCTGAGAGAGCCCTGAGATCACTGAAGAAGAAGAATTGGTTCTTATTGGCTGCTTTTCTCTACCCGAAGGAGTCTCAAAGTGGCTGACAATCGCCTTCCCATTCCTCTCCCCACAACAGTCACCCTGTGGGGTGGGTGAGGCTGAGATAGCCCTGATATTCCTGCTCAGTCAGAACAGTTTTCTCAGTGCTGTGGCGAGCCCAAGGTCACCCAGCTGGCTGCATGTGGGGGAGCACGGAATCAAACCCGGCTCTCCAGATTAAAAGTCTGCACTCCTAATCACTACACCAAGTTGGCTCTCTGTCCTTTCAATGTTGCCAGTGGATGATTACTTCTGTAATGGATTTCCGTTGCATTTTTCATTGCGTATCTTAAAGATTTTCCCTATGGCTGCCGCATAAGATGTTTTTGCACCAAAAAGGGGAAAGAAAAAACAGAAATAACATAGGAGGTGTTGTTTATGTAGACCAGGCTTTCTTGAGGGCCCTATGAGGGTTTCCTGAATGAGTGGGAGTTAATCAATTTGTTAAAATCTGTTAAACATTTATCAAGTCATATGACTATATATGGTTATGTCAACCTGCCCCTCAAATGGCCAATGATGGGCCTGGAGGGTGTGGGGAGGGGAGGGGCCCCAGGTGGGCGTGTCCACAGCTCTGCTTCTCAACCATATTCTGCATGATCGTGCCACTTTTGGGGTTTCTCAAAGCCCGAAGAATTATTCAGGGGTTTCTCAACGGTAAAAAAATCGAGAAAGGCTGATGTAGACAATAGACTCTACTGAATATAGATATTGTAGACTGGCCAATGAAAGGCCGGTGTTGTTTGTCTGTCACGACCAATCACTTGCTTACGCACCAATCAAAGGGTCCCAATCGGGTTACTTGGTGGGCAGCCCGAACGCTATATAAGCCGCCCTGTTCTTATGTTCAAGAAATTATGTTCAAGAAGGACGCAGATAAATTTGAAAGGGTACAGAGGAGAGCGATGAGGATGATCTGGGGCCAAGGGACCAAGCCCTATGAAGATAGGTTGAGGGAC
>BDOT02000001.1:176705584-176727925 GCA_003118565.2 Paroedura picta
ATCGCCATTTAAAATAGTGGAATTCGTCGTTATGCATACCTGCCTTTGTAGTGGAATCAGTTGCGTTTTTTAGCGTTTCCCACAGGCTTCCGGTCTCTGTTTTGTATGGTTGTTGCCCTGAATCATAACCAGCATATATTCTGACCCAGGCTGACGGAAGTGACAAAGTTCACCTGGAAGGTCAGGTTGGGCTATCGTGGGCAAGTGGAGATAGCGATTTCTCTATTCTGCGCAAAATAAACCTTTCTCTTTGCTTCACCCAGTTTTCTTGGCTGATTTACTTTGGATTATTGGAACATTTGCTATTTTGGGTGCATTTGCACCAAGATTATAGGCCTAACAATATGGCTCCCAACCTCCGTCAGAGAGTTCCTGGAATTACAACCAGTCTCCAGACCACAGAAATAGCTCATTTAATTCGTTTATTTATTTAACAATATTTGTTCTGCTTCTCCTAGAGAAAACAGCTGCGTTGGAAGGTGGCCTGCACAGCATTATACCCTACGAAGAACCCTCCCTTCTGGAAATTCCACTCCCCTTAAATCTCCATTTCCTGAAACCGGAGGTGGTAAACCAACCAAGAAGCCAGCTAAACCGAACTGGATTTTTCTTACGGCAAACTTGATTGTTGGATTCAAACAGCATCATATCTTGAAATGGGCTTGCTTAATCGACCAAAACGTTTTTCTATCATGTTTGTAACCCACCTTGAGTCCCAGTGAGAAAGGCAGTCCTACCAACCCCCTTGTGGGGTCCCGCAGGGTGGGGTTCTCTCCCCAATGTTATTCAGCATCTTTATGCACCCTCTAGCCCAACTGGTCCAGAGCTTTGGGGATGGGTGTCGACAATATGCACAAGACACCCAGCTCTATCTCCGGTTGGATGGTCTACCAGATGCCCTTCCAACCGCATTGGACTGATGTTTGTAGAACCACAGGGCCAGAAATGAAAGGAAAGAACAGACCTAGAGGTGCTGACCGCTATTTTAGCGCATTTCTAAGGATTTAATTTTAAGGGCTTTGCGCTCTGCGGGTGAAAAATCTGCTGGTCGTTCCCGGCCCTAGGGAAGCACGCCTGGCCTCGACCAGGGCCAGGGCCTTTTCGGTCCTGGCCCCGACCTGGTGGAACGAGCTCCCGGGAGAGCTGCGGGCCCTGCGGGATCTTTCAACGTTCGTCAGGGCCTGCAAGACGGAGCTCTTCCGCCAGGTCTATGGTTGAGGCCGGGGCTGGTAAGATAGATCTACGTAGGTAGGCAGGGGGGCCCAGATGGATAGTTGAGGTGCGGCCCGGACCTCAACCAAGCACCTGGTGGAAGAGCGCCATTTTGCAGTCCCTCCATGAGGGCCTGCATCTCTGCTGGCAGCTCATTCCACCAGGCCAGAGCCGGGGTCTGGTCAAGGACAGGTGCACTCTTTATGGCTGCGGATCGTCAGCAGACTGGAATCTGCTGATTGCAGAATGCTTCAGGGGGTGTATGGTGTATACCCACCTGGGGTCCCTCCCCTCCCTGAACCCTGGGGTAGTCCGAAATATCCAGTATCTTCCCAACCCACACCTGGCAACTGTAGTCTGTAGGCAAGAGAAACCCTGCAGGATCCTACTGGGAGTTTCATCTTGTCCAGCATCCTAATCCCCTCTGTCTTCGGCCAACTGCATTCAGGAAGCAAACAAAACAAGCCTCTGAATTAACAGCCCTTCTGTGATCTTTGTTTACAGCAGGGGTAGTCAAACTGCAGCCCTCCAGATGTCCATGGACTACAATTCCCAGAAGCCCCTGCAGGCAAATGCTGGCAGGGGCTTCTGGGAATTGTAGTCCATGGACATCTGGAGGGCCGCAGTTTGACTACCCCTGGTTTACAGCGTCAGGGGTTCATGTATACTGCCTCTGAACATGGAAGTGCCATTTAGTTTTTACAGATCACAGCCGGAAGCAGCGAAACCCTTCCTCCTCTACAAGTTCATCTTATCTTTTCCTTCAATTCATTCAGCCTACCTTTCTCCCCAACGGGGACCCAAAACGGCTTAAGTCGTCCCCCTCTTCTTCATTTATCCTCGCAACACCCCTGTGAGGTAGGCTGGGCTGAATTCAAGAATACACTGCACAAAGAAGTGAAGCCTTCTCCCCCCCCCCCAGACCGCCTCAGCCTCAGCGTTATTAAGAGTATAATTAACAAGGATGCAGGACTGCAGATTTTGAAGGAGTCAAAAGGGGTGGCGAGAGGAAGACCAGCTGGAGGAAAGCTTTGGCTACCAGAAAATCACATGGACAAACCTCAAGCATAAATAGAGACTTTATTATATCTTTCCTAGCTGCGAGGACTTCCCAGAAGGGCCAGAACGACATCCAAGACAGGGGTGGGGAGGCACAACTACAGTTTATCTCCTGGAGCCATGTGGAAGCTCGGTGCAAACCTAGAACATAATCAGAGGCCATGAAAGAAAGGGGGAAAAAGAAAAACACGTACACACCCCCTTTGCTTCTCTGCTCTAATCGTGGCTGAACTTTAGATCAGGGGTCCCCAAGGTGGTACTTATCGGCCAACACCTTTCTCGGTGCCCACCAAGTATTTTTAAAGGGGGGGGGAGAGATGGGGCTTTTGTCCAGCAAGGCTCCTGATTGGCCAATGGAGATTTGATTGGCTGTGCAGATTTCTTTTTCAAAGTTACTTTGGGGACAGCTGCCAGCACAGCATAGTGTGACCGAAGGAGAGCCACAGTGGCTGTTCCGTGGCTGACTCCACCTCCCACGCCAGCCGTTTTGGGGACGCCCATCCTGTGGCTGCACCCCCACACTGCATCAGAATGTCAAAGGTGACTCAGTCTCAAAAAGGGTGCCAGATGGAGGATAGAGCAGAATTGTTCTCTCTTGCCCCGGAGGGACAGACCAGAACTAATGGGATGAAATTAATTCAAAAGAAATTCTGTCTAAACCTCCGGAAGAAGTTCCTGACAGTTAGAGCGGTTCCTCAGTGGAACAGGCTTCCTCGGGAGGTGGTGGGTTCTCCATCTTTGGAGATTTTTAAACAGAGGCTGGAGAGCCATCTGACGGAGAGGCTGATTCTGTGAAGGTTCAAAGGAGTGGCAGGTGACAGTGGATGAGCGATTGGGATGTGAGTGTCCTGCAGGGGGTTGGACTAGATGACCCAGGAGGTCCCCTCCAACTCTATGATTCTATGATTCTATGACACTATGACCACTTCAGGGATTTCTCAATGGAAGAAAAGTTGAGAAAGGCTGTTGTAATCTAAAAGGACAGGCTGGTTCCCCAAGGGCCTGCCTCCTGCCTTCCCATAGTTCACCTCTCCCACTACCCACCAGGGCAAACTACCGGCCCTGGAACCAGCGGCGGAAGAAGACGTCCAGGATGGAAGAGGAGTCGTCCATGCCCCCTCTGGGGCTCACCAAGTCACCTAGGGGAGAAACAGCTCGATTAGCAGGAAGGCACCCCACCGGCCTGATGCATTAATCCACACTGATTTTTATCAGCATCCGAAGCATCATTTTCTTCTCACAAGATCATGGCGTGTGTGTGTGTGTGTGTGTGTGTAGTGGGCGTTTTGCAAAACCTGCACAATTCAGAAAAGGTGCACAAAGTTCCTTCTTTTTTTTGCAGAAAGGTTTCTGTGATTTTTTTAAAAACCGGATTTGCAGAATGTATGCTTTGCTAGGGACAAGGGATGGAGATGGAAGGAGACCGAGGCCACGTTGCCGGTGTCACACAGGAAGTGACATCTTCACGCAAGTGACTTCTGGGTGACACTCTGGTACCTGGGCAAAAACTCTATGGTAAAGCCAGCTTCTACCAGAGAGTTTTTGCCCAAATACCAGAGCGTCACCCAGAAATCGCTGATGTAATTATGTCACTTCTTATGAAATGCTCACAATGTGGCCTAGGCCTTCTTCTTTCTGCTGGTGAGACCCCCTGCCAGCCAACTGATCAGTGACTGTGGGGCAGGACCTAGCAGTGCCCCCTCATCCCACCGGGGAATCTGGAAACCCAACACTAGTTTGGAGAAGAGCAATGACATCAGAAGGGCACTGAAATCTCCCAACCACCAGCACACTCTCTAGCTTTTGAGATTTCCACTGGCATTCGTCACGTGCTTTTGAGCCTATTTTTTGCCACTTATAAGGACTAGAAACTTGCTTTTCAAAATATAAAAAGGAGAATAAAGTCCTGAGGAAGGGGAAGACTGGCCCATCCCTGATATCAGGCCACCACTTGGGGTGAGTCTGGGGAGAAGAAGAAGAGTTGGTTCTTATATGCCGCTTTTCCCTACCCAAAGGAGGCTCAAAGCGGCTTACAGTCGCCTTCCCTTTCCTCTCCCCACAACAGACACCCTGTGGGGTGGATGAGGCTGAGAGAGCCCTGATATTCCTGCTTGGTCAGAACAGTTTTATCAGTGCCGTGGCGAGCCCAAGGTCGCCCAGCTGGTTGCATGTGGGGGAGCGCAGAATCGAACCCGGCATGCCAGATTAGAAGTCCGCACTCCTAACCACTACACCAAACTGGCTCTCACCAAACAGTACAGGGAGGGAGGATATTCCCTCTCTGTACTGGACCAAATCAGGAACTACAGACAAGAATTGCAGTGATATAAAGACCTTGAGGGTTTTTAGAGGTCACTGAAGTTATACCATCCCCAATGAGGATTTTTTGAATAACTCATGTGTTGTACTTAAATCGTTGGCAATCATAAGGACTAGAAAACTCCTCTTTCTAACAAACAAAAAATGAAATCTGGTCTTCTTAGGAAGAAGATTTAAAAAATATACCCCACTTTCCTTTACCCAAAGGAGTCCCAAAGCTGCATGCAAACACCTTTCCCTCCTTCTCCCCACAACCAGACACCCTGTAAGGCAGGTGGGCCTGAGAAAGCTCTGAGAGAACTGTGACTGGCACAGAGTCACCCAGCTGCCGGAAGAGTGGAGAATCAAACCCGGTCGTCCAGATTAGAGGCCACTGCTCTTAACCATCACACCATGCTGGACAAATTCTGTGTGCCACTGTTATTGCAGGAATGCAATACACAACGCCTCATTTTTCCACTTGGGATCATTAGTTTCCAAATCCCTCCCCAAAATATATAGGTTCTTTTCTCCTGCAACTCACCAGACTCGCTCGCCCGGCCTCCTTCAAGCCCGTGGTAGGGCTCCCCTCTGCTCTGCCGGGTGACCACGGTCTCTTCGTGGCCGTGGCTGTCTCGGACCGTCCGGCGTTCTTCCACAGTCTGAAGTGAGAACGGAGGGGGTCACTTTTAGGGAGAAGAGGCCTGTCAGTAGTTAAAAGAGAGCCAGACAGAAGCTCCAGAGGATTCTAACAGAGCGACGGTCTTCCGTGGCACAATTTTAGGATTCCTGAAAGCATCGCCAGATAGGACGCCGGGCTGATTTGTTTTTCTGAGGTGCGTTGTCTTAAATTGAGGATAATTGACTGTGGGCAAGAAGCTCTGTTGCATTGCTTCCTTCGATGGCTAACAATTTTTGAAAAACGGCACTTCACGGACGCTGGGTCCGAAGAAGCGTGTTTGCTGGCGCTGGGCCGAGGGTCCTTGCTTAGCGTGAGTTCCCCGAATACATATCAGACTGCAAAACCTTTGTTTGTGTATTTATTTAGGAATTTATACCCTGCCCCCTCTTGGAATGCCGTCTCGGGGCAGTTTACACAAATGGAAACACGATAAAACCGATAAGATTTTGGTGCAAAACAAGCTAAAACAACAAAAACAATTGCAAACTGCACTTGGTCATTATCGCACCAGCCTTTATGGGCTCATGGAATCATAGAATCATAGCACTGGAAGGGACCTCCAGGGTCATCTAGTCCAACCCCCTGCAGAATGCAGAAAACTCACCAGTACCTGCCCACCCACAAGGGACCCCAATTCCATGCCCAGATGGTGCCCCCAGAATAACACCAGACTCCTTGGTCATTCTGATATGGAGGAAATTCGCCTTCAACTCCAATGGGTGATTCATCACCACGCTGGCCCACCAGATGTTCGGCTAAGGAGGAATCAAGGGGGGGGGGGACAGAGGGCAGTGGGGCAGGAGGGAAGCATGAGATTTCACTGGAATTGTTGCTGTTAATTGTTAATCAGCTGGCCACAACCACAGGCCTGATTGAAGAGGTCCGTCTTGCAGGCCCTGCGGAACGCATGGCCCTGATCTCTGGGATCTCTGGGAGCTCTTTCCTCCAGGTTCTGGTTGAGGCCTGACGGATTTCCTCGGGGTCAGGGTTCCTCAGCTGATTGGCTCTCTGGGGAACCCATTCAGAGAGGCGGTCCCTCAGATACACAGGGCCCAGACCACGTAAGGCTTTGACCAGGGGTAGTCAAACTGCGGCCCTCCAGATGTCCATGGACTACAATTCCCAGAAGCCCCTGCCAGCAAATGCTGGCAGGGGATTCTGGGAATTGTAGTCCATGGACATCTGGAGGGCCGCAGTTTGATTACCCCTGGCTTTGACGGTTCAAATCAAAACCTTGAACCAGGCCCAGAATTCAACCAGAAGCCAATCCAGCTGCTGATGCAGTACTGGCTTGCTGTGGGCTCTCCACAGTGCCCATGTGAGAACTTGGGCAGCTGCATTTTGCACCAGCTGTAGTTTGCAGAGCAGGCTCAAGGGTAGGCCCACGTAGAGCGAGTTACAGTAGTCTAACCTGGAGGTGACCACTGCATGGATTGCAGTGGCCAGGTAGGGCGCTAGTAGCCTAGCCAGGGGAAAGGTGGGAGAACGGGAACTGAAACCCAACCTGAACAAAAGTCAGGAACCCAAAAGTTGAGCTGCAAAAGCAATATTAAAAAATCTTACAAATATTTATTAAACAAAGTTTACTGGAAGAAAGAAGAAGGGGACAACAGAGAATGAGGTGGCTGGATGGAGTCACTGAAGCAGTCGGTGCGAGCTTAAATGGACTCCGGGGAATGGTAGAGGACAGGAAGGCCTGGAGGATCATTGTCCATGGGGTCGCGGTGGGTCGGACACGACTTCGCACCTAACAACAACAACTGGTATACATTAAAAACATAATAGAAGCAACACGTATCAAACTGCACGTGCCCAAACAGACAAAATACGTATTGATCCCGAGAGGCCTTCCGCTGTGGTCAAATGGATGGGTGGAATCCCATTTTGGACAAGATCAAAATCTAAAGGCTTGCTGGGTGGCGAAGAAAAAATTCTGTTAGGTGTAGCTCTAACTAGTATTTCTAAGGTATCTTATCTGGAGCCCCCCTTCTAAAATACGTATTATCTGAGGACACTCCTCTCAGCTTAGGCCTAGCTCTACATCAAAAATGCCTTCTCATGTGTACCACAAAAAGCTTTTTGTGACTTGAGCCTCCACTGTTAGGGAGGCATCGAAAATCACTCCCAGGTTCCTTCCCAAGTGCACAGATGTGAGCTGCACCCCATCCTGCCTGGGTGAGTGACCTTCCTGCTCTGGTCCCTTCCTGCCCGGCCAGGGGACCTTCTTCCTTGAAAAGTTCAGTTTGAAAGGGTTTGTTTTAAGTCATTCCATCACCGCCGCCAGACACTGGACCCAGGCGATTGGAGGGGCATCTGGCCGATCGTCCATCAGGAGAAAGAGCTGGGTGTCATCTGCATATTGAGAGCCAGTTTGGTGTAGTGGTTAGGAGTGCGGACTTGTAATCTGGCATGCCAGGTTCGATTCTGCGCTCCCCCACATGCAACCAGCTGGGTGACCTTGGGCTCGCCACAGCACTGATAAAACTGTTCTGACCGGGCAGTGATATGAGTGCTCTCTCAGCCTCACCCACCCCACAGGGTGTCTGTTGTGGGGAGAGGAATGGGAAGGCGACTGTAAGCCGCTTTGAGCCTCCTTCGGGTAGGGAAAAGCGGCATATAAGAACCAACTCTTCTTCTTCTTCTTCTTCCAAGCCCAAAGCTCTGAATTAGCTGGGCGGGAGGGCACATGAAGATGTCAAATAATGTCAGGGAGAGAACCGCCCCTTGAAGAACCGCACAAGAGATTTGGCAGTAGTGGAAATGATCCTTCCCAGTCGTGACCCTCCGACCTCGACCACGGAGAAAGGAAGCAATCCACGGAAAGGATTCCCACGCCTCCGAGGCTGCAAGCAAGAAGTTTGTGGTCTACCACGTCAAACACTGCTGTGAGATTGAGCAACATCAGCACCCTGACCCGCCTTGGTCCGGCTGTCGCTGGAGATCGTCCATCAGGGCAACCAGCACCGTCTCGACCCCACGGCCAGAGAGGCAGCTCAACTGGAACGGATCCAGAGTTGATGCTTCATCCAGGAAATATGCCAGCTGGTCCGTGGCGGCCCTTTCAATCACCTTCCCCAGAAAGGCCAAGTGTAAAACGGGGTTTGAACTGGCTGGGTCTTGGAGATCCAACTATGCTTCTTCGACAGAGGCCGAGCCACCGTCTCCTTCAGCACATCCGGGAAGGTCCCCATGGGAGGGGACAAGTTGATAATCTCCCGGAGGGATCCTCGTACCTGCACACCACTGGCTTTCCCCAGCCACGAGGGGCAGGGCTTGAGAGGAGAAGGGTTCGGCCTCACTGATGCTAGCGGCCTGCCAACGTCGGCCTGCGTGGACAGGTCGCAGCGTGTGGTTTTCCTAAGTTCGCGCGGGGAGAAATAAGCTGCGGGGTTCCTCATGCACATGGGAAACATTGGGGTAACGCAATCATTTTCACTCTGTGCTCGGAGCCCTTCCGGCATCTCTGCTTGCGCGGAGACGGCTGTGCGTGTGACAGTCTCACATGAGATCCAAGAAGGGTTGCCAACCTCCAGACCGTGTCTGGAGATTTCTCAGCACTGAAACTGATCTCCAGACGACAGAGATCTGCTCCCCAGGAGAAAGTGGCAAGTCACGGGAGTGCTTTACGCATTGCTGGGGTCCCACCCCTCCACAAAACCTCACCCTCACCCCCCCCCCAGCCTCCACCCACCCCAAATCTCTGGGAATTACCCAGCTCAGTCTGCCGATTCATCCCTCTGTCTCCTGCAAACTGAACAGCGGGGGGCACCCACACCCTCGCCCTGGCAGGACCCCTGCACTCACCCCATCGGGGGCCACCACTTTGGTGACCGAGATGCTTTTGAAATAAGACCGGGGCTGCGGGGCTGGCGAGAGGATCGTCTCTAGTCCCTCCGATGTGACGTGCGAGTCCAGATCTGTGGGGGAGACAGTTTCATATTATCGTGAGAAAGACCTTCTCAGCGTTTCCTTTGGTGGTGGGAAGCGCTGCTAAGCGGCTGCTGGGTTTCCAAGGGAAGTGACGTTCAAAGGGGGTCAGGCATTGCTTGCCTCTGCGTAATAACTCCACTTCCTTGGTGGTCTCCCATGCAAGGACTAGCCAAGTCGGACCCTGCTTAGCTTCCAAGATCTGGTGGGAAAGGAGAAATTGGTTCTTAGATGCCGCTTTTCTCTACCCGAAGGAGGCTCAAAGCGGCTTGCAGTCGCCGTCCCTTTCCTCTCCCCACAACAGACACCCTGTGAGGGAGGGGAGGCTGAGAGAGCCCTGAGATTCATGAAGGAGAAGAAGAGTTGGTTCTTATATGCCACTTTTCTCTACCCAAAGGAGTCTCAAAGCGGCTTCCAATCGCCTTCCTTTTCCTCTCCCCACAACAGACACCCTGTGAGGAAGGGGAGGCTGAGAGAGCCCCGATATCACTGCTTGGTCAGAACAGCTTTTTCAGTGCTGCGTTGAGCCCAAGGTTACCCAGCTGGCTGCGTGTGGAGGAGCAGGGAATCAAACCCAGATTAGAAGACCGCACACCTAACCACTACACCAAGCTGGCTAGCCTGGGACATCCAGATCAGGCTGGCTCCCCTTGCTGACACCATTTCTAGCCAGGTCTGGTGCTAGGGCTGGTCTTCAGGGCAACTCACACATCCCAGCTTTGAGTACACCCCCCCCCCCAGTCCAGCAGTCGTGCATAAACTGTCAAACTGGGGACATTCAAATCCCCACTCAATTGCAGAACTTACACACTTGTGCCTGACCTACACTGCAGGGTTGTTGTGAAGGTAAACCGATGGAGGGGAGGATCGTATACACAGCCTTGAATTCTTCAGAGGAACAGCAGAGAGCAAGTAATCATTACAACCTTCCAGGACGTTCAGTTGCTGACCTAAGATTGGCAGTTCTCTTACAAAGGAATTTCAAAGGGAGATTAGATAGGGAGACTGCTGAATTGCGACTGATAAGAAAGGACTCTAATCTGGACTTGAATTGCAACCAATAAGGAAGCTCCCGACCATGTGTCCTCCTGGACCGAATCAAGATCTCGGTTTCCTGTCTCTCAACCAATGCTGATTCTCCATACCTTCTGCCCTCACGTATCCATTCACACCTGGTATCGCCATTTGGGATCTGAAATCATTCCACTCTCCATAATAAAAGGGCAGATGGACTCGCATTCTAGTTGTACCTGAAGAAGCAAGCAGTGACTCACGAGAGCTCATACCCTTTAAGGTGCTACTGGGCTCTTTACTAAAGCAAGCCCCTTCTATGCGAAAGGGTAAAACACCACCCATAAATTGTCAGTGATGCACGCTGCAAGTCAGAAATATGAACGCTCATCTACAAATGCTCAGGAGAACAGGATGGCCATTGATAGAGAGCCAGTTTGGTGTAGTGGTTAGGAGTACGGACTCCTAATCTGGCATGCCGGGTTGGATTCTGCGCTCCCCCACATGCAACCAGCTGGGTGACCTTGGGCTCACCACGACACTGAGAAAGCTGTTCTGATCGAGCAGTAATCTCAGGGCTCTCTCAGCCTCACCCACCCCACAGGGTGTCTGTTGTGAGGAGAGGAAAGGGAAGGCGACTGTAAGCCGCTTTGAGCCTCCTTCGGGTAGAGAAAAGCGGCATATAAGAATCAACTCTTCTTTTTCTTCAGTAATCTCAGGGCTCTCTCAGCCTCACCCACCTCGCAGGGTGTCTGTTGTGGGGAGAGGAATGGGAAGGCGACTGTAAGCCGCTTTCAGACTCCTTCGGGTAGAGAAAAGCAGCATATAAGAACCAACTCGGAGACTGCAGCAGGGCAACATATCTGAGGAGGGAACTTATATTCAATCATTTACTCTGCTCTGGTTCGGCCTCACTTGGAGCACCCCAGTTGAAGAGGGATGTTGACAAACTGGAGCGTGTCCAGAGGAGGGCAACAAAGATGGTGAGGGATTTGGAGACCAAGACGTATGAGGAAAGGTTGGGGGAACTTGGTCTGTTTAGCCTGGAGAGGAGACGACTGAGAGGGTATCTGATAACCATCTTCAAGTATTTAAAAGGCTGCCATGTAGAGGATGGGAGCAGAGTTGTTCTCTCTTGCCCCAGAGGGACAGACCAGAACAAATGGGATGAAATTAATGCAAAAGAAATTCTGTCTAAACATCCGGAAGAAGTTCCTGACAGTTAGAGTGGTTCCTCAGTGGAACAGGCTTCCTCGGGAGGTGGTGGGTCTTTGAAAATTTTTAATCAGAGGCTAGCCATCTGATGGAGAAGCTAATTCTGTGAAGGCAAAGGGGTGGCAGGTTACAGCAGATGATTGGTATGTGAGTGTCCTGCACAGTGCAGGGGGTTGGACTAGATGACCCAAGAGGTCCCTTCCAACTCTTGTTATTCTGTGATTCTAGGTACCACAACCAAAGAGGCCCTGCCTCCAATATTTGCCCCCACCATGACCTCAAGCCAGGGGGCCACATTCATATTGGAATCCCTGCTGCCAGGGGCCCAGATCGGTCTGCTCTTTGGGTATCTTCTGGCCACTTCTCTAACTACTCCTTTCCTAGAGCCAAAAAAAAAAATGCAATATGTAGAATCAGAAGAAAAAACCTAGATTAGATTAGATGTCTTTTTGTTGGGGGGGGGGATGTTTATTTTCTTTGCATCATTCCACATGCTTCCCAAGCGAGCCGCAGATGGGCCTCTGCTCTGTATGTTTATCCCAACCTCTTTGGAAACTGCCAGAGCTCCCTGTGGCAGGGAATCCCACCCGTTAATGATCCTTTGAGTGAAGACGGACTTCCTTTGTTCCGTTCCAAACCTCCCATTCACATCTTCCATGAAGTGGCCTAGAGTTCTTGTGCCGTGAGAAAGGAGAAAAGTCTTCCTCCTTCAGCCTTCTCTAGCCCAGGCCTAATTTTGGAAACCTCTCTCATGCCTCCCCTCAGTTGTCCTTTCACCCATAACGGCAAATTCATTTAGTCTGGCTGTTTCCCTTCATTCTTGTGCTGTTTTTAGAGCAACCTCTAACCTTTGATCTGGTGGCTGAGGACAAACTCCCAGGGTTCAACTCCCTGTGGGCCACATGATTTCCACCCATAAGGTTTCTGCAAGAGAATCCATTTCTCTTCCATCCTCGCTCTTACTGGGCTGTCATAGAATCATAGAGTTGGAAGGGACCTCCTGGGTCATCTAGTCTAACCCCCTGCACTATGCAGGACACTCAATCCTTTTCGCTCATCCACTGTCACCTGCCACCCCCTTGAGCCTTCACAGAATCAGCCTCTCCGTCAGAGGGCTCTCCAGCTTCTGTTTAAAAATCTCCAAGGATGGAGAACCCACCACCTCCCGAGGAAGCCTGTTCCACTGAGGAACCACTCTGACTGTCAGGAACTTCATCCAGATGTTTAGACGGAATTTATTTTGAATTAATTTCATGCCATTTGTTCTGGTCTGTCCGTCTGGGGCAAGAGAGAACAATTCTGCTCCGTCCTCCATATGGCACCCTTTTAAATTCTGTCGACTCGACCCTCTCGGGCATCCAGACCCCTTCCGTTTCTGGCTCTTCCCTCTCCATCCTTCTGATGTAGTTTATCTCCAGGGAATGTTGCATGCCACTGATTATCCCCCATCCCAACAAGTTTTTGAAATGCCCACAGGGTCTACATTCTTCTCTGGCACTAAGCATGCCAGCTCCCCCAGGGTCGCTATGCAGAGGCAGGCAAAACAGAAAATCCAGCTGTCTGTCTAGAATCATAGAGTTGGGAGGGGAATCCTGGGTCATCTAGTCCAACCCCTTGCCCTATGCAGGACACTCCCAACCCTCTCGCTCATCCACTGTCACCTGCCACCCCCTTGTGCCTTCACAGAATCAGCCTCTCTGTCAGATGGCTCTCCAGCCTCTGCTTAAAAATCTCCAAAGATGGAAAACCCACCGCCTTCCGAGGAAGCCTGTTCCACTGAGGAACCGCTCTGACTGTCAGGAACTTCTTCCGGAGGTTTAGACAGAATTTCTTTTGCATTAATTTCATCTCATTGGTCTCTTGCCGTGAAGGAAAGCAGAAAGAGCCAAGCTGACGGCCGCTTAAAGTGCAACCATTTTTCTTGGAGATGTGCCACAGTTGGGGATGCCAATGTAAGATATCTACCACTTGATCCCCACACCTTGATCGGAATGGGATCCATTGTGGTCCCTGAAAATCATTAGTGAGAAATACAGAGCTTCAAAGACAATTGCTGCATGAATGATAAGCCTATTCAAAGTATTCAGAGTCCCTGAAGATGACGAATTATATTGCTGGAAAACGGGTTCTATAATCCGGGACTCGTTTTGACTCTGGTGCATCTCTAATAAATATCGGGCACTTTCAGGCATTGTCAGCTTGGCTCTTTCCGCTTTCCTTTGTGCCATTCGGCTGATGGGTCTTTCCTTGACTGATGTCTCTTGCCTCAATCTGGATGGCCCAGGACAGCCCAGTCTGTTTGGATCTTGGCAGCTAATTAGGATTGATGTGGGTTAGTCCTTGGATGGAAGACTTCCAAGGAAGTCCAGGGTTGGCACGCAGAGGCAGGGAACAGCAAGACACCTCTGCTCATCTCCTGCCTTGACCTGGACGGCCCAGGAGAGCCCAGTTTGTTCCGATGTTGGCACTACTCAGGGTCAGCCTGGGTTGGTCCTTGAATGGGAGGAAGTCCAGGGTTGGCACGCAGAGGCAGGGAACGGCAAGACACCTCTGCTCATCTCTTGCCTTGACCTGGATGCCTTGGGATAGCCCAATCTGTTCAAATCTTGCCAGCTAATCAGGATCAGCCTGGGTTGGTCCTCGGGTGGGACCCCAAGGAAGGCCAGGGATCCTATGCAGAGTCAGGCAAGGGTGAAACACCTAGCCTTGAAAGGCCTAAAGGCTCACCATAAGTCAGCCGTGGCTTGATGGCCCTTGGATGCATCTGTAGATACACCGCCCAGTTCACTTATCTGGGAAAGAAGGCGTTCCAGAGAAAGGGAATGTTCCAAGTCACAGGGACTAGAAACCTGCTTTGTCTCACGAGAAAGGGAAGGTGAATTCAGTGTGACAAGGCAGATCCTGCACTTGTGAGCAGAGCGGGCCCGTCCACGTCCCACATAGCACAAAGGCCCAAGATGCTTTCAACCCCACCAAATCGGTACTCCAATGTATACATTTCCTCCCAGCCCATTCTCCCGACCATCCACTGACCTCTGTCCTCCTTAGGGGCGTCTTGGAGGTCGGCGGGTGCCGGCTTGACTTCCAGCTGCAAAAACCAAGGGGGAAAAAAAGTTGGGAAGCAAACTTGGACATACAAAAGCAGAGAGTTCTTGGGGTGGACCACTCAGGTCGACAGGTATAGAATTTTCGTGTAATGCTGACCCTACATTTAATTTAAAAAAACAACTCCCAGTAGAAAACTAGAACATCAGGGATAAAGGTTTAAGGTCACCCTTTCTACCTGCAGGGAGCTCTTATCCTGGGGGAACGCATTCAGGATATAGGATTCCATCCTCATGGGCAGGCTTTCTCAGCCAGGGTTTTGTAAAACTATGAGGATTTTGACGGCCCTTGAAGGGTTTCCTGAAGGGCTGGGAGTTCATTTTTCATATGTTTTTTTACATTTGTTTAACACAGGGGTAGTCAAACTGCAGCCCTCCAGATGTCCATGGACTACAATTCCCAGGAGCCCCTGCCAGCAAATGCTGGAGGGCCGCAGTTTGGAGGGCATCTGGAGGGCCGCAGTTTGACTACCCCTGGTTTAACATATATTGGGTGATATGACCATATATGGTCATGTCACCCACCCTCCCCCTCCCAAAATGGCCAATGGTGGTCCTGGAGGGGGTGAGAAGGCTTCAGGTGGGCGTGTCCTCAGCTCTGCTTCCCATCCATTTTCTGCATGATTGCGCCAATTCTGGGGTTTCTCAAAAGCCTGAAGAATGTCTCCGGGGTTTCTCAACAGCAAAAACGCTGAGAAAGGCTGCCCACGGGCCTTTCAATCAAACCAGGATTTCGGAGACCCGGGTTCCAAACCCCACTCCTACCCCAGAAACTTGCTGGGTGACAGCTTGCATTGTCTCAGCCTGACCTCCCTGGAGGGTTGTTGTGAGGATAAACCAAAGATAAGTAGAACGATGCAAGTGGGCTTGGTGTCCCCACTGGGAAGAAAGCCAGGGAATAAATTCAGTAAAATAAAAACCTAGATGATCTGTACTCAGAAATACTATGGGGCGGAATTCCACCCACCCGTGCTCTGTTCTCTCTGTTCATGGACAGAGTAGCGTGCTCTCCCTTTTTACCTTGGGCAAGTGGCCAAACTGTGTCTCTCCAGATGTTCATGGACTACAATTCCCATGAACCCCCTGCCCTATGCTGGCAGGGGCTCATGGGAATTGTAATCCATTGACATCTGGAGGGCCACAGTTTGCCCACCCCTGATCTACGGCTTTAATGGTGTTCTTTGAACAAGAATCAGGCACTGTCAGAGCAGGCCCCAGCATCCCATAAGCACCTACACCTTGGAACGGGTGCCAGGGCCGCCTCTCTGGAACGATGGGCCCGAAATCATCCTGGAGGGCTCGGTCGGGCCTGCGGCTGTCTGGGTATTTGAGCATCGAGTCCCGCACTGTTTGCCTCCTCTCCCGTGAGCGGCTGGCAGACGGTGGCGCCTCTATGCCAGGGAACTCTGTGGGCAGAGATGGGAAAAATCAGTGTTAACTCTCCGACACGTGGACCTACCCACTTCCCCCACTTGGAGGAGTCACCCCCCCCCCACCAAGTCTTGGCTATGATCAGTTCCAGCTTCACTGATGCCCCTCGACCTGTGGTATTACCCGTTTAACTTTCCAAACCGAGCTGTCTCAGTGATCGAGGAGGCCTTTGCAAGAGTGCTCCTCTGCAAGCAGTGCAACCCCACAGCTCCTCTGTTATGTGAATCCATTCAGGTGAATGCTCAGATTTTACACAGTGAGTCGTCAATCCACCGTTCGGCCTTAAAACCTGGCATTACAATATGCTGCCTTAAGTCTGACTACATTTAGGTATCCAATTGATGCAATCACTGCCGTTTTTATACTGGGCTTGGCCTCCTTTTGGATCAAACAGCAAAGGATACTGGGGAGAGGAACTGCACGGGATTCATACGGATGCTCAAAATATCGCAGCTGCATTCACACGTTCCAGTGTTCCCGTAAAGAATCCTCACAGATCCCCAGGAACAAGATCCTTAAGGAAATCAGCTGCTGAAGAATCTCCTGTTTTCATTTATTGATTGTAAACAGCAAGTTTCTAGCTCTCTGAACGCCTCTGGCCTTGAAACCCACTCAGGGTCGAATCATTTGGCTGCGACTTGACAGTATTTGACACCAGGACCGGTTGATTCCATGTAGCACATGCTACAGGCCCCGCACTCTCAGGGGTCCCATGCGAGGATCAGGGCCATAGCCTCTCTCCTCCCTCCTCCAAGGACATTTGGAGTGACACCCCTTTCCTCTATAAGGGTCCCCTTCACCCCCAGTCTGGATGCTCCCACTGGAACTGTAGTCTGCTAAGGCCTCACGAATCGGAAAACTGGTTCTGGTGCTACAGGCCCCGCAAATCCTTAAACCAGGGGTGGTCAACCTGTGGTTTGCATTTGCTGGCAGGGGCTCATGGGAATTGTAGTCCATGAATATCTGGAGGACCACAGGTTGACTTGTTGTTGTTATGTGAGAAGTTGTGTCCGACTCATCGCGACCCCCTGGACAATGATCCTCCAGGCCTTCCTGTCCTCTACCATTCCCTGGAGTCCTTTTAAGTTTGCACCTACTGCTTCAGTGACTCCATCCAGCCACCTCATTCTCTGTCGTCCCCTTCTTCTTTTGCCCTCGATAGCTCCCAGCATTAGGCTCTTCTCCAGGGAGTCCTCCCTTCTCATGAGGGGGCCAAAGTATTTGAGTTTCATCTTCAGGATCTGGCCTTCTAAAGAGCAGTCAGGGCTGATCTCCTCTAGGACTGACTGGTTTGTTCGCCTTGCAGTCCAAGGGACTCACAAGAGTCTTCTCCAGCACCAGAGTTCAAAAGCCTCAATTCTTTGACGCTCGGCCTTCCTTATGCTCCAACTTTCGCAGCCATACATTGCAACTGGGAAGACCATAGCCTTGACTAGACACACTTTTGTTGGCAGGGTGATGTCTCTGCTTTTTAGGATGCTGTCTAGATTTGCCATAGCTTTCCTCCCCAGGAGCAAGCGTCTTTTAATTTCTTTGCTGCAGTCCCCATCTGCAGTGATCTTGGAGCCCAGGAAAATAAAATCTGTCACTATCTCCGTTTCTTCCCCATCTATTTGCCAGGAACAGGTTGACTTCCCCTGCCTTATACCCTCTCCTGCTTGACACACTTGGACTTGATTTGGTTCCACAAACACTGCCTTGAGCAGCGTCCCACCGACAGGATCCCCCCCCCAAAAGCATAATGCCCCGTTCATCATCATCATCATCACTATCATAGTATTTCAAGTTATTACCCGCCGATCCCAATGGCTCGTGGCGGTTTACATTAGTCTGAATAAAATCCCCAATAAAGCTCCCATTAAAACCCCAGACATAAAACCTCATATATCCATAACCACAAACCAAAAGAGAGAAACAGCGGGAAAAACAATTTGAAACATTATCCATTCCCCCAGTAGAAATCTCATAGAGGGAGGTGGGAAGAGGATGCTTTAGGATGCTTTGGGCTGATCCTGCGTTGAGCAGGGGGTTGGACTAGATGGCCTGTATGGCCCCTTCCAACTCTATGATTCTGTGATCCTGCATTGAGCAGGGGGTTGGACTAGATGGCCTGTATGGCCCCTTCCAACTCTATGATTCTATGATTCTAAGAGGGGGGCAGATGGAACCCGCAGCTGCCATACACATCGCTCTATCCTGGAAGAGGGGCCATACAAATCTTCCTTGCTGTGCCTCATCTATAGACCTGGCGGAAGAGCTCCGATTTGCAGGCCCTCCAGAATATGGGAAGCTCCCGCAGGGCCCGCAGCTCCTCTGGGAGCTCATCCCACCAGGTCGGGGCCAGGACCGAAAAGGCCCGAGGGAATCGCCCGAGGGAATAAGCTGCCGGGTCCTCCATGCCCATCACCCCATCCCCAGCTTACCAAAGGAGCGAGGAGGCAGAGTCCAGGCTCCGACCTCATCGAACAGACTGTTAAAATCCTGGAAGAGCTGGTCGAAGCCAAAGTTGTCGTGGAAGCGCACCCCCCCGGGGCCAAAAGTGAAGCCGAAGCCGAAGTCATTGGAGGGTCCAAAGGAGGGGCCTCCGTCATCTTCGTCATCCTCGTCATCTTCATCCTCCCGAGTGATCCCCCCAAAGAAGGGATCTCGGGATCTGTGGCGACAGGAGGCATCTTAGGGTAAGTAGAGGAGAACTGCAATCATGTTTCTATCCCACCCGTCTTCCAAGGAGTTCCCCCCTCTTCTCAACAACCCTGCAAGGTAGGTGAACTTGAGAGAGAGAGAATGGGCAGCCCAAAGTCTGCCCCTTGAGGTTCTAAGCTGAGCAAGGATTTGTCTTGGGGTCTCCTGAGTCCACGCTTGCCACGAATCCTGCAGCTCATTGGGAGAGATGTTTGCAATTCCCACCCTCTGACACTGCAATATATGTGTTATGCAACACTCGCGACACAGAGAGTAATATTAGAATTATGGAGTTAGAAGGGACCTCCAGGGTCATCTAGTCCAACCCCCGGGACAATTCAGGAAACTCACAACTGCCTGCTCGCCCACAGTGATTCCAATTTCATGCCAGTTTCATATCAAAACAACATTAAATAGCATCTCAACAAATACAGTACTGGTGAGAGTTTAAGGTTGTCTTCCCCACCACTCCCACCAGTGAATTCACGCATCTCAACAAATACATCATAGCAACAGACTGGATATGGGACTCAATGGTCATCTAGTCTAACCCCCCCCCCACCACCACCACTGATCCCAAAGGAAGGAAATAACCCTCCAGGATACCTGGGCCAATCCGGATTGCGGGGGAATTCCTCCCTGACCCCAAAGTGGCGATCGGCATGACCCCGGGTACCTAAGAAAAGAACCTCCCCCTCCTTCACCGTCTGCCTCAATTCACAGGATCCGCACGGCTGACAGCTGGGCCTATGCTTAAAAAGCGCCTAATTCCTGAATTCCTCGAGCCAGCGGGGCAGGCAGCCAATCACCCGGTGCAGCCGAATCAGCACCACAACCAGCAAAGCTAGGGGAAGCTACACCGGGTGGATTGCTGCCTGCCTGCCTGCCTGCCTGCCGGGGGGGAGGGCGCAAGGTGGGATATTGTCGGTCCCCCCTTCGTACTAGAAGGCGGGGCGAATTTTTGGGGACCCCCCCCCCAGACCACCGGCCTCCCACCTGCGCTCCCCGCGGAAGCCGAAGAAGCCCCGCAACAGGTCGTAGAGGCTCATTCCCCGGCGGCCGTAAAGCGAATCCGCCCCTCGCTTCCGCCACTCCGCCGCGAAACCACTGCCTCCGCCTCCTGCCGTAAAGCGAGACAGGCCGCGCGGCGACGCCTCGGCAGGAAAACGATAGAGACTTTGGAGGTAGAAGGGCCGCCGCGAGACTCGCGGGAACTTCCTGTCGCTTTCTTTTCCGGAGCTGCGCAGTGTGATCGCCGAGGCTCGTTTCCCGCCCTCCGTCCCCCGCTTTCTGTTCTATGGGATGGGGCGCGGGATCCAGGGGAAGTCAAACTGCGGCCCTCCAGATGTCCATGGACTACAATTCCCATGAGCCCCTGCCAGCAGATGGGATGATTTTATTAAACTTTGTACACAGTAGTTCATTAGATAATGATCTAATGTGGGTGTGTATGCTCCATTTCGGATATGACACAATGTCACCCCTTTTAATGCTGCAGCTATCAAAATGGTATTTTGAAAGAATTCTATGACATTGTGGATAATTCGGATCACCCAAACTACTCAATGGTGGGCATATCCAGTGGGCTGCAGTCCCACGGAATGCCCCACTCCAAGGAATCCATTATTCTCCAGCGGAATGAATCACTAGTCTGGAGAACTGCAATTCCAGGAGATCCCCAGATCACGCCTGGAGGCTGGCATCCTCCTTTCTCTAGCTCAGGGATGGCCAAACTCTGGCTCTCTGGCCCATAGACTACAGTGACCATGAGCCCCTACCATCATGTAGTCCATGGACAGCCAGCTTGGCCCTCCCTTTTAAGATCCCCATCCATAACCCTCACACCAAGTGGCTTGATTCCAGCATTTATATTCCCTGCAGCTACGTTTGTGTTGCACTTAGTTATTAATATTAAATTATAAAATTGATGGCTGTAACATGACAGGTAGCATAGACTACAGTCTCCCCCCTCCATTTTCTTACAGCTTACAAAGTTGAGCCCAGTGAAACCTTTTTAAGACAGAGTTTAATTCTGGGACTAAGCTTTAGGGTGCCAGAATTAAACTTCATTGATATTAAAGGTGCCATTGAGCTCCCAACTTTGTTGTATTGCTTTGTACCAACTTAGCTAACCTCCCAAATCTTGGGGGTAAAGTGGGTTAGACTAAAAAGGCAGGACACCTAGCTGGTGTATCCAGACTTTACAGATCTAGCAGAAATCTGAACTTGAGGCTTTGCGATGCCCTTGCACCTATAGCACACATGAAACTGCCTTCTACTGAGTCAGACCCTTGGTCCCTCTATTGTCGACTCAGGCTGGCAGCAGCTTTCCAGGTCTTTCACATCACTTCCTGCCTGGTCCTTTTAACTGGAGATGGTGGGGATTGAACCAGGGACACTCTGTCTGCAAAACAGACGCTCCACGACTGGGCCATGCACAGCCCTTCCTCTACAAAGCTACTCTAGTCCAAGAGAAGTTCTGGAGGGAGGGGAACGGGACGAGAAAAGCAAGTTAAGTGGGCTGGGGAAGAAGCCGGACAGTTTACAGAACCAAGCCGCAGTTTCAACAGCAGGGTTTCATGATGCCCCTGGAAGGGCCATCCAAATGGGTGGGAGTTGATTTATATATGTATATTTTAAAATTGTTATGTATCGGGCTATATGAGCATATATAGTCATGTCAACTCCCCCCCTCCAATGGCCAGTGATGAGCCTGGAGGGTGGGGGATGGGCGTGTCCACAGCTCAGCTTCCCAACCATATTCTGCATCCTTGCGACACTTCCGGGGTTTCTCAAAGCCTGAAGGATGTTTCAAGGATTTCACGATTAAAATGTCGAGAAAGGCTCGAAAATGCATTTGCAGTATGAAGGCGGCTGTAAAAATTCCAGCTAACTTAATGGAAGGGGGGGGGGGGAGGAGGAAAACAATTCCAGCCTGTAATTTTTATCGTTGCCTGCTATAACAGTGAAGTACAACAGAAATATATATTTGGATCTTGCATTCTGGGTCATTTTTACTTCTGCGCCGTTTGAGATTTCACAGACAAATATAAGTAATGAGTTTCAAGACCCTTGCCACCCCCCAATTTCCCCCTCCTGCTGCAAGTCCCACCCCCTTTTGATCCCAAGGCTTCACCCGCCAGCAGAAGCAGGATTTTGGGGGGAGAAGAACGGACTGCGGCAGGAAAGCGGGTGAGTTTCCTTTCAAGAGCCCAGCAGCACACTTGGAGAGCAACCAACTCGAGCCACGAAGATTATTTTAAGGATATTTGCGGATACTCCACCTGCATTTACAACATCTTCAAAGCTGGGGTGCACCTGTCCCCCGACATGTGCAAGGACATTCGGCTCCCCACCCTCGCTTTCCAACGGAGAACGAACACGCGGGGGCTGGCCCGCGCACGGCCTTCCCTCCCTCCACGCTGGACCGCCGTAGCCGGATGGAAGACGCGAGGCCCGGAGAACGGATTGGGGTTTTCGTTTTTATATACAAGACACATTTATCCATTAAATTTAGAACACAGTACAAAAAAAACACCTCAACTAATTAATCTTACAATGCGGTTCATATCAATTACTGCTCTTACTCCTAATAATAAAGGGGGGCATTGTAGGCGGAGGGGAGAGCCCCAGGTGTTGACTCCTTTTGGATCCGCCGGGTGGTATTTATTCTTTTTTTTTTGGTAGGGGGGGGAGTGGGGAGAGGAGCAAAGGGTGTAG
>BDOT02000001.1:176737263-176763242 GCA_003118565.2 Paroedura picta
GGGGGGGGGGGAATGGAGTGCTTCCCTGTATTGGATCTTCTTGTTTCTAATGTGTTTTATTGCCTGCTATGTAAACCACCCTGAGCCCACTTGTAGGGAAGGGTGGCATAAAAGTCAAATTATGAATAATAAATAAATAAATGTACGAGGAGGAAGAACACAAACCGAGGTGAGAACAGCTCAAAGGGCTCCAGAAAAATTTTCCCCCCAGCCTGAGGTTTGCAGGTGGGTCTTCTCCCTTTGAAAGACCCACTCTTGTTTGTTGCTGGCGCAGCAAACATGACCAAGGGTCATCCAGCTCCAGTGCCCTCTAAGAGGGGTAGACACCCTCCCCCCCCCCCCCCATTCTGCTGTTCTCAGTGCCTCTGAATCTGTTTAGCAACACTTATTTATTGCATTTATTCTAGTGATTTATACACAGCCCCTCTCAGATTTGCTGTCTTGGGGTGGTGGACAGCAACAATTACCATATAATGAAACAGTTGGCAGTAAAATCAACCACAGACTACAAAATCACTTTTAAAACTGTTAGCACCAGTAACTGACACTGAGATTGACAGTAAAACTGATCACTGATGATGTTAACTAGGCAGAGTGAGTAGGAGGGAGGGAGGCCCAGTATTTAGATGGCAGAACTTCCTAGATGGCCTCAACCGTAGGACCGGCGGAAGAGCTCCGTCTTGCTGGCCCTGCGGAACTCAGGGAGCTCCACAAAGACCCCAATCTCTCCTGGGAGCTCATTCCTCTAGGAGCCAGGGCCTTCTTCTTGGCCATGGCTCCTGCCTGGTGGAATGATCTCCCAGAAGCGATAGGGGCCTTTTGTGGAGCTCTTGAGTTCCGCTGGGCCTGCAAGGCGGAGCTCTTCCGCCAAGAAGGCCCTGGCTCTGGTTGAGGGCCAGAAATACTTTTCTGGGCCCAGGGATCCTTAGCTGATTGGTTTGTAGTGCTCTCTGAAGCACAGCGAAGGCGGGGCGGGGATGACGATGACCGCAGAATCCGTCTAGCCAGCGCCGTAGTCCAAATGATTGACGGCGTACACCAACAGCTATCAGTCTTTTATAGCTTACATCTCACCGATCGCTCTATCAAAGAATGGGGCTAACACTATGCAAGAAAACAAAAAGCCTAATTCTCCCCCCTTCCCAAAGTTCACACGCATTCTGTTATTACTAAAAGGTCCCGTAAGGGCAATTCGTGGCAGGAGATGGCACGCCACAAGTGGGGGCAGGAGGATGCAGGGACTACAGGAGAGCCTGAACTTTTAGTGAGCACAATCCAATGGCTGAGAATCAATGCTATGGGCCAGGCTCGCTCAAGATCGATGCCTGGAGGATGGGGAGCAATTTTTAAAATTCCGCCATCTTGGTATCTGCATGTATGTATATTAATATTTTATAATGTTTTACGGTTTTTTGGGGAGAATTATTGCTGATATTGTTTGTGAACCGCCGTGAGCAAGTTTCTGGAAGCGGCGGTATAGAAATGCAACAATAATAATTAAAAAAACAGGGTTTAGTGCAGTGGTCCCCAACCTTTCTGAGATTGGGGACCGGCAGGGCATTGGGGCGCGGGCCACGCCCGCAAGCCGCGCCCGCACATCGGGCCACGCCCGCGGGCCGCGCCCCGCACCGAGCCGCGCCCGCACATCGGGCCGCGCCCCCGAATTGGGCCGTGCCCGCGAGCCGCACCCGCACGGGCGCGGCCCCGATTCCTTCTCCCCGCCCTCCCGGAAGATTTTTACTGCGCGGGGGGGGGGGCGGGGAGAGGGAGCCGCGGCCCGGCGCCATGGCCTTCGCGGCCCGCAGGTTGGGGACCACTGGTTTAGTGAAACCCTGGGGGGTCCGTTACAGCTCTGGGCTTCCCGAATGAGTGGGAATTAATTCATTTTTATATATATATTTTTTATAAGTTCAGCATTTATCATGGGAGGACCATATATGATCATGTTGACATCACCCCCTAATGGCCAATGATGGGCCCAGAAGGGGGAAGAAAGGGGAGGGGCCCCAGGTGGGCGTGTCCACAGCTCTGCTTCCCAACCATTCTCTGCACCATCATGCCACTCCCAGGGTGAAGAATGTTTCAGGGGTTTCTCAATGGTAAAAAAAGCTGAGAAAGGCTGCTTTAAGATGTTGCTGAACTCATGTTCTCTTCCACTGCTTAGTCCACCAGGGTCAGTATTGCTTACTCAGACCGGTAGTTGCTCTCCAGCTCCCACACAGAAGCCTTTCAACATCACCTACTGCGTGACCCTTTTAGCAAGAGGTGCTGGAGACCAAACCTCAGACCTTCTGCATGCCAAGAAGACGATCTGCCACTGAGCCATGGCCCTTCCCTGACACCAACCCGACGTGTCATTCCCGCCCCTCCGCCAAATTCCCACTCACCGGTGCTGTAACCGTGGGAGCCGTAGCCACTGGGCTGCTGAAATGGAGTGGCCGAGGCGTTCACGCTGACATTCACGCTATGCTGTTTAGAAGAGGTAGGCGCAACCTGGGGAAAGCAGAGGGCTGGCGTGTCAACAGCATGGGGGCCGGTGGCAAGGTCTGGCTCCACCCCCACCCTGCAGCTCCACAGCAGGCCCCCACTCACGGGGAACACGGCAGGCCCATACTGGAAGGTGCTGGGCAGCCCCGGGACTCCGGTGTAGTACGGCAGGCTGGTGTAGCTGTAGCCGGGGGGCAAGGCCGGGTTCAGGAAGGTCTGCTGGGTGGTGTGGTGCGTCTGCGTCTGGTTCTGCTGGGGCTGCGCCAGGGTCGTCGCCGGTGCGGGGGAAGAGGCGTCGCCTCGGCCGAACTTCGTGAGGTCACCTGCACAGCAGAGAAAGTGCGGGCTGCGGTCAGAAGTGGTCAAGCGCACCAACTTGGGCCTCCGGAAGGACTGGCTGCCTCCAGGCGCATAGGAAGCCAAACATATAACTCTGGGACACGCTTTTTCCACCGGGGTTTGTTTTTTTTTTTTGACAGGCCTGGAAGGGTTTCCTGAAAGTGAGTTAATTAATTTTATATGTTTTTTTTTTCAAATTAGCAGTGATATCAGGGCTCTTTCAGTCTCACCTCCCTCACAGGGTGTCTGTTGTGGGGAGAGGAAAGGGAAGGCGAATGTAAGCCGCTTTGAGTCTCTTTTGAGCAGAGAAAAGCGGCATATAAGAACCAACTCTTCTTCTTCTTCAGTAATCTCAGGGCACTCTCAGCCTCACCCACCTCACAGGGTGTCTGTTGTGGGGAGAGGAAAGGAAAGGTGAATGGAAGCTGCTTTGAGACTCCTTCGGGTAGAGAAAAGCGGCATAGAAGAACCGACTCTTCTTCTCCTAGGTAAGTCCCCACCCACCTGTAGTTAATTCTGCAATAGCTGAAGCCAGTCTCTCATTCACGTAGGGTGTTCTCAATTTAAAATGAACGGTAGAGGGCAAAATCAGTTCTATAGAAGGACATGCGCACCCAAAAATGTATGGTACAATTTTGATGTGTCCCGAATTGAGCCGGGCCGCGGCTCCTTCTTCCCTCCCCCCCCCCCGAAGCGAGAAGCTCGCCAGGCCGGAGGGGCCAGGAGGGGGAGCCGCGGCCGCCAACATGGCGGCAGCACAAACGCACATGCGCGGACTGTTGCAAACAGTCGCGGCAGTCTCCGCCCACTACGCCGCAGCGGTCCGCAGCAAGCGGAAGCTTGCGGACCGCTGGATCCGGGTATATCCAAATAACTGACTTGGTTCAGGTTCTCCGTTGCACCTTGACCAACGGCTGACAGAGTCCTCTGGAGAGACATTTAAAGGCTGCGCCAAATGGCTGTTCCTCTGAGGGTTTTCCGCAGTCCCAGATAAGTTTGCCAGGGAGACATTTAAAGACACCCATTCCCCCAAATATGTGATCCTCAGAATCAGCTGTTTGCCGGGGTCCTTCTCAATCAACCAAATCAAGCCTGGATTGATTCAGACTTCTATGATTCAGACCATTTAAACACAGAGGGATTGCGATTTGGTTCGGATAAGCCTGGGGAAAAACTGAATCAGGATTGATTGAAGCTTTTTTTCTGGACATCTACAATCCAAATTGAACATCCCTGTAAAGTCGGAAGGGGCCATAATGCCATTTCAGGACACCGTCCTGCACCACGGGAGGATAATGATTCCAGTAAAGAAGGGAAAAATATTCATTCTCCGTCTCACACAGACTCTGGGATCTGAGGAACAGCAATGGCGCCATCCGTTGTGGGTTGCATCTGGTGGAGTGGTTTCTGTGGGTTCTCAGTGGAACAGGCTTCCTCGGGAGTTGGTGGGTTCTCCACCTTTGGAGATTTCTAAACAGAGGCTGGAGAGCCATCTGACGGAGAGGCTGATTCTGTGGAGGCTCAAGGGGGTGGCAGGTGACAGTGGATGAGCGATTGGGATGTGAGTGTCCTGCATAGTGCAGGGGGTTGGACTAGATGACCCAGGAGATCCCTTGCAACTCTATTAGTCTATGAGTGTTGGAAATGCTTATAACTTTGAATTTGCAAGTTGCTTTCTAACATGCAATCTGAAGGCTACAATAAGCTCTAGCAGTTCTGTGTATTTCAGGGTGGGTTTTTAACTTTTAAGATAATCCATGTTGTATGATTGGAACCATAACTGTATAAATTCAGCAATGTGCCTTTTGTCTGACACAATGCAGTTTCTCCTGAAGAAGTCTTTTTACGGGGTGGGGTGAAAAAAGCTGGGAATTTTTTGGATAGTTTTTAAAACACTTGAGTAGGAAGGTTTAATACGACAGTGACCTACCTGCCTATCATTGCTACCTATCATTCTCTGATGCAAAAGAGGGAGAGAGGGAGAAAAGACAAGAGAGAGATGGAGAAAATGGAAAGAGAGGGAGGGAGAAAGGAGAGATGAGCAGATTAATTCCACCTCTTCAACTAAGGCAATGCCATCTCTCCTACCAGAGTAAGGGTTGCTACTCAGGCTGGCGTCCCTTCCAGTCAATGGGGTGGTCGGCGTGGGGAACGGGATGCTGTAGTAGTCCTGCCAGAGAAGGGAGAAGAAAAGAAGTGATCCTCATCCAGCTATGCAAATAAGGAAAGGTGGGGGAGAACCAAACATCGATTGTGGGATGCATTTATTTTGACAGCTGACGGCTGCGCAGATTTGGGTCAAGAAAGCCAGGTACTGAACAATGAACGACAGCGCGAGCGTCTATAGTCTGGATCGCATCATACAGTGGCGCTATTATGGCCAAACAAACCAGCTGTACTTGAACAATAAAATAAATTTTAAAAAAGACTTAGAGTCCAGTGGCACCTTACAGACCAAACAGATTTTTTTTTTTTTTTGGGAGAGGGGGGTATACACTTTCAAAAATCAAAACTCTCTTCGTCAGATAACAAAAGGACCTCTTGACTCTCCCTGTAAATCGTGTTGGTCTCTAAGTTCCTGGACAGGAATCGAGCTGTTCTATCATCACACAGGGTTATTTCAAGTAGGCAGAGGTGTTGGTCTCCAGTAAAACAGCTACAGAGGAGTCCAGTGGCACTAATCAATTTTTTACAGTATATACCAGGGGTGGCTAAACTGTGGCTCTCCATGGACTACAACTGTCCACGGACTACAATTCCCATGAGGCCCCTGCCAGCAAATAAATAAATATTTGAATTGATTGACCACCATTCCTGGACCATGCTGGCTCATGGCAGTTTACAATCAAACCACAATACAAATATAACTTTAAGCAGCATACGCCCATCTATTCCCTCCCAACCTACCACTCCACACCACCCACCAACCTCAGGAGAGGCATCTCCTGCCCTAGATAGTTGGGCATCTGGAGGGCCCTCTACAGAGGGACATTCCCTAGCCTGCCCTCAACCAAACGCCTGGTGGAAGAGCTCTGTGTTGCAGGCCCTGTGGAACTTTGGTAGCTACATCAGGGCCCTCTGCTCTTCCGGGAGCTCATTCCACCAGGTTGGGGCCGAGACTGAAAAAGCCCTGGCCCTGGTTGAGGCCAGGAGTACCTTCCGTGGGCCAGAGACCACCAGCACCCTGGAATATACCTTGTTACTCTCTAAGATGCTACTGGACTCAGTCTAGCTCTTCTACTGTAAACCAACCCAGCTACCCTCTGAAACAACAGGGCAAAAAGCGACATGGCTTTATTGTAAAGCTGGGTTCCTTTCATTAGCTACTGGCCAAGAAAAGATCGTTCCTCTGTAAAAGTATCATGATAAGTCACTGTGTTGGTACACTCAGTTAAACTTCCCCCTTTTCTTTAAATACTTCCACACATCATCATCATGATATTATTATTATTTCAATATATTACCCACCGCTCCCAAATGGCTCATGGTAGGTTACAACAGTCTGGATAAAATCCCCAATAAAACTCCCATTAAAACCCCAGGCATAAAAGCTACATAAATGCAATAATCACAAAACAAAAGGAGAGAAAAACAATTCAAAAACACTATCCATTCCCCCAATATCACATTGCCATATTAACAGGCATTTGCACACTGCAAGGATAGGTCCGCTTTGGCACACAGGATGAGAAAGCACGCACGACCCGGAAAAGGAGGGATCGTGTTGACTCACCAACGGAAATCTCGTCTGAAGCATCTGCAGGTCGTCGTAGCCGTAAACTTGGGGCTGGGGGAGAAGAAGAACGCCGAGTTAAAGGGAAGCCAAGTCCTTTCCCTCTTCAGAAGGGGTAGGAGCTACTTGTCAGAAGCCAGTGCTTCTAGGGGCCAGGAGGTGGTAACAAAAACAGAACAGGTGCTGTTGAATGTGGTTCATGTGGAACCATAAAAAACCCAACTTGGTAACTGTTAGGACCTGCAAAGGTTGCATGTTATATTACTTTTATTATTGTGCGCAATTTTTAAAAACTACTATACGAGTTAAAAACATATATAACCAGCCCACAGGCTATTGCAAACCAGTATGCTATGTACTATGCTAGGGGTAGTCAAACTGCGGCCCTCCAGATGTCCATGGACTACAATTCCCATGAGCCCCTCCCAGCAACTGCTGGCAGGGGCTCATGGGAATTGTAGTCCACAGACATTTGGAGGGCCGCAGTTTGACTACCCCTGCACTATGCAAGCCACCAGACCGACACATCCCTTCTTCAAAGGGCTGGTTTTCACACACCCCAGTTTTCAACACATATGAAATATGTCCAGCAGCCAATAAAAGCTCCAAAGTAAGAGGTATAAAGCATCAGAGTCAGTTAATGAAAAAAGATGTCTAGTTTTCACTCGTTAGCTCTCTTCCAAAGGCTGCCCAAAATCTTCAACAGAGTGTTTCCTTATTAGTGCATGCATTGCAATGAGTACAGGAGCACCTTGGAGACTAACAAAATTTGTGGCAGGGGAGGTGCTTTTGTGAGTCACGGCTCGCTTCTTCCCGTTGCACCACTGTTTCTTTTTCGGCTCCCTGTTTAGAGAGCGACAAATGCCTGAAGTGGTCGATCGTCTCTCTGCGCTCATGTGAATCAGAACTGTGTTCCCCTTCTTGGCCTGAAATCTGGCAGGATGCCTTGGGCCACCAGACAGCCCATGGAAGCATCATCCCAAATTGGGTGAGGAACGGAGAAAAAAAAAAAAAAGGACTGGATTTCGGCAATGGGAGCTGCGGAACAGAACAAAAAGGGCCTGAAATGTCAAGCTTCCTGCCCCTTTCCCCCTGTGACGGGGTCTTTGAGAAGCAAGGGATCGAGCTGAACCAGGTCAGGCAGCAGATGTCATGGCGAGGGGGCTGTATATAAATTAAATGAAAAGAATAAGCCAATGAATAAAAGGCCTGTCTAGTCACAGCCCACTTATGGTGACCCCTGTGGGGTTTTCAAGGCGAGAGATGAACGATGGTGGTTTGCCTTGGCCTTCCTCATCGGCCTCCCATCCAAGCAGTAGCCAGGACCAACTGCACCAAGCAGCAAGGTGGGGCGGGGCGCTCTCAAGGCTTCTGTCCGAGTCGGATGTTGCAGTCACAAGCAGGTTGAGGGTGGGCTGCTTCGACTGCATCTGGTGCCGACTCCAAATCGCTGTCTCATGCTCTGTCCCTCCCGCCACGACACTGTCGGGAGCTGGGCGGGATCTACTGGCATGAGTTCTTCCCTGCAGCCAGCGACAAGCGGTACTCACTGGATATGCGTGCAACAGCCCCGGAGCCATGATGTAGGGGTTCGGCAGCAACGGCGGAACTCCAGGAGGCAAGTTAGGGGGAGCTTTGCCTAGGGAGAGACAGGACAAAGTTACAGTGGGGGTCTCACATTGTACCCCACTCCCCAGCAGTGTAAACTCCAGAGCAGAGGGTCTCCAATGTGGTGCCCATGGGAGCAATGGCGCCTGCCAGCCTCTTTCTTGTTGCCTGCCAGGTGCTTTCTGATGTGGAACACATCTACTGCCACGTTCCTTGCAACAGAAATGATAACGGACGTGACGTCCACTGTCCTGCCTCGGGGAGCGTGCCAGTACATGGCGGCTGTGCCAACTCTGCCTCGGTCAGGAAAGTGAAGATGGCCTCACAACACGGGCGGCGGGGCACCACTGCTGCCACCCAGCTCCCACGTTTACTCCCACCCTCAGGAGAGTGGGGACCGCCTCGCAAGATGGATGGATGGCGGCGCGGCGAGCGGTTCCCAGCGTCCAGCCAGTCCCACTCCCCGCCACGCCAATTATTAGTATTGATTTATTTGGATTTTTATACCACCCATTCTTTACGGCTCTGAGTGGTTTACATGGAACATTGTTATAGTGTTCCATGTAAATTTATGCAATCTATAACATTATACAAAATTATACAATATGGAATGTGTTCCACGTAAAGGGAGAGAATCCTTGTCGCTATAATTTTTTTTAATGAAATGGGTCAGGCGGATTCTGCCCAGCAAAGCTTCCAGTGAACTGCGAAGATGGTTAAGCATTTTGCTTTGGCAGCAGCCGCCAACCACAGCCCAAGGACCTCTCCCCCGTGTGACTCAAGGTGACCTGTGGCAGACTGCTCTGCTTCCCAATCTGATGGACTATATTAGAGATTATTTTTTCTAGATTTTAAATTGAATTTAAAATTCTGTGCAATTTAAATGTGCTGCAATCAGCCCCGATTCAGTCGACACAGGAACGAATAGAAACCTAATTGATAACAATAACAACTAGATGGCCTCAATAAAGGTAAAGGTAAAGGTATCCCCTGTGCAAGCACTGGGTCATGTCTGACCCTTGGGGTGACGCCCTCCAGCGTTTTCATGACACACTCAATATGGGGTGGTTTGCCAGTGTCTTCCCCAGTCATTACCATTTACCCCCCAGCAAGCTGGGTACTCATTTTACCGACCTCGGAAGGATGGAAGGCTGAGTCAACCCTGAGCCGGCTGCTGGGATCGAACTCCCAGCCTCATGGGCAGAGCTTTTAGACTGCATGTCTGCTGCCTTACCACTCTGCACCACAAGAGGCTAAGATGGCCTCTATAGACCCTTCCAATTCTATGATTCTTTCCCCACAATACACACCCTATGATGCAGGTGGGACTGAGAGAGCCCTGCAAGAACAGCACTAAAAGAACTGTGAGTAGCTCAAGTTCACCCAGATGACTCCATGCAGAGGACTGGAGAATCAAACCCCATTCTCCAGATTAGAGTCCGCTGCTCTTTAACCACCACCCAGCTCTGCCTCTCAAAAGCCACGCGTCAAATGCACAGGAGTTTAAAAAAACCTTTCCCATTTCCTTCTGCATCACAGGCATGCTGCCCCCCTTCCTCTTAGCAACTGAGGCAGCCCTTGAATTTAAGAACAGGGACGTCAACCTCACAAGCCACCAGAAGGAGCAAGGATTTAGAAGGAGGTGGAGGAGGAGGAGTTGGTTCTTGTATGCCGCTTTTCTCTACCCGAAGGAGGCTTAAAGTGGCTTACATTCACCTTCCCTTTCCTCTCCCCACAACAGACACCCTGTGAGGTGGGTGAGGCTCAGAGAGCCCTGAGATTACTGAAGAAAGAGTTGGTTCTTGTATGCTGCTTTTCTCTACCCGAAGGAGTCTCAAAGCGGCTTACAGTCGCCTTCCTTTCCTCTCCCCACAACAGACACCCTGTAAGGGAGGGGAGGCTGAGAGAGCCCTGACATCACTGCTCCGTCAGAACAGTTTTATCAGTGCCGTGGGGGACCCCAAGGTCACCCAGCTGGCTGCACGTAGGGGAGTGGGGAATCAAATCCGGAATGCAAGATTAGAGGTCCACACTCCTAACCACTACACCAAGCTACACAAGAAACAACAGGATCAGAATGGCAACTCTCATGAGGCCCAGAGCCCTGTGCTCGAGAGGTCCAGAACCCATCCCATGCAAGTGTTGCCGGTCCCGGCCGAGCGTGGGAACGCACCTGATGTCGTGGCCACCGAACTGCGGGTGGTGGCGGTCGCCGTGGAGTTGCTGCTGAGCCCCACGCTGCTGATGCTGCTCAGACTGGAGGGGGCGCTGACCACGGGCGGCGCGGCTGAGACGGTGCTGGAGGAGGTGGAGAAAGTGCTAGCGGAAGAATGGAGGCCGGCTTCGCTCTCTACGCTGGTGTGCTGCAAAGGGGAGAGAGGCGGAGGGAGAAAAGAGAGCATGAGGGGCATCTGGGAAGGATGGGCCATGAGAGCTCGCTGGAAGGACGGTGACACGCGTGTCAGAGCGCTGCAGTTCAGCCAGCCACCAGGATGGCCTTGGCTGCATCTGGTTGCCGCTCTGCGCTTGCTCTCGCACACCCGCCGCCCTGTGTAGCTACGAGCCCAGCTAGGCAGGAAGCAGGAGGGTATGCGCGCCATGAACCTCAAGGGTGAGGAACAGGAACAGGGAGAGGGCGACTGCGGCAAAACAAACTGCACAGATCGAGGTGGGTCGACAGGTTAGTGTGGCCGTCACACGAGGAAAGAGCAAGCATCTAGCTCAGTGGTTCTCAATCTTTTATTATTATTATTATTATTATTATTATTATTATTATTATTATTTAATTTTTAGACCGCCCTTCTCCAAATAGGTCTCAGGGCGGTTTACAACATAAATAGTTAAAACACAATAAGAATCCCCATAAAAACCCCAATTAACATCAGCAAAAGTTACATATAACATATAGCGGCAGTGGTCACAATTCTGATCTTAGTCCAGCCTGGTGGAGAGAATAATATTCAGGAGAGGGTGGCACCAAGACAATAGATCTAACAATGATCTCGATTTTAGAGATTTCAATATTGGGGGTCGGGACCCCTTTGGAGGTCGAACGGCCCTTTCACAGGGGTCGCGGCAGGGCAATCAGCTTGGCCGGGGGGAGGGGGGGTGCCATCCACACAACAGACTTGTGGGGTAGATTGAGATAGAGCGTTCGTCTGTCTGGAGCAGCGGAAAAGAGCTAGGTGGGCTTGGTGGGACAAGAGGCAGAACTGAATTGAGAAACCCCGGGAAAAAACCAATTTATGTACAATCATGAAAAATGGATTTTCACGCCATGGGTCGGTTTCGGTTTCATTTCTGTGAAAGGACGCTTGCATAATTTTAAGGTTGGGGGGGGTCACCACAACAGGAGGAACTGTATTGAAGGGTCGCGGCATTGGGAAGGTTGAGAACCACTGATCTAGTTAATATAATAAGTAAATTAAAAAAAAATAGTTGCTCCTAAAAGACTAATACAACTGGTGACCGGGGAGGAACTTTCATGAGTCACTGCTCACTTTGTCAGGAGAGCAAGAGCCCAGGAGCACCTTAAAAGAGCAATGACCCACAAAAGCTCGTCTTCTGCCACAGTTTTGTAACAGATCTCACCCTCTTCCTCTCTAACCCCCCACCCCAATCATCAATTTGTGGCTTCCCTGAAACGCAGCCTGCTTTTTGTGTGACGCAGGAAACCCACATCCCCGCAAGCAGACAGAGGGACTCCTCCTCTCCTGACCAAATTGTCCATGAGAATACCAAACTACAGCCCTCCCCCACCTGCTCCCCACCTCCCATCTTTCCCAGGGCACTTCGATCCAGCAAAGACAGAGCTACTTCCTCTTTATCACAATGAGAGTTATTCTGAGATAACTCAGAATACAGAAACCGAGGCGTTTTGCATTTATCTGTTTGCATCTTTCTTTGCTCCACATTTTGGACTCAAAGTGGGAGCAACCGTCAAGATGGCGGGCAGATAGAAACGCCGGCCGCACCGTTCTGCAAGTAATATTTCACTTTGGTTTCTCTTTGATCTCCTGCTGCTATCTGAAGCCACCTTCCTCTTGAAGGTCAGAGACTGTGTGTTATCTTAAGCTTATTTAGCTTGAAAGCAGATTCCTGAACTCTTCCTGCTAGTTAAAAGCTTTCATCTCTCCCCGATGGGCATTTACAAACCGCACCCCAGCTTCAAGCTTTAAACAGGCCACCTCTGCTTAGAGAGGAATATTTGCCAACTCACAGTACTGTAAAACGACAAAACCATACGTCTCGTGGTGTCTGATTGATATTTTTCCTTCTCCATTTCCCCACAACACCAGCCCTGCAAGGTAGATCAGGCCAAGCAAGAGCCAATGGAGGGACTCAAACCAGGGTGAGCCAGGCCCAGGGTCCTAGTCCTCCATTCCATCCGCCTGAAAGCGACTTCTCCCAGTGGGGAAACGGAAGGGATATTCCTTGAGCACAAGAGAAGGGCTGACTAGGAAGACGTAGCCCTTTTCGGAAGGATCCCTAGGAGAGAGACTCACGCAGACCGTAAGGGAACACGGCCCTAGATGGCCAAGCAGCGGAACTCTGCCAACCCCGCACCAAACCACCAAACCCTCTGTGTCGTCCCCACTCACCAAGAGGGTTGAAGTCGACGTGCGGCCGGAGGAAGTCGAGGAGGAGAGGCTGTTCTGCTGGGCGGGCAACGTGCTACAGAGAGGGAGAAGACAGCGGGTCAAGGCAAGGCTGCCGTTTGGGATTTCATGCACAGCCCCCGATCTGGTCACGCCATGCATGTGGACCTTCCTTATGCAAAACAGCATCAAATTAATGCGTAGAGGCTTCACTTGCCCAGTCTGGATGGATTAACTGCCTGCTTGTCTCCCTCCTCTGTGATTCTTAACTTTTGTCCCATCTGCCTACTGATTGGCTCGCTATTCAGAAGAAGAGTTGGTTTTTACACTCTGCTTTAAACTATTGGAAGGAGTCTCAAAGGGGCTTAAAATCTCCTTCCCTTTCCTTTCCCTACAACAGACACCCTGTAAGGTAGGTGGGGCCGAGAGAGCCCCAAGAGAACTGCTTGGTTAGAAGAAGAAGAAGAGGAAGAAGAGTTGGTTCTTATATGCCGCTTTTCCCTACCCGAAGGAGGCTCAAAGCGGCTTACAGTCGCCTTCCCATTCCTCTCCCCACAACAGACACCCTGTGGGGTGGGTGAGGCTGAGAGAGCGCTGATATCACTGCTCGGTCAGAACAGTTTTATCAGTGCCGTGGCGAGCCCAAGGTCACCCAGGTGGCTGCATGTGGGGGAGTGCAGAATCGAACCCGGCATGCCAGATTAGAAGTCCGCACTCCTAACCACTACACCAAACTGGCTCTCTCTTAGAACAACACTATCAGACCTGCGATGAGCCCAAGGTCACCTGGCTGGCTGCATACAGAGGAGCTGGGAATCAAAGCCAGCTCACGAGATTAGAAGAAGAGTTGGTTCTTATATGCTGCTTTTCTCTACCCAAAGGAGTCTCAATGCGACTTACACTCGCCTTCTCTTTCCTCTCCCTACAACAGACACCTTGTGAGGGAGGGGAGGCTGAGAAAGCCCTGATATTACTGAAGATGAGGAAGAGTTGGTTCTTATGTGCTGCTTTTCTCTACCTGATGGAGTCTCAAAGTGGTTTACATTCGCCTTCCCTTTCCTCTCCCCACAACAGATACCCTGTGAGGGAAGTGAGGCTAAGAGAGCCCTGAGATTCCTGCTTAGTCAGAACAGCTTTATCAGTGCTGTGGCGAGCCCAAGGTCACCCAGCTGGCTGCATGTGGGGGAGGAGCAGGAAATCAAACCCGGCTCTCCAGATTAGAAGTCCACACTCCTAACCACTACACCAAAATGGCTCTCTCCACTGCACCAAGCTGGCTCTCTCCTTCATTTGCATCCCACTTTCCTCCCCAGTAAACAGTAATGACTGGGGAAGGCACTGGCAAACCACCCCGTATTGAGTCTGCCATGAAAACGCTAGAGGGCGTCACCCCAAGGGTCAGACATGACCCGGTGCTTGCACAGGGGATGCCTTTACCTTTACTTTGCCTTCCTCCCCAGTGGGGACTCCCAAGAGGCTTACATCATTCTCATCTCCTTCCACTATCCTCACAACTACCATGAGAGGGAATTTAGGCAGAGTATGACTGGCCCGTGCTCAACCGGTAAGTGAAGATTCGAACCCAGGGCCTCCCCCCAGATCCTCATCCGTCACTCTGGGGCCACTACATCTAGTTGGCTCTCTATGGTTATAGACAGCTGGAATGCGCATACGAGGTTCTGCGTCACACGGGTTGGCTGCGGTATTTTTGTTTCCTGTTCCACAGAACACCTCCCCCCCGCCTGCCGGACTGCATCTGCCAGGCTCCGCCCACTGTGGCTGCAAGAGGCGCCCCGTGGCCTTCTGGGAGCCCCCTGTCCGGCTCTGCCGCTACCTGCTGTGTTGCGTGGTGGCCGTGCTGGGGAGCTCCTCGGCATGGTTCAGGCTGCTGAGCACCGAGGAGTGCTGGGTGGCCGTGGTGAGCAGGGAGGCCGCGGAGACCGTGTCGTTGAGGGGGGCTGCGATGCTTGGGGCAGAGGGGGAGTCCGATTTCACGGTGGGGCCTGCGGGACCTGTGTGGAGACAGACGGACGGGGCGTGAAGGGGCAGGCGATAAGCTCTGGAGAAGGACCCGGACCGGGTGAGTCTCAGCAGCTAACATGCGGGGCTGGCACAGCACGTCTGACAAACACTGACTCCTGGAGTCGTCACAACAGCCCTGCACGGTAGGCCACTGCCATCAACCCACAGCGAAAGAGGGCTGAGACTGAAATAACAGGCGCTTCCACTAGGGGGCGTAAATTGCATTGCCGGCAACGGTCAAGCCTGGCGCCTTCTTGCCCAGACCGTTGCTCTTGACGGGACGCGGCATCTGCTGCATCGCAGCTTGTATAAATTCACGCCGGAATGCAACGCTGGCTACTGCCTGGGCAGCGCTTACCTTCAACGGTCTGCGTGGTTTGCAACTGTGTGGGCGGCACAGAGCTGAAGCCGTTCTACGAGAGAGAGAGAGAGAAGGGGCGGAAGGCAGGGAGTCAGCTCCTGCAGAAATGCACTTTGCTTCAACCCAGCCGGCCGCACTATATATCTGCCCAACCCATATCCTGCTCCCGGCAAAGATCCAGCTCCGCAGTAGTTTACTTTCAGTTTAGAGTTCATAGTCATGTGCTCTCAGGAACGGGGGACACTCAAGGACCATGGCTGGATGCCCTACACAGGGAATAATGACTGATTTGGGGCATTACAACGTGAATTTCTATGTTCTTATACTGAGCATCAAGAACCACTATCGCGTTCGTTTTACAAAATGTTTGTTCTCTTTTCCTGCCTCGGTAGCTGGCATATTAAAATCACATAAAACCTCCCATCATCAAAAGCAATAAAAAGAAACATCATTAAAGGAATTAAAACCAGAGCAAAAATAAATACAAATAGCAAATAAAGGCAAAACAAAGAAATCTATAGGTAGTATCACATATTAGGTGCTTTTATATGCAATTGTTGTTTTTCTGTTGTCGTCTGCCCTGAGCCTTTGGGAAAGGGTAGGAAACTTAATAAGTAAATAAAACATGGGGCCCTCCCTGAACAGTAAATGGGGAGCTAGAAACAAAGAGCCACAGTCGATGCAGATACAAAAGTTTTTAACTGTTTTATTCTCATTGTCATTGTTTTTAACTGTTGTGTATTGCCCCCAGTCAATAACCCTGAAAAGGGCTAAAATGACCCTTTTATCCTAAAAAGGATAAAAATCCCCCCTCCAAAAAGAGAGAGAGAGAGAGAGAGAGAGAGAGAGAGAGAGAGAGAGAGAACTGGTTTGTTGTACCCCACTTTTTACCAGCTAAGGGAGTCTCAAAACGGCTTACAATCGCCCCACCCTTCCCCACCATGGACACCCTTGTGAGGTAGGTGGGGCCGAGAAAGCTGTGATAGAACTACTCTGTAAGAACAGCTCTATAAGGACTGTGACTAGGCCAAGGTCACTCAGCTGACTGCAAGATTGGGAGGAGGGAATGAAACTTGGTTCTCCAAATTGGATGAGTGATAGGGGTTGTGAGTGTCCTGCACAGTGCAGGGGGTTGGACTAGATAAATCAGGAGGTCCCTTCCAACTCTATGGTTCTATGATTCTAAATTCTGCCTAAACATCCGGAAGAAGTTCCTGACAATTAGAGCAGTTTCTCAGTGGAACAGGCTTCCTCGGGAGGGGGTGCGTTCTCCGTCTTTGGAAATCTTTTAACAGAGGCTACATAGCCATCTGACGGAGAGGCTGATTCTGTGAAGGCTCAAGGGGGTGGCAGGTTACAGTGGATGAGCGATAGGGTTGTGAGTGTCCTGCACAGTGCAGGGGGTTGGACTAGATCAGGGGTCTTCAACCCCCGGTCCGCGGCCCGGTACCGGGCCGCTAAGGCAATGGTACCAGGCCGCCAGCAGCCGCGCCTGCCTTCCCAACCCCCGCAGCGAGAGGGGGGGGAAGAGGCAGGCGCGGCCGCTGGCATGCCAGCAACGCAAACTCGCACGTGCGGAGCCGCCGCGCATGCGTGTTTGTGCCCCCTGCTGGCGAAAACATGCACTGTTCTGCGAAAGTGCATTAGCGCCACCTAGTGGGGGAAACGTGCATGTGCGGCAACTGCGCGTGCGCGTTTATGTGCAGCTGCTGTGGCCGGGCCGCCGGCTCTCTTCCACCCTCGGATGTGGTCCCCAACTACAAGAAGGTTGGGGACCGCTGGACTAGATGACCCAGGAGGTACCTTCCCACTCTAGGATTCTAGGATTCTATGGAAACCGCCACTCTTACCTCCAACACCACTACAACTTGAAACTACTACCGATGGCGGTACAGTTCCAAAGCCTGACCAGCATCTCAAAAAGATATGCATTAATAAGTGGCCCTCTCCAGCCTCAATACAATTAAGTCATATCTGCTTCTCTCTGAAAGGGGAAGAGATAACTGGCCAGGAGCGTACCTCTGAGCATGCGCCAAGTGCTTCTGCTCTTACCAAGACAGGGGGAGAATCATCGTGAAGCCCTGCAGAGCAACTACCTACCTTGGCCTGGGTCAAGTCTTTCTGGGGTGAGGAGGAGATGGAGTTTGGGTATCGCCGGGTCTGGGTGGATCTCTGCTCGTACAGTGGTCCCTGAGCGCTGTTCTGGGAGGTATATGTTGCTGTAGGCATGGTGCTGCTCTGGTAACCAGACTCCTGGGTCTTGTTGGACGAAATCGTGGACAGAGACTCGCTGGAGGAGAAGAGAGACGCACACACGGCTGACGTTAAGGTGCCCGCTGCTGATAGTGGACGATCAGCAGAAGGGCTGCAGGCAAGATGATGAGATCCTTGCTCTGATTGTAGAGTGGTTTCCATGATCTGAGCTCCCTTTTGCTCCACTAAGTTTTACACCCTTTGTAAACTGTACCCAGGAAGTCTGGAGCGAGAAAACGGCTGTCTGAGCACTGCAGGAAGCGGGCAGGCCAGTGAATTTGGCATGACCAAATCTGCCAGCGGACCCAGGACTTGCTTTGGCATACGTTGTCCCCCCTTTACGGCTATGAGGGAGCCAGAAAAGGGTCTACTGGTATGCAGGTGAACCCAAGGTACCCTCTCATTCCCCCACTACCACCACTGAGCTGAGCTGAGCAGTTTGCATCCTGAACAGAACAGAACCACTGGGATCTTGAAATGAGCCAAAGAGTCATTAACACGTGAAATCCCCTACTGCAGGAAGTGGTGGCAGCCATAAGCATAGATTCAAGAAGGGATTGCATATGAGAGCCAGTTTGGTGTAGTGGTTAGGAGTGCGGACTTCTAATCTGGCATGCCAGGTTCAATTCTGCACTCCTCCACATGCAGCCAGCTGGGTGACCTTGGGCTCGCCACGGCGCTGATAAAGCTGTTCTTACCGAGCAGGAATCTCAGGGCTTTCTCAGCCTCACCTCCCTCACAGGGTGTCTGTTGTGGGGAGAGGAAAGGGAAGGCGACTGTAAGCCGCTTTGAGCCTCCTTCGGGTAGAGAAAAGTGGCATATAAGAACCAACTCTTCTTCTTCTTCAGTAATCTCAGGGCTCTCTCAGCCTCACCCACCTCACAGTTGGGTTGTTGTGGGGAGAGGAAAGGGAAGGTGACTGTAAGCCGCTTTGAGCCTCCTTCGGGTAGAGAAAAGCGGCATATAAGAACCAACTCTTCTTGGAGAGGGCTCTCTCAGCCTCACCCACCTTACAGGGTGTCTGTTGTGGGGAGAGGAAAGGGAAGGCGAATGTAAGCCACTTTGAGCCTCCTTCGGGTAGAGAAAAGCGGCATATAAGAACCAACTCTTGTTCTTCTTCAGCAATCTCAGGGCTCTCTCAGCCTCACCTCCCTCACAGGGTGTCTCTTATGGGGAGAGGAAGGGGAAGGTGACTGTAAGCCGCTTTGAGCCTCCTTCGGGTAGAGAAAAGCGGCATCTAAGAACCAACTCTTCTTCTTCTTCTTCAGGAATCTCAGGGCTCTCTCAGCCTCACCCACCTCACAGGGTGTCTGTTGTGGGGAGAGGAAAGGGAAGGTGATTGGAAGCCGCTTTGAGCCTCCTTCGGGTAGAGAAAAGCGGCATATAAGAACGAACTCTTCTTCTTCTCCTATACAGAGCAGAGGTCCATCAGTGGCCCTGAGCCACAGGGTATCGAGGGAATACTCTGTGTGCAGGCAGGGATGCTCTGTCTTCTTGGTGGTTGATGGGGGGGCACAGCAGGAGGGCTTCTGGAGTTCTGGCCTCATTTGTGGATCTCCTGATAGCACCTGGGTTTTGGCCCGTGTGACACGGGAGTATTGGACCAAGTTGGTCACTGGCCTGATCTAACATGGCTTCTCTCGCATATGTCTGGGGATCTGTATTCTTGGTGTTAGGGGGAGCAATAGTGGGAGGGCTTCTAGAGTTCTGGCCCCGATGGTGGATCTCCTGGTGGCACACGTGCTTTGGCCAATACATGACGCTGAGTATTGGACTGGATGGGCCATTGGCCTGATCCAACATGGCTCTTCTTATGCTGTTATTAGGGGATTGGAGAAACACATAGGGCAAAGGTCCATGAGTGGCTATTATCTACAAGACATAGAAGAGTTGTTTCTTATAGGCCGCTTTTCTCTACCCGAAGGAGGCTCAAAGCGGCTTACAGTCGCCTTCCCTTTCCTCTCCCCACAACAGACACCCTGTGAGGGAGGCGAGGCTGAGAGAGCCCTGAGATTACTGAAGAAGAGCTGATACTTATGTCACTTTTCTCTACCCAAAGGAGGCTCAAAGCGGCTTACAGTCGCCTTCCCTTTCTTCTCCCCACAACAGGCACCCTGTGAGGTGGGTGAGGCTGAGAGAGCCCTGAGATTACCGAAGAAGAGCTGATACTTATATGTCACTTTTCTCTACCCAAAGGAGGCGCAAAGCAGCTTACAGTCGCCTTCCCTTTCCCTCTCCCCACAACAGACACCCTGTGATGTCGGTGAGATTAAAAGAGCCCTGATATTCCTGCCCGGTCAGAACAGTTTTATCAGTGCCGTGGCGAGCCCAAGGTCACCCAGCTGGCTGCATGTGGAGGAGCGCAGAATCGAACCCGGCATGACAGATTAGAAGTCCACACTCCTAACCACTACCCCAAGCTGGAGCCTGATGTCTGGAGCAGGGAAGCTCCATATTCTTGTTGCTTGGGGGGCAACAGAGGGAGGGCTTCTCAAGTTCTCGCCCCGCCGGTGGGCCTCCTGATAGCACCTGGGTTTGGATCACTGTGTAACACAGTGTTGGACTGGATGGGCCACTGGCCTGATCCAACATAGCTTCTCCCATATTCTTTCCACACACCCCTCCACATCCTACAGCAGCTGCAGGCGGAGCTGCCTCGGTTCCTGTGTGAGAGAAACCTCGGCTTTGTTGTGGCGCAAGAGGTCACCCGCGGGCACCCAACGGGGACTCACCTTGCCGTGCTTGTGTAGAGGCTGCTCGGAGGCTGGCTCGCGGAGGCACTCGTGGCCGGGGTGGGTTCGTACTCCGAGAGGACAGGCTCCGAACCAAACTGCAACGCCCCGAACTGCAAGTTGAGTCCTGAAATATCCGCGGAGCCGGGCATCTCCACCGCCAAAGCAGGAATCTGAGGAGGACAGGGAGGGCTGTTACGGGATGCCTGAGCGGATGGACCTCTGGCCTGGCACGGCGAGGCTCTTCTGACGCTCTTATGCAGGGGTAGTCAACCTGTGGTCCTCCCGATGTCCATGGACTACAATCCCCATGAGCCCCTGCCAGCGTTTGCTGGCAGGGGCTCATGGGAATTGTAGTCCATGGACATCGGGAGGACCACAGGTTGACTACCCCTGCTCTTATGTATGACAAGCGCATGGTGCTGCTCTGAGCCTGAGATTTCCTGCTTTGCAGGTCTCTTAGAAGCCCACTGGGGCTCTCAGAGTAAACGGAAGCCTTTGCTACTACCTCTGCCACGCAGGCCACAGGAGGACCCAGCGATAGTTACTGCAAGGGCGAGAGAAAGACCAGCTCGGGGGAAGAAGGAGGGTATTTATATACCACCCCTCTCAGAATACTGTCTCGGGGAGGTTTACAGGGCTTAAAACGCAATAAATAAAAACCAATAAGTAATGCACAGTAGGAACAAGTTAAAACTTATACAGTTAACAAACTGCCGTTGGTCACTATTCATCCCCACACCGGCCTACCTGAGGTTGAAAATAAGGAGGAAACAAGGGGGGAAACAGTGGGGGCAGAAGGGAGGCCTGAGATTTCATGGGAATCAGTCAACCGGCCTCAAGAGCTCCCTCTTGCAGGCCTGATGGAACTCTGAGAGCTCCAACATGGCCCTGCTGCCTCCTGGGAGCTTGTTCTACCAGGCAGGAACCAGGACCAACAAGGTCCTGGCTCCGGTTGAGGTCAGACTTCCTTGGGGCCAGGGATCCTCAGCGGATTAGCATTGCTCATTCGAAGAGCTCTCTGCAGGAGCAGAGCTTGGGATCTCCGACCTAGGCAGTAGGGCCATCTAAATTGGAAGGTCAGGCTCTGCTCACCAGCTAAGTGGCTGCAAGAAATTTGCATTACAATTACCCTACCTAGGCAAGCAGGTAGGCCTCTTGAGCCTCTTGTGGCGCAGAGTGGTAAGGCAGCCGTCTGAAAGCTTTGCCCATGAGGCTGGGAGTTCAATCCCAGCAGCCGGCTCAAGGTTGACTCAGCCTTCCATCCTTCTGAGGTCGGTAAAATGAGTACCCAGATTGCTGGGGGGTAAAGGGTAATGACTGGGGAAGGCACTGGCAAACCACCCCGTATTGAGTCTGCCATGAAAACGCTGGAGGGCGTCACCCCAAGGGTCAGACATGACCTGGTGCTTGCACAGGGGATACCTTTACCTTTACCTTTAGGCAAGCAGAGGCTCGGCCCCACTGTAGGAGAAGAGCTCTCTGTGGGACATATATTCAGAGAGTTGGCCCCTCAGATTCTTAGCAGCCAGCTTAGGGCAGAGGGTTTCCAAGGCAAGGGACACAAAACAGAGGTGGTTTGCCATTCCCAGCCTCTGCAGAGTGGCTGCTGGCAGTCAAATACAAACAAGGGCCTGGCTTCGCTTCCAAGATCGGACTAGCCGATATAGACTAGATATTCCTGGACTGGTGTCACGTGAACAAAGGGCCCCTTTGCATAAGCCGTCTCCAGGAAGCCATGCAGGTGTTTGAATGGTTACCTGGACACTAATGCTACAGTCTTCTCCTCTGCAGGTATGCAAACTGCCACTCCTCCCTTGCCTGGAGGAAACAGATTTCCCTTTGCGGCACCTGCAGAGCAACCTCAGCTGCGTGGGCAGCTTGCCCAGAGCGCTGGCAGCTAGCGGCTGAGCATTTGGCAAACCTTAGCCCTTCGGAAAACAGCTGGGTCTCTGAGGCATTCCTGGACTTGAATCTAGCTCTTCCTCTGCAGATGCACACAGCTGGCCCTTGAAATTCCGCTAAGCCCAGGGCCCCTGTCTGGAGCAGATGCATGCAAGCCAGAGGGGGCTGGTGCCAGGCTGCGATAACTACAGCCAGAGCGCAGAGGTTTTGCCCGGCTCTCTGTGCTTCCTGGGCACAGAGCAAACAGGGGCAGCTACCATGCACGGCCTCATATCTGAAACATCACCCCTAATGCCCGGCACACAGATCCTGGGAGGGGTGGGAGTGTGGAACTCAAGGAGCAACCTCTACACCAGGGGTAGTCAACCTGTGGTCCTCCAGATGTTCGTGGACTACAACTCCCATGAGCCCCTGCCAGCGTTTGTTGGCAGGGGCTCATGGGAATTGTAGTCCGTGAACATCTGGAGGACCACAGGTTGACTACCCCTGCTCTACACCACACCCAGTTCCTAAATTTCACTGCCTCGAGGTGGCAGGAGGATTCCTCATGGTCAAGACGGCAGAGCGTGAGAGGGAGTGAAGAAAGCAATGAGCCAGCCCCTGGCTCTTGTGGCCTTTTCTTATACACCCAAGGTTATGCTGGTTGCGACCTCTGAGGTCAGGAAGGAATTTTCTTCCTGGTCCAACTGGCCCATTCATCTTGGAGGGTTTTTTTTTTTTGAGAAGTGGGGAGGTAGCTGTCAAATTCCTACACAGTGAGGGGTGTTGGAGTAGCTAGACTACCCTTGAGGTCCCCTTCCAGCTTCATGTCTCTATGGCCTGCCTCTGGACACCACTAGCTGGGGAAGGCAAACAACAGGGGGAAATTTGTTGCCAGCAAGCTCTGATGGAGAGTTTCCTGGACGAATCTGACTAGCCCAGGGGCGGCCGAACTCTATATGTCCATGGACTACAACTCCCATGAGCCCCTGCTGACATGGGTTCATGGGAATTGTAATCCATGGACATCTGGAGAGCCACAATGGACATCTGGAGAGCCCTTTGGGGCGCAGAATATTGGATTGGCCAGGGTTTTGGCCTGACTCCACAGGTCTGTTTTCACTGTCCTGGAAGATGTGACAGGAGGGAGTGAAAGGAGCAAAATGAAACTACAGAGGGTCGATGCCCCGTCCCACTTTGGCACCCTCTGCGGCTAAGCCTCCCATCTTCCCCCTGCCCAAGTAGCCGCCGTGCCTCTTCAGCTCCTCAGTCCCCTCCCTACCTTTGATGTCAAGGACGCCTTCTTCTTCTGTTGCTTCAACTTCTGCTGGGCCGGTTGGGGGCTGGAGGACTGGTTGTCCGAGGAGCTCGGGGACATCTGAGGAACGGGGTTGGTCTTGCTAGCCAGGGGGGACGAGGAGGGTGGCGGGGCCGCGACGGAGGCCGTCACCACGGGCGCCTTGTCCTGCAGGAACACATCCATCATGGCCGAGGTGGGCGGGAAGGTCTGGCGCTTGGCAAACGGGCTGTGCACGGCGGAATCCGAGGGGTTCTTCAGATCTGTTGGGTCGCGAGGGAAAAGTCAGCTCCACTTTACCTGGGGGTTTCCAAGCTTCCGCTTCCGCCAAGCGGTTAATATAGGGAACACACGTGCAATTTTTTAAAATTCAAATTGTGAATCTCTAGGCTGCCCTGTGAAACGGAGGGGGGGGGGTTTGAGGGTTCCGCCATGTTTTTTCTGATGTTGTGATCGTCCATTCTAACGGGGTTTTAATGGGGTTTGGGTTGGATTTTTGTAAACCGCCATGAGCCTCTGGGGAATGGCGGTTAATAAATTAACAACAACAACAACAACGGTTCAGGATGGCTCCAAACATTTAATTTGCGAGTGTTTCACCCTGATGGCCTTGTAGGTTAATTTTTTCTTGGGGGGGGGGGGATCATGTTACAGCTGATTTCTGGCACCCCTCAAGATTTTCAAGGCGAGATATGGCCAGAGGTGGTTTGCTGTCCCCTGCCTCTGCGTCACAACCCTGGTAACCCCTCGGGGGTCCAAATAACTAGCCAGGGGCGACGCTGCTTAGCCTCCGAGAGCTGACGAGATCGGACTGCCCAGGGCTACATAAGTCAGGGTTTGCTATAATACAGTGCAACATACTTCATAGTAGCCCCTTCTCCTGACTCCTGTTCAAAAAGCCGACAATTAACACCACCCATGGACCGACTGACTAGAGAACAGTGCAAGCCTTCTCCTAGCTCACCCAAAAGAGAAACGGATTTATTTTATTCCTTTATACCCAGCCTTCCTCCCCAATGGGGACCCAAAGTGGCTTATAGAATCATAGAGTTGGAAGGGGCCATACAGGCCATCTAGTCCAACCCCTTGTTCAACAGCAGAATCAGCCCTAAGCATCCAAGAAAAGTGTGTCTCCAACCTTTGCTTGAAGACTGCCAGTGAGGGGGAGCTCCCCACCTCCTTAGGCAGCCTATTCCACTGCTGAACTAGTCTGACTGTGAAAAACTTTTTCCTGATATCTAGCCTATATCGTTGTAGTTTAAACCCATTACTGCGTGTCCTCTCCTCTGCAGCCAACGGAAACAGCATCCTGCCCTCCTCCAAGTGACAACCTTTCAAATACTTAAAGAGGGCTATCATGTCCCCTCTCAACCTCCTTTTCTCCAGGCTGAACATTCCCAAGTCCCTCAACCTATCTTCATAAGGCTTGGTCCCTTGGCCCCAGATCATCTTCGTCGCTCTCCTCTGTACCCTTTCAATTTTATCGACGTCCTTCTTGAAGTGAGGCCTCCAGAACTGCACACAGTACTCCAGGTGTGGTCTGACCAGTGCCGTATATAATGGGACTATGACATCTTGTGATTTTGATTGGCTTACATGACTCTTCTCCTGCATTTTATACTCACAGCATCCCTGTGAGGTAGGTTAAGCCGAGAGTGCGGGACAGGCCCAAGATCAACCAGGGAGCTTCCATGAACCTACCCAGTCTACATACAACAAAGAAGAGTTGGTCTTTATACAAAGGAGTCTCAAAGGGGCTTTGAGCCTTCCCTTCCTTTCCCCACAGCAGACACTCTGTGACATAGATGGGGCTGAGAGTCTTGACAGGACTGCTCTACGAGAACAGCTCTAAGAGAACTGGCTACATGTGGAGGAGGAGTGGGGAATCAAGCTCAGTTCTCCAGATTAGAATCTGCCGCTCTTAACCAATACACCATGATGGCACCAGTTGTTCTGGAACCAAAACCAGGGCAAGCGGTGCTCAACAACAGAGGGCCAGTATGGACCCGGAACCTATGGTCTTTGAAGTGGGTGACCTGCGCATGAGAAGTGCAGTCAAGTCTCTTTTGACTCACAACACCCTAGCCGCCTTGGTGTCGAGGTTAAGAGCGGCAACTTCTAATCTGGCAAGCCAGGTGTGGTTCCCGGCTCCTCCACATGCAGCTATTCAGGTGACCTTGGGCTCAGCCTCACCTTCCTCACACGGTATCTCTTGTGGGGTGAAGATAGGAAGGCGACTGTAAGCCCTTTTGAGACTCCTTCGGCACAGTGGAGTATAAAAACCAACTCTTCTTCTTTGAAACTTTGCATTGACATCTGCTGCCAGCAAGCTCTGACACACTGGTCTGGGAACAGTGCAAGTGGCCACCTAGCCCATCCTGGAGGAACCTATTTATTTTATTCAAGTATAGCCTGCCTTTTGTATACAGGGCGTCTGTTGTGGGGAGAGGAAAGGGAAGGCGACTGTAAGCTGCTTTGAGACTCCTTCAGGAAGACAACTGGCATATAAGATCCAACTCTTCTTCTTCTTCTTCAGTAATATCAGGGCTCCCTCAGCCTCCCCTCCCTCACAGGGTGTCTGTTGTGGGGAGAGGAAAGGGAAGGCGACTGTAAGCGGCTTTGAGACTCCTTTAGGAAGACAAAAGTGGCATATAAGATCCAACTC
>BDOT02000001.1:176763253-176876809 GCA_003118565.2 Paroedura picta
TCAGGGCTCTCTCAGCCTCCCCTCCCTCACAGGGAGTCTGTTGTGGGGAGAGGAAAGGGAAGGCGACTGTAAGCCGCTTTGAGACTCCTTCAGGAAGACAAAAGTGGCATCTAAGAACCAACTCTTCTTCTTCCTCCCCAATGTGGTCTCAAAAAGAGCTGGTTTGTCACGAGAGTCCCAAATGGATTGCCAGCTATGAACCAGCTGGACCCGCTCTGGGGGCAAACTCGACACTTGCTGTGGCATACACTGTCCCCCCTTTAGGGCTATGAGCGAGCCGGAAAGGGTCTACTGGCATGCAGCTTGTGACAGAAAGTGCACACGGCCCTGCTAGTGTTGTGTGGTATTAAAGAGCGGCAGCATCTAACCTAGAAAGCCGGGTTCGATTTCCCGCTCCTCCACCGGTGACCTTGGGCTAGTCACAGTTCTCTTGGAGCTGTTCTGGCTGAGCTCTCTCCCTAATGATTAGGGTGATGAGAGCCACCTTGTAGTGGTTAAGAGCGGCAATTTCTAATCTGGCAAGCCAGGTGTGATTCTCAGCTCCTCCTCATGCAGCTAGCTGGGTAACCCTGCGCTAGTGACCATCCTGATAAAGCTGTCTCAATCAACTGTTCTGTGAGAGCTCTGTCAGACCAACCGCCTTCACAGAGTGTCTGTTGTGGAGAGAGGACGGGAAGATGATTGTCAGCTCCTTTGAGACTCCTTCGGGCAGTGAAAAGTGGGACATAAAACCCAACTCTTCTTCTGCCTATGGAAGCCGGAAGGAGCAGCCAGCATCCCTTCTGCTGAAGAGGAACCAACAGCTCCTCACCTATTAAGAACATTCACGCCCGTCTCACAAAGGCATGCTAACTGGAAGAAATGAAGCCGTCGCTAGCCAATAAAATGCCTGGGTCCAATTCAGGCCTCTGGGGCAAAGGGAGAGAATCCCGGAGAACAGAGTCTTGATGCACAGATGCTGATACAGAGTCGGGATATCAGTGATGCTGCCAATATGAAAATCCCTCTGTGCTGTGACCCCACTAGGCGTGAAGCCTGCTGCATTCTGGCCACCCCTGAGCCGAGCCCCTTACCGTACTGCACGAGAGAGGAGGACTGGGTGGTGGCGCCGATGTCCCAGGAGGCTGCTGCGGTACTGCTCCCGGCGGGCTGGGGGTGCTGAGCTGCCAGCTGGGCCAGAGCCTGAGCCGTCTTGAACTGCTCGAGGAACTGCGAGCCCGTGGTGGGGGTGGCGGGGGTGCCTTTCGCCTCGCCGACGTCGCTGAACCCCTTCCCCAGCATGCTCACCTGAAACCGCACAAACGGGAGAGAGGGGGCTTCAGAAGGGCGCAGGAGCGGAAGCCCGGAGCACGCCCCATGGATGACTTTGGCAGAGAGACGTGGACTCTGCTAAAAGCCTCCGTCAGAAGCCTGCGACTCTCACAGAACCCTAGAGGTGGAAGGGACCTCCAGGGTCATCTAGTCCAACCCCCCTGCAGAATGCAGGAAATCCACAACTACCTGCCGAGCCACAGTGACCTCCACTCCATGCCCAGACGATGCTCCCCCCCCCCAAAAAAAAACACCCAGAATCCCTGGCCAGTCTGGCCTGGTGGAAATTCGCCTCCCAAATCCCAAAGTGGTGATTGGGATTTCCCTGGGCATGAAAGAAAGAGGCACAAGAGCCAAGCACAAAGACAGTCCCCTCTCCCCCCCAAAAAAATCACAATCTGCCTAATCTTCTAGGCAAGAAACAAAGTGAGCAACACGTTTCCCCGCTTCCCCCAGAGGCAGGAAGTTTGCAATTGAGACCTGCCTCTCTAGTGGGAATCACCCGTGCTTAGATGCCCAGCCGGCTCAGAGCAAGAAAATACAACAAACTGTCGAAGGTTTTCACGGCTGGAATCTGGTGGCTGTTGTGTGTTTTCCGGGTCGCGTGGCCTTCTTCTGGTAGTTTTTGTCCCTGACATTCCGCCGGTAACTGTATTTGGTATCTTAGAGGTAAGACACGGCAAGACGGCCATCTCCCCGTGCCGAAGTGGGTCAGTCTCTGAAAATGCCAGCTACAGTTCCTGGAGAAATGTCAGGGATTAAAAGTACCAGTCTGTTGCCACACAGCCTGGAAAACCCAGACCAGCCACAAGAACATATAGTTCCCTTTGGTGGATTAAGGCGGGTGGCTCGTTCTTCAGAATTTAATTGGATTTCTCCTCGGCTGCCCCAAAAGCAGAAAGGCAGGGTATGAATAGTCTATATGCACACGCAGCGTGTTACCCAAGAATCCCCATGACAAAAGGCAGAAGTGGAAACAGAGCAAGGAATCTCACTCCCCACCCGAATTTGAAAAAGGGCACAGATCTCCAACCGCAGCAGTAGCCAAACTGTGGCTCTCCAAAGGTCCATGAACTACAATTCCCATGACCTCTAGAGAGCCAGTTTGGCCATCCCTGTCCAACTATGGCATCTGTCTAATACTGGATGATTCCAGCAGCCCCTTTGGCAAAGAATGACAGCTTTTAAGTGCCCAGAATTGGATTCCAACCACCATTCCTTTTGCTCCACAAGTGAGTGGTGCCCCCGTGGATTAGTCAGACGTGGCATCGTAATCGTAATTTATTATATTTCGTATTATAATGTATCTGTTCCATCTGTCCAACATAAAATATTTCTGGTAAGGCCTTGGAGGAGGAGTGTGTCTCATGGCTTAAGTGCTACTCATGGTGGCTGTCCCGCCCCTGAGTGCCTCCTCCTCCTCTCAGCTTGCCTGTCAGTCCAGCAGCCAGCCAATCGCTTTCCATCCCCCACCTCTGACCACCCCCTCCTCCTTCCACTTCCCTCCCATGCTTGGAGGCTACAGATCCCTGTTGAAGCCCCTGCTGGTAAGTTCCCTGCAGCTTTTCTAAGTCCTGGGGGGGGGGGGCGCCCATCTGCAGAATTCTCCCACTCTACCCCCCCTCTCAATCTAGCACAAGCTGCATTCCTGAATGCAACAGGCTTGGCCCCTAGTTTATTATAATGCACTGTGAAAAGCAAGCCCACAGCTTAGAGCAGCCTCTCCCAACTTTTTGTCCGTGGAGGTACCACTGAAATGTTTTCCAGGCTTTACAGTGCCAGGAAGTGATGTCAGCTGGCCACACCTTCCTGCCACATCCCCCGAAACTCAGAGCATCCTCAGTCGGCAAAGGTTAAGATGCCCCACCCCTTCCCAGACTCTCCAGGCCCCTCACTGGCTACTTTGGGAGGGGGCAGGTCGACCTCCCCAAACATGGGTAGAATTTAAAAAAAAGGGGGGGGGAGCGTGTTTCCCATTTCTCTTTCCTTTTCGCTTGGAGTTGGAAGTTGGCATGGAGGGCGGCACTCCCCAGCTTCCATTTTGAACGCCTCCAAGCCACGGCACCATTGAGGGATCTCCGTGGCATCGTACGGTTACTGCCGTTGGGAAACCCTGGCTTACAGCAAAAGCCAGGCCCTACGCGGTCCTGGCCAGTCACGGCTTCAGCCTCCCCGGCCGAGTAACCCGGCGGAACAGCGCACGCTTCCTTACCATGCCGTGGTGAGAGAAGGTGTTCCCCGACGTAGGCTGGGAGATGGTGCTCTGCTTGGAGTTGCTGAACACCAGCGGCTGGCTGAGAGTCGGGGCCTGCGTGGCGTCCAGGCTGGGAGACTCGTTCTCCAGAGAAGAAGGGGTCTTCCCTAACAGCACTGCCAGGTCGATTCTAGGCGGAGGCAAGAAGAACCAGAGAGGTGAGCAAAGGCTGCAATAGTCGTCCGTCTTCCCCCATCCCCACCGCCGATAAGCTCGCTCTGCCCCCTTCTACCTGGCCTCTGTGAGGAGGCCACTTTATTGTTATTGATTTTATTTTCCTGCTTGTACGCTGCCCTTCCCCCAGAGGGCTCAGGGGGGGCTCACGGTGATCATAAAATAATGCAAAATCAATAAAATAATCAGTCTTGAAAATTACTAACGTTAAAAGCAATCTCGACGCTTCAGACAAGCCACCTCTTCCTTTTGAGAGAGAAAGGGGCATGTAGTGTTGGAGGCAGGTGTTAACTTGTAAGTTGAGGACTTTAAAAAGGGACTCCTGGCTGAACAAGCTCCGTCTTACAGGCTCTTCCGGAACCATTTAAGGTCCCGCAGGGCCTGGTCCTCGTTCAGCGGAGAGTTCCACCACGGCAGGGCCAAAAAAAGACGTGGCCGTGGTTGAGGCCAATTTGACCTCTTTGGAGCCTGACGGTGGCTGGCAACCAGGATTTGTCACGGAAGATTTTTCCCACTGCCCAGTCTGCTGTTTATCATGCTGTGATGCTGGCTGGTTTTTCCCTTTTATAATAAATGAATAATAATAAAAGGCCTTTGGTAGGATCTTCCTGGCCCATATTGTGATTTTTATCAGATTCCAGGCTGCCTGCCTTTCCAAAAGGCAGGCCATGCTTGAAGCGAGCATCAAAACACTCCATACCGAGGCCTCTGGATGCGTCAGGCGTCTCATGTATGAAGCTGCCTTATGCTGAATCAGTCCCTGCGTCCACCAAGGTCAGTATGACCTACTCAAACTACCAGCGGCTCTCCAGGGTCTCAGCCGTACGACTTATTCCTGAGCTTTTCGACTGGAGATGCTGCAGAGGGTTGAACCTGGGACCTTCTGTATGCCAAGCACCGTTCTGCCGCTGAACTACAGCTGGCCCCTTAATTAATTGATTTCTTAACCGCCCTCCCTGGACCTGGCGGTTTACAATGAAATCCCCAGTAAAATGCAGATAAAACAGCAACAACCTCCTGGCAGCATAAAATCTTCCCACATCCCCTCCCAACTCACCGGTCCAGCATGGGCCGATTTGGTCCTCCCTCTACCCTACCCCGCAGAGACAGCTCCGTGATGCCCAGATTGTGAGTGATGCGGCACAGAGATGAAGCTGCCTGACCCTGAACCGGACCCTTGGTCCATCAAGGTCTGTGTTATCTAACTCAGACTGGCAGCAGTTCTCCAGGGTCTAGGCAGAGGTCTTTCCCATCATCTCCTGCCTGGTCCTTTAACAGGAGGTACCAGGAATCATAGAATCATAGAGTTGGAAGGGGCCCTGCAGGCCATCTAGTCCAACCCCCTGCTCAACGCAGGATCAGCCCTAAACATTCTAAAGCATCCAAGAAAATGTGTCTCCAACCTTTGCTTGAAGACTGCCAGTGAGGGGGAGCTCACCACCTTCTTTTATGCTGCTTTTCTCTACCAAAAGGAGTCTCAAAGCGGCTTACAGTCGCGTTCCCTTTCCTCTCCCTACAACAGACACGCTGTGAGGTGGGGGAGGCTGAGGGAGCCCTAATATCACCTGATCTGAACCAGCAAACCTCCCCTGATGTTCCTATGAGGGGAAGGCCTCGGCCTCCCTGCCCTGTTGCTGGCCCTGCAGAGGGACTGGCTGGCCCCTGGGTGAGGGAGGAGGCTGGACTGGAGGGACCCTCTCTGGTCTGACCCAGCAGGGCTCTCCTGTGTCCTTATGAGGGGAAGGCCTCGGCCTCCCTGCCCTGTTGCTGGCCCTGCAGAGGGACTGGCTGGCCCCTGTGTGAGGCAGGAGGCTGGACTGGATGTACCCTCCCTGGTCTGACCCAGCAGGGCACTTCTAATGTTCTAATTCTTATGAATCATGTCTGTTTGCATAAATCTAGACAAAGCATTCACATTCGTCTTGGCTACGATACTCCCCCAAGAGATTGAGGGATTCTAACGCAAGACTCCTACACCACAGTTACAAGGGACTAAGGTACCACCTCTGTCCAGCCGTGATGGTCACGTTTTCCGCGGGCAGAGGCACTGAAGAAACGTTGGATGCAGTGAAGATCTTGGTTTCCGACAGCTGGAAGAGAGAGGGAGAGAGAGAGAGAGAGAGAGTCAGGGGGAGGGGCCGAGGAGGTGCACACATGGAGAAAGGAGGAAGCGGAGTAGGAGGGGAGGGTGTACCTACATCTTCATTCCAGTCCTCGGTCCCCCACTCCTCCGTCGCTGTCCTCCACGCACCTGCCGGAAAAAGCAAGGAGCTGCATATGAGCGAGTCCCGGGAGGCTTGTGGGAAAAGCGGGAGGTTGTCAAAGGAGCAGTTGCAAGCAGCTAAGCAGAGTTTGTGCCCCTCGCCCAGACAGACACAAGCTTAGAGGGGGGGAAACCGGCACACCACACAAGCTCCCCCCGCCCCGCCCCCCCCAGCCAACACCAAAGCAAAAAGGCTGGACCCTGGAATCACCTTGGAGGCGGAATTGGGTTTGCCCTCCTGGGCCCTGGCAAGAAGCTTGGGCCCCCGGAAGGGATTGCCGAGGCCGCTGGACTATTTTACATCCTCGCTCTTGCTCTCGCCCTGTCAATCGGCTCTGCCACCTCCAGTTTGGTACCTGTCCTTGCAAAATGGCACCCCAATGGCTCCCTTGCTTGCTTGGAGTCTTTAGTGAGCCTGCTAGGCTTTAGTCTTTAGTGAGCCTGCAAGTGCTCTGCCCTTGTCATGGGGTACGTGGGACGTAAGAGGGGGAGTCGGTTTTCATACCCTGCTTTTCACTACCCGAAGGGAGTCCCAAAGCGACTTACGATCGTCTTTCCCTTCCTCTCCCCACGGCAAACACCCGGTGAGGTTGGTGAGGCCGAGAGAGCTCGGAGAGAACAGCTCTAACAGAACTGTGACTAGCCCAAGGTCGCCCAGCCGGCTGCACGTGGAAGAGCCGGGAATCAAACCTGGCTCTCCGGATTAGCGGCCGCCGCTCTTAACAGCTGCACCATGCTGGCAAGAGCCGCCTGCTGCTTAACTTTGACTTTCAAGGCCTCCGCGACCAGGAGAACGGGGAACCTCTGTGTGGCAGAAGATGTTAAAAAGGTGAAACCGGAGGGCGGTCGCTTCCTCTCTCACTACATAAAGGTGCTTCTTTAATAACAAAGTTTCAGAGCACCACTAAAAGCCCACGTCCCAACTTGGCGACCCTGCCTTGTTCCTGGGCTGAGCAAAGGAATTTCGGGGTATGGCAAGCTCATTTCAGGGTCCAGGGGGGAGGCGGAAAGGTAGAGGCAGGCAGAGAGGTCACGTCACATGACCATGGGCACAAAAACCACCTGCCGGTTCCTGCAAGTCATTTTTTAAGCCCACGTCTAGGGTCAAACCAACAGACGGGAAGGGGAGGAGACACACGCGGCCGGTGAGGGGTTAAGACTTCACCGGCTTTTACCAAGCAAGGAACATCGCTCCGCCTGTCACCTCCATACCCTGCCAGACTCAAAAGCCTTTCACTGGGGGGGTATCGGCAGCCCCGTTACTCTCGCAAGACGTCCGCCCGCATCTCAGCAAGATGGGGGAGGGAGAGAAGACTTTAAGAAGCAAGCAGATGCCGCCTGCTTCGACCCTCTGGGGCAGGGGTAGTCAAGCTGTGGGTCCTCCAGATGTCCATGGACTACCATTCCCATGAGCCCCTGCCAGCATTTGCTGGCAGGGGCTCATGGGAATGGTAGTCCATGGACATCTGGAGGACCCATAGCTTGACTACTCCTGCTCTGTGGCACAAGCCGGCCCCCATTCACATGCACATACAGATCCTGGTGTCCGTGAAGGTTTGGGGATCCTCTACATATCAGGAAAAGGTTATGCTCCGGGGTCTTGCAAAAGTTATTAAAAAGTTATGACACATTAAAGGTGAAGGTATCCCCTGTGCAAGCACCGGGTCATGTCTGTCCCTTGGGGTGACGCCCTCTAGCGTTTTCATGGCAGACTCAATACGGGGTGGTTTGCCAGTGCCTTCCCCAGTCATTACCGTTTGCAAGCTGGGGACTCATTTTACCGACCTCGGAAGGATGGAAGGCTGAGTCAACCTTGAGCCGGCTGCTGGGATCGAACTCCCAGCCTCATGGGCAGAGCTTTCAGACTGCATGTCTGCTGGCTTACCACTCTGCGCCACAAGAGGCCCTATGACACTTTAGTCTACTTTAAAATTTAAGTTTCCTTCAGACCTGAAAAATACCTTGCTGCATGGCTTGCCCTCAGATCTACCAAAACAAGCAAGAGGAACTCCCCCCCCCCATGCAACCACTGCTGCTAGTCTTCAAGTCGCATCGTGGTGGAAGCAACAAGAGTCTCCCAATGGCGACTCAGAGATTGGAAACATTCGAGAACTTGCTGTCCCATTGGGGTCTCAATGTTTTTAGCACCGCGAAAACCTCACTGTCCTAATAAATCATCATTCGATCGTGAGCGTCCCTCGTCAAATGCTATGCAGGCTTCTTCTGTTTACTATACAATTTGTGCTTCCCCGTTTTTAAAGTTTTTCTCCTAAATCTCAGATGGAAAAATTAAGAGGCGTGTGATAAGGCAGCTGAGGGCGCCGCAGGTGGCACCCTCTTTAAAGGTAACGGTATCCCCTGTGCAAGTACCGGGTCATGTCTGACCCTTGGGGTGACGCCCTCCAGCGTTTTCATGGCAGACTCAATACGGGGTGGTTTGCCAGTGCCTTCCCCAGTCATTACCATTAGCACCCTCTTTAGCACTGGGTATATTTGCAGTGTTCCTATCAACCAAGCTCCCTGATCCTGCAGTTGCAGATACAAGGTCAGAGGTTCCCGACCAGGGCTCCCTGGGACTCAGTGAGACCTCCCTGTTGTTGTTGTTAGGTGCAAAGTCGTGTCCGACCCATCGCGACCCCCTGGACAATGATCCTCCAGGCCTTCCTGTCCTCTACCATTCCCCGGAGTCCATTCAAGTTTGCACCTACTGCTTCAGTGACTCCATCCAGCCACCTCATTCTCTGTCGTTGTCCCCTTCTTCTTTTGCCCTCGATCGCTCCCAGCATTAGGCTCTTCCCCAGGGGGTCCTTCCTTCTCATAAGGTGGCCAAAGTATTTGAGATCCCTATACCCCTCCTTAATGGACTCAGCCACAAGCTATTCCCGGCACTGCCATGAAAACAAGGAACTGGTCACTTCTGTTGACCCGGGGGTGGCATTCTCGTATGCCTACTCCTGCCTCAAACCACCTCCTTCCTCCCCTCCCCCCGTCCTCTTCCAACATGGCAAGGAGGTGTGAGCAGCTGGCATCACTTCTGGGGCTCCCCAAAACCTGAAAAATATTTCAGGGCCTCCTCCATGGTCAAACGGTTGAAAAAGGCTGTAAAAGGGACTGAAATGAAGACCATCTGCACTCAAAGCAGGGCTTTCTATAGTCTTGAGCTATGGCTCCCTCTTCGAATACGCCAGGTGATATAACTTAGGTGCTAATCAAGACTTTTTGGTGCTGTTTCAGTCATGAAATAAGGGCCCATTGGCTAAGTACTGCGTGGTATCCCCCAACATTTTAGAAAATAAACATTCCTTTCTCCCAGTGTTTTCAGAAATGCTACACTCCCAAATTAGAAATCTTGATCTTGACATCAGTCTCCTCGGCTGTAACTCGGGACAACGGCCTTTTTCAAGAATGCAGACACAAAATGATCTGCCCATCGCCACTCACCGCTAGGGCTGCCTGCTCCGGTGAGCGCCGAATCCTGAGGCGGCCAGCGCTGCGGAGGGGAAGGGCGGTGCCAGCACCACCACCACCACCACCACCCCTCCCCTCTGTGCCATAAAGCTCACCACCTTGGGCTTAGGAGCTTACAGGAGTGCACCACCCTACTCACCACCCCAGTCTTCTAGGATGCCAGATTTCAGCAGATCTTAATTATACAGGCACCAAGTCACCACCATGAGGGAGGTGGGGCTGAGAGAGCCCTGACTCTATTGCTCTGTGAGAACGGCTGAAACAGGCTCACCAGGTTAGAAGTCCCCGCGCTTAACCGCTACACCAAGCTGGCGTCTTCTCTTAGAGCAGGCTTGTTTTCACGATAAATGAAAAAAAAATCAATCTGCCTAAATGTTTAGGGGCGACAACCAGCTCCTGGACAGGGTCCTCTGACACGTCACTCATGCACTGCTAGGTTGCGCAGTGCATCTGGGGCCCCACCAGCCTTAGACGAAGTGGCAGCCAAGAAGCCGCCCCCCCCCTGCTTGCTCAGGGAGTTGCGCAGAGGGACAGCTTGGAGCACTGAGCAGCAAGGTGTGTGTGTGTGTGGGGGGGGGGCGCTCTCAAGGCTTCTGTCCGAGTCGGATGTTGCAGTCACAAGCAGGTTGGGGGGGGGCTGCTTCGACTGCATCTGGTGCCGACTCCGAATTGCTGTCCCATGCTCTGTCCCTCCCGCCACGACACTGCCGGGAGCCGGGCGGGATCTACTGGCATGAGTGAGGCTGAGAGGTGAGGTGGGTGAGGCTGAGAGAGCCCTGAGATTACTGAAGAATAAGAAGAGTTGGTTCTTATATGCCACTTTTCTCTACCAGAAGGAGTCTCAAAGTGGCTGACATTCACCTTCCCTTTCCTCTCCCCACAACAGACACCCTGTGAGGGAGGAGAGGCTGAGGGAGCCCTGATATTACTGAAGAAGAGTTGGTTCTTATATGCCACTTTTCTCTACCAGAAGGAGTCTCAAAGTGGCTTACAGTCACCTTCCCTTTCATCTCCCCACAACAGACACCCTGTGAGGGAGGTGAGGCTGAGAGAGCCCTGAGATCACTGAAGAAGAGTTGGTTCTTATATGCTACTTTTCTCTCCCTGAAGGAGTCTCAAAGCGGCTTACAGTCACCTTCCCTTTCCTCTCCCCACAACAGACACCCTGTGAGGGAGGAGAGGCTGAGAGAGCCCTGAGATTACTGAAGAAGAAGAGTTGGTTCTTATATGCTGCTTTTCTCTACCCAAAGGAGCCTCAAAGTGGCTGAACATCATGACAAATTGAAACAAAACATCTCTCTATCTGGATACCCCTCACTCTTGAAATCAAAACATGAGGTACTTAATGTCTGATGGTGAATCAGTCGGTATGTCCATTCGACCAGCTGACTAACTAACGGGAGGTTAAGAGTGGCCAACCTTCAGCCTCACATGGTCATCTTTGATCCTGGCATCCCTGTGGTGTCAGACGTTGGCTCCACTCACAGTGCTGAAGGGGGCAACTAGAGGTCTCAAAAAGTCAGATTCTGGAAGGACCTTTAAGACCAACCAAGTCCGAGTCAAGGTAAAAGCTTTCGTGTGCACGCACACCTGGCCAAACGGCGTGTATGTGCACACAAAACCTTATCCCCAGAATGAAGCTCTGTTGGTCTTAAAGGGGGCCCGGGACGCCAACTTGGTTTTGCTGCTTCAGACCAACAAGGCCACCCACCTGAACTGATGACAAAGTAAGTCAAGAAATGTGCTCTACCCAGCACCGCAGCCTGACGGGGCCAACGCCGTGGCATGGAGGGACGCCATCCCTGGCGCTGCCCCTCCCCTCTGAGCCACTGGCCGCCTTGGGCTACGGTCCTGGAACATGCCCTCCTGCTCAGAAGGTCAGCAGCAGCTTCTGGGAAGTCTTTCTCCAGAACTTTCTGCCACAGCCTCAGCACCCAGTAGCCTAAGAACATCTGGGATGCACCTATCGGGGTGCACCCCTGGGCTGAGTTTTTGAGCTGCAAGTGCAATTAAGGGAAACCAAGTGGCATTCTTTCATTTTTATTTTTTACAGCCTGCCTTTCTTCCCTGTATTGTCCTCCTCTCCTCCGTTTCAACCTCACCAACAGCCCTGTGGGGCGGGCGAGGCTGAGTGGGGATTTGAAGCCAGGTCCTAGCCCAAATCTCTTAACCGCTACCCTCACGCTGACATACGACTGGCCCTGCTTATTGCAGCTGCCTGGGGCCTGGATATAAAGAGGCAGGGCATCTACCGTGAGCCACTTGGAATCTCTGCCGGAAGGGAAGGGGTTTTATAAATATTTCAACAAAGGAATCTATGAACACCAGATGCTGGGTTGGATCCAAAATGCTCTGAGTGGCGCATGGAAGGGAATTTTCCTCCCAACCCCATGGGTGCATCTGAGAGAGGTGGCCAAGACTGTGGCTCTCCAGATGTCCATGTACTACAATTATCAGGAGCTGGAACTCGTCACCAGACACCTGGAGACCCATAGACACCCCCCCGGGGGGGTTAAGAAATACCTGAAAAGACCGGTGGGAGTCACAAAATGGGAGCCTACAGCAGGGGAGAGGATTCCACACACCCCTCTGGATCCAACCCACTGGGGACAAAAAGTGGGGCAAGGGGTCATTGCTCCTTGTGAACTCTTTAGAAACCATGGGACTGGCCACTACCAACAAGAGAAAGATGCCTCAAAGCCAGGCCAAGTTCTTCCATCTTATGCTTGAAAGTCAAAAAAGAGTTGGTTCTTATATGCTGCTTTTTTCCACCCGAAGGAGAAAAGTTTACAGTCACCTTCCCTTTCCTCTCCCTACAACAGGAACCCTGTGGGGTGGGTGAGGCTGAGAGAGCCCTGAGATTCCTGCTCGGTCAGAACAGCTTTATCAGTGCTGTGGCAAGGCCAAGGTCACCCAGCTGGCTGCATGAGGAGGAGGAGCGGGGAATCAAACCCGGCTCGCCAGATGAAGCTGCTAACCACTATACCAAGCTGGCTCACCAAGAGGGATGGCAAACCGCAGGACAGCAAAACTATCCTTCTGCTTCTCCTTCAAAACCCAACCGACTCCACCCTTCCAGCTCTCTCCCCTTAAAAAGGCGGGGGGTCGGGGTGGAAGAAGGGGGAGGGACCACAGCATTAGTAAAAGCACAAGCAAGAACGCACGAATATTCATTAACAACGATGGAAAGAGATGGAAAAGGAAAGGAACAATGACATATCCACAGATATATTCCAAGTTGGTTTTTTTTTTTTTTTTTTAAGGGAAACAAAATTTTTAAAGGAGACACAAAGAAGAGATCCGGGGGCAGTTAGTGCACCTGGATTTCTCGTACCAGGAGCAGTGTCAAATTTTCGGGGATAATTTGACCCCTCACCCCTAATGTAATCAACTCCTGAAATGAAAACAGAAATAAGAAAAAGAAAAAAAAAAGGGGAAAAAAAGGCAACAGTGAAATTTCATACATGGAGAAACAAGGAGGTGCCATCGCCGCCCCCACCCCTACCCCTTCCCCATCACCCGCAGTACCTGTGGATATTGTTAAAATTAAACGGGGAGAAAATACATACTTAAAACATTGCTAAAACTAAATAATGAGAATGTGAAAATGAGGTGCACATTTCGTAAAGCTGCAAATGAGTAAACCAGTTCTGTGGGCGGAGGAGAAGGACATGAAACGGGGAGAAATATATGTTCCCTCCAACAGAGGTTCTAGCTGGCTCTGGGCCAAGGGATGGGGGGGGGATCTACAGCTCAGAGATGCTCGGACAGTAACGCTTCCCTGTTCGTTTCAGATTTCCACATGCGGCACCCAAATTCCGCTCCGCGCTCAGAATGCCCTTTCCGATGGGCAGATCCAACTTCCACGAGGCACTTCCTGTTGTGGAACGCAAGCCGTAGTTTGCTACTGCAGATCCCGTGCAAACTCTGGCTTGCGTGCAAAAGGGAAGGAACTCGTGGGAGCGGAGCACTAGAGAGGAAGGAGGAAGCCTGGGAGCTTTTTTCCTGTTTCACCACAGCACCAAATCAAAGCTGGGTGTTCCACGAGAGCCGACCATCTCTACTGTGCCCCAAGGCACCTTTCTGCACCCCACCAACCACGTAAGTGGAAGTCATCCGTCAAAGCTTGCTTTTCTGCACAGATTGCATTTTTTTTCAGTTAAAGGAAGAGCAAAGGTGTACGTCTCTTTGGAGAAAAGTGCCTCCTTCCAGCACTGTTAGGGAAATGCGCCCTGGGGCGAGGCTGGGGGATTCTTTCCTCACCGCGCTCCACAAGCTGTTGAGGGCTAAGGGGAAGACCCGTGATCACAAACTCTGGGGAAGAGTCATTAATGAACTAGATGATGGGTGGAAAGGGAAGAGGTGGCACCGTTGTGATCAAGGAACGGAGGCCAGGCTATGGCTTGCATGTTTCGTACAGGATACCTCAATTCTCGCCCCTTACAGGGAAGAGGTGGGGGTGCTCCGAAATCCTTGACTCATCCCAGAAAGGTATTGCTCCCAATCTGGGGCATAATTTTTTCCCTTGGCAATTAAGCGTCAAAGGCTTTCGCGGACTGAGTCAACTGGCCGTTGGGGGTATTCCTGGCTGCGTGGCCGTTTGATAGTGTCTGATAGTGAGAACTACCAGTGAGTGTCGTGCATAGTGCAGCGGGTTGGACTAGGTGACCCAAGAGGTCCCTTCCAATTCTATGATTCGGTCCACAGCCACACCAGACCACGGCCACGCAGCCCGGAGTGCCCACAAGAGCCAGTTTCCCTTCTTGGGAGTCGAACTGGGGCTCAGTGCTTCCAATGGGCCATGGTCAACCCCTAGCTAAACGGCCTTGCCGTCTTGTGTGTCTTCAGCACACCTGATCTTAAGTAAAAGAGGATACGCTCCTGTACTCTCCTGTGAATGTCACCCGTAGTGCCCCTCTCCTGAATGAGGACTGCAGACGTCCTAAACGCCACTGCTTAATGTCTAGGATGCTGAAAAGATTATTCAGGCTTCTAAGGGAGAAAAGGAACTGCTAAACGGATACGGGAAGACAAAGAAACTCAGGCCAGTCGCCCACTTCTGGGCCCGGGGACTGCTCCTGAACCTTTCGCTGCAGCGTTTACAAATGCAATTATTTGTTTGTTTTTAAAGGCAACATCTAACCAGAAAGGACTAGCAGGCAGTTGACTTTTCCTCATTCCCACACATTGAAAAGAGTTCAGAACATCAATTCAGGGGGGGAAAGCAAGCCGAGGAAACAGGGCGCCGGCCTTTAAGTTTTCCAAAAACGTAACGCCAGGACGACAAAGTTGACCAAGTGTTGCTGCAGGAGGCAAAGCACTAACCCCCGCAGCTGGCCCTCCAAGCCGCTCTGCCTCTAGCCATTCCTCCAGGATTTGTCTCCTGCAAGACAGTCGCCGGAATTGCATCCGGCAGTGCTGCTGGCGGCCTGGGCAAGGGCCACTCCCCCAAACGCAAACCAGGACCACCCAACCCCCAAGTGACTTTGAGGGCTACGGCTGCAATACTCGGCTGCCGTCCAATCCGTTCTCCTGGCCCCTAACTGGAAGACACAAAACCTTCCTAGTACGCTTTGGTCTCAGGCTGACCGAGGCTCAGTGGCGAGTTTGAACTAACAGCCGGGAAGCGAGGGAGATGGAACCCTTGGTTCCTGCCTCAAGGCATGTCTGGGTGAAACTGGATTCACAGAACAAGTGGGCGGACTTTCCAGCCTTGCCTTTGAGGCGCGTCCCACCAGGCTCCAGGCTCACGGTCCTTAATGTGGACTGGAGACCCAGCCCCTTCAAGCATTCTGGGCGTGGACACGGTTCATGAGCATGAAGAGGCAGCCAGTCTGCATTAGGCTGGCAAGGGCAGGAGTGGGAATGGAGGGACGGCTGCCGTACAAGGAACGGCAGACTACGGGTGCAAGGGGACCCCGCTGCCTTGGCAAAACTGGGGCCTTCTCTGAATTAGGGCCACCCGGGGGTGGTGGGGAGAGAATCCAAGTTACTTACTCGTCCCATCATCCGGCTCAAAGCTCCCAGTATTGTTCCATGTGTTGTTGTTACTATTCCCGTAGCCTTCTTCCGTGCTGGTGGGCTCTGCATAGTCGGCTGGGTTGAAAGTTCTGAAATATGGAGGAAGGTTAGACTGTCGCCACAGCAAGGGCTCGCTCGGCTGCCCCGCTACGTAGAATCACGGAGCTGGAAGTGGCCACGGGGGGCCATCTAGTCCCCGTTCAATGCAGGATTGGCCTAAAGCATCCTGGAAAAGTATCTGTCCAGCTGCTGCTTGAAGGCTGCCAGTGAGGGGAACTCACCACCTCCTTAGGCAGCCCATTCCACTGCTGAACTACTCTGACTGTGAATTCCCCCCCCCCTGATATCGCGCCAGTAGTGTTCTGTATGTAAACCCAATACTGCGAGTTCTCTTCTCTGCTGCCAGCAGGAATCGCTCCCTGCCCTCTTCTAAGTGACAACCTTTCAAAGACATCAAGAGAGCCATCCTGACCCCTCTCAACCTCCTCCAGGCGGAACCTTCCCAAGACCCTCAACCTTTCTTCACAGGGCTTGGAACCATGTTTTGGGAAAACTTACCCCATGCCTTGGGCTGAGAACCTTCCTCCCCGTCTTCCAGATCCACCTGTAAAAAACCAACCAATACAAGATGGCTTCCAGCAGCGAAACCTCCGTGTATAAAGAGGCGGTGTAAATGACAGCGAGTTCCTCTCGGCGTATCAGCAGCCAAGAGTTTTTCTGTCTCAAAGATGGCAGAACGACCTCTCACAAGAGATCAGCACATGCAGCTACAGAAGCATAGAATCCTGGAGTTGGAAGGGGCCATCTTAGAATCATAGAGTTGGAAGGGGCCACACAGGCCATCTAGTCCAACCCCCTGCTCAACGCAGGATTAGCCCAAAGCATCCTAAAGCATCCAAGAAAAGTGTGTATCCAACCTTTGCTTGAAGACTGCCAGTGAGGGGGAGCTCACCACCTCCTTAGGCAGCCTATTCCACTGCTGAACTACTCTGACTGTGAAAAATTTTTTCCTGATATCTAGCCTATATCGTTGTGCTTGAAGTTTAAACCCATTACTGTGTGTCCTCTCCTCTGCAGCCAACGGAAACAGCATCCTGCCCTCCTCCAAGTGACAACCTTTCAGATACTTAAAGAAGGCTATCATGTCCCCTTCTCAACCTCCTTTTCTCCAGGCTGAACATTCCCAAGTCCCTCAACCTATCTTCATAGGGCTTGGTCCCTTGGCACCAGATCATCTTCGTCGCTCTCCTCTGTATCTTGTCCAACCCCCGGCTCAAGGCAGGATCACCCTCAAGCATCCATGAATGTCATAGAATCATAGAGTTGGAAGGGACCATCCAGGCCATCTAGTCCAACCTCCTGCTCAAGGAAGGATCAGCCTACATTTAAGGTGTTGAAAAGTGTTTTTCTGTCCTTATTGTTCCACTGACCTCTCAATGGTTATACTGGCCAGCCGGAGCTCTGATACTTGTTGCTGGGATTACTTGACTGTTTCACCAACAGCACAATTATGCGTCTGCTCCCGGCTTGGGGAACGCCACCTAAAGGCCTCCCAAGACAGCCAAGATGGCTAGTCTACTGCGTGGCTGGAAGGGTAGAGGGTGCCCTGTCTCTTTTCCGTTCGTTCTTGCTCACCTCTGCCTCGCCCACGCCCCCGTCGCCCTCTCTCTGTGCCTCTTCCAGAAGATCCACCAGTCTTGCTGCCGTCCAATCCATTCTCCTGGCCCCTAACTGGAAGACACAAAACCTTCCTAGTACCCTTCGGTCTCAGGCTGCCCGAGGCTCAGTGGCGAGTTTGAACAAACAGCCGGGAAGCAAGGCAGAGGATGGAACCCTTGGAGACACCTGGCACACTACAACTGGGCACACCATGCCCAGCCCCAAGAACATGAGTGTACCATGGAAAGAACGTGATTGGCCATGGAAAGAAGAGAAGGAAAGCCTCGCTAGCATCCAGCAACCCCAGGGGCCTTGATCTGAAGTGACTTGGCAAGCTTCGAATGTACCGATCTGGCATGCTTAACTCTCTAAGGCAGGGGTAGTCAACCTGTGGTCCTCCAGATGTCCATGGACTACAATTCCCATGAGGGCCTGGCTCATGGGAATTGTAGTCCATGGACATCTGGAGGACCACAGGTTGACTACCCCTGCTCTAAGGCTCCTAATACGAGCCAGCAATGCTGCCTTTTAAAAGACTATGCTAGAAGGGCCATAAATTGCAGGTCAGACAGCACAAGATTGGGGGGGGGAATCTTTGTGATAAGTAATTAAAGTGGCTACAAGCACTTGAGCAAAAGATGCCTCTCTACTTGGGCTACTGTATTTAAACCTGCGGGGCTAGAAATATCCAGATGCTTCAGGCAAGTTGGTGCCTTGGAGAAAACCGTTTATTCCCCTACCCCGCGGGACTGGCTCAAAAGTAAATATAGATTATAGATACTTGGTGTTGGTCCCTGGGGATTCAAACTTTTCCCCCAGACCTGCGCACTGCATTGCCTTTTAGACTCGGTGCATGTGTAAGACCACCTGAAGATTTAGCACAGCCATTCTCCAGGTTTTTTTTTTTTTTTTAACTGTTGAGAACCCCCTGAAGCATTTGCTATGTTATCTACGCTCCCTCCCCCCAATCCTGTACTAGATTTCTGGAGGGGTTAGCGGGTTGAAAACTGCCATGGCTTTTAAAAAGCTTTTAGGAGTCTGGGTGTCGGGGATTGTTTTAATGGGGTTTTAAGGGGGCTTTTAATACGGACAGTTGTAACCCGCCACGAGCCAATTTGGGCGTGGTGGGCAATAAGTCTAAATAAATAAGCAATTAATAAATATTCTTCAGGCTTCAAGAAACCCCAGAAGTGGTGGGACCGTGCAGAATATGGTTGGGAAGCAGAGCTGTGGACACGCCCACTCGGGGCCCCTCCCCTTCCCACCCCCTCCAGGCCCATCACTGGCCGTTTTGGGAGAGGTGGGTGGGTTGATAGGACCATATACGGTCATATCATCTGATAAATGTTTAACCAATGTAAAAAAATGTACACAAAATTAATTTACTCCAAGCCATTAGGGCAGGGGTAGTCAAACTGCGGCCCTCCAGATGTCCATGGACTACAATTCCCAGAAGCCCCTGCCAGCAAATGCTGGCAGGGGGCTCCTGGGAATTGTAGTCCATGGACATCTGGAGGGCCGCAGTTTGACTACCCCTGCATTAGGGGAACCGTTCCAGGGCCATCAAGAAACCCCAGGGTTTCACGACCCCCGTGGTTGAGAAAGCCTGGTTTAGCAAGCCAGAAGGCTTCTGAGTCCTGCCGGTCAAGGACTTTTACCGCCGCCCGCCTCTCCTCTAATCGTCCCAGCCTGCTCAGTGGTGAAGGGCACAGTTGAGATCCGTACACTCTCTCCCGCGGCTTGCACCCCGGCCCCTTCTTGGCAATCCGCCGCGTCGTCGGCTGAAGTCTCTCTCCCTCTCTCGGTTCTCTTTGCCTTCTTCGCTGGGTTCCGTCTGCCCGCTGTCCTTTTGTCCTGAAACGCCTTTCTTCTTGCCAACCATTTCCCAGGAATGCTGACGGTGAGAAAGACCAACACTGTTCGCATGACCCTTGGTACGTATTCATTCGTTTTTATTATTCATTTATTATGGGATTTGTTTAACAACTCGCTCTGTGCAAGCCTACCCTTGTCCCTGCTCTGGAAAATTCGGCTGGTGCAGAACGCAGCAGCCAGGGTTCTCGCAGAAACACCCTGGAGGGCCCACATCTGGCTCACACTCGGCCCACACTCCAACAGCTGCACTGGCTACCAGTTGCATTCCAGATCAGGCTTTTGGTAATCACCTTCAAAGCCACCACGAGCCTCCCGCCACCTTCCCTTCCCATGCCCTTACCTCCTTCTCCCATGCCGATATCCCCCCTACTCCTATGGAGTCTATTATACTGCAGACTTTAGGGACATGGGGGTAGCAGAATTGGTGGCAAATTTTTCCATTATCATGTTTCAAGCTGGTTTTAACCGTGATTATATGTTGTGAGCTGCCCTGAGCACTCTCACAGGGAGAGGCGGCCCAGAAATCATGAGGTTTTCAAGGCAAGAGATATCCAGATTGGGCTTGCTGCAGGCGGCCTCTGTGTAGCCACTCCCGTGGCTTGATAGAAGAACATTTGCTTGGCATGCAAGAAGTTCCAGTCTTAGTCCCTGGCCTCTCCAGTTTAAAAAGGACCAGGGAGTAGACAATGTGAAAGGCCTTCTCCAGAGACTCTGGAGAGCCACTGCCAGTCTGGGACAGTCTTTGCCAACCTTTTGACCATGCAGGAGCCCCAGAAATAATCTGTCAGGCTTTGAGGAGCCCAGGAAGTGATGTCCACTGGCCACGCCCCCCAGAAATGACACCACCCCACGTTAACAGGCAGGCTCAAGGAGAACTGAATGGGGGAGAGACAGAAGGTGGCTTAAGCCGGAGGAGCCTTGCAGGCGCATGAACCGTGAGAGAATTCACTCAAGGGAAGGGGAGCAATGGGAGTAGCTGGTTCCATAGCTTGTGGCTGAGAACACTAAGGCAGGAGAGGAAAAGCTGTGGACACACACACACACACACACTCCATAGCTCCTGCAGACCCCTGGTTGGGAATGCCTGGTCTGGGGACTCATCACTGACTAGATGAATCGATAGTTGCATTTAGCAAATCAGACTGTGTGTGTGAGAGATTGCTGCCACTCTTCTCCATGGACTGGACTGCCCTCTGATGGAGGCACCAAGATAGAGCCAATCTCTTGGATTGCCGACATCCCAACAACAAACCACCTGTCCCCGTTCGGACACACCAACTCAGCCCAAGAAACAAACACCTCCCATCCCCATCAGGGAAGTTTTGACAAGCCGCTTTCCTGAGCCGGGTGGCAGGCCGCCACGCTCACCGTGTCCGGATTCCCCTCCAATAGCACGTTGATGGCTCTGTTCACGTCCCCATTACAGTCATGCAGGGCGATGACGCACTCATCCTGGTTCTTGCCTGTGATGTCAATTAGCTGCAGAGGAGGAGGAAGAATTGGTTTTTAATATACCGCTTTACTCTACCCGAAGGAGTCTCAAAGCAGCTGACAATCCCCTTTCCTCTCCCCACAACAGACACCCTGAGAGGGAGGGGAGGCTGAGAGAGCCCTGAGATTACTGAAGAATAAGAAGAGTTGGTTCTTATATGCTGCTTTTCTCTACCTGAAGGAGTCTCAAAGAGGCTTACAGTCACCTTCCCTTTCTAAAGCACTGCTGAACTCAGACCTTGTTCTTCTACTGCCAACCAACTTGGCCACCCACCTAAAACTCATCCCTATTTCTTAAATATAAGATGCAGTGGAAAGGCAACCACCTTAAGGCTCTCATGCCAATGACCAGGAACAGCAAATTTCTCACTACCAATAATCTTCCCGTGGAACCTTTCCCCTTATTTATTTTATTTATTTTATTTATTATATTTCTATACCGCCCTCCCCAGAGGCCCTTGAGAACAAACCCCTCCTCCAGAGGCCCATCGCCATCCCAGGAACTCACTTGTTTCACTTTCTCCTCAAAGTCAGCGTCGTTGTGGTCCGAGATCATCTGTGCAAGCCGGATCTGCTCTGCAGTGGCCTGGGGCAACACAGGACAAGACAGAACGGTTAAAGCCATCCTTTTGTTTCAAAAGAACTAGCGGCCCTGCGCCCCGCGTCCCACCCTCCAGCGCTGCTGCGAGCGCCTCAACGCCGACTCACCCGGACACAGAACTGCTCCGTTGCCCGCAAGGTGGCCCGCGCTGCCGGACCGCGCCGCGCAGCCCGAGCAGCCCCAGCCCCAGTACGCCTCGCCAGCCCCGCTAGCGCCTGCTGCATTAAGCCTGCAGCGGGTTTATTTACTAGTGACCACATATTAGGCTTTCTTAAACAGGGTTTCGTGAAACCTTCGGGTTTCTGGAATGGTTTCCTGAATAGTTGGGAGTTAATTTTTAGTATTTAAAATCTGTTAAACGTTTCTCTTGATGTGGCCATTTATGGCCCTTGCGCCCGTCTCCCAAAATGGCCAATAGTGGGCCTGGAGGAGGTGGGAATTGGAGGGACGCTGGGTGGGCATGTATTGGGTTTCCCAATGGTAAGAAGGTTGGGAAAGGCTGCCATATATGTATCACTCAATAAATGTTTAGCAAATTTTTAAAAAATATGTTAAAAACTAACTCCTACCCATTCGAGAAACCCTTCGAGGGCCATCAAGAAACCCCAGGGTTTCACGAAACTCTGGTTGAGAAAGCCTGATTTACGCTCTACGTAGAGCTGCCCTTGAAGACCTTCCAGAAGCTACAGTCGGTACAGAATGCTGTGGTCAAGCCACTGACCACAGGGGCTCACAAGAACCAGGCCACTCCAGTTTGGGTCCATCTAAAACGGTTTCCAAGATGCTCAAATCAAAGAGCTGGTACTGACTTCTAAAGCTTGGGGCCAACGGACCTGAAGGATCTCTTTCACACATACAAATCTACTTATATGCCCCGGTCATCTTTGGAGGTGCTGCTTTGATTGCCCTGGCCCTCTGAGGCTAGACAGTAGCAACCCCAGAGAGGAAGGGGTAGGAAAAGGAGGGGCCCCGGTTCAGTGTGTATACAAGCTCTGCTCCCCCACCATATTCTGCATGATTGTGCCACTTCTGGGATTTCTCAAAGTCTGAAGAGGGTTTCAGGAGTTTCTCAATGGTAAAGAAGTTGAGAAAGGCTATAAGCCGCCACCAGTCTCTGGAAAGGGGCGGGCTGTAAATCCAAAAATAAAATAAAATAATAAATAAATAAACCCATTTACATTATTTTTAATGTTTTGAATGACTCGGGTATGTTACATCCACTGCCTGGAGGATCCTGACTGGATGGACAGGAGGCACAAATATGTTTTAAACAGAATAAACCAGACCGTGAAACCAAGCCATAATCTGTGCTAACCATGGCCTAGGTCCCAACCACGGTTTGGGCAGCTTGCCTCCCATTTTCTGTGCCCTAAAGCAGGGGTACCAGTGGTCCTCCAGATGGTTCATGGGGTTCATGGGAATTGTAGTCCATGAATTGCAGGGGTTCATGGGAATTGTAGTCCATGAACATCTGGAGGACCACAGATTGACTACCCCTGCCCTAAAGCATTGGTCCCCAATGGAAGCTTGCTAGCCCACCTCACAGGGTTGTGAGGACAAAATGGAGGGGAAGAGAACCATGTAAGCCACTTTGGGTGCCCATTGGGAAGAAACGCAGGACATCAAGTAAGTAAATAAATAAATGTATGGCCTTGATAGCTATTGAGGTTAGGATGCAGAAAAATAGCAGGTTCTCATACCTCACTTTTCTCTACCTTAAGGAGCCTCAGAGCGGTTTACAACTGCCTGTCTCTTCCTCTCGTGGGGCTGATTAGTCTATCTATAGGTCCCGCACTATGACATCTCATTGCCTGTTTCCATCATATGCCATTAATGGCATGTTACAGGTGGCGGCATGGGGACGGGGGGAGTTTGTTCTGTTTTTTGTCTGCCATCTTCTTTGTTTACTTATTTATGGGGTTGAGTACAACGTTTAATTGGGGGGTCAGAGGGTGTTTTATGGGTTTTATTGTATTTACTAGATTTAAAGCCCATTTCACATGCAAATGAAATGGGCGCTAGATGGCCTGGGAGAAAGGGGCGCGGCCTACCCCCCACCCGTGGCTCTCTGGAGCCTTCCCCCGGCCGGCGGCGCAGCCCACCCCCCACCTGTGGCTCTCTCGAGCCTGCTTGAGGCCACTCCGGCAGCCGGGAGAAGGCGGCGCGGACCACCCCCCACCCGTGGCTTTCTGGAGCAGCCAGCCAGATTCCCTGGGCGGGTGAAGCAGCCAATGGGGAGCCGCGCGGTTGCTTGGGCCAGGATGGACACGCGAAGCGGCTCCTGATTGTCCCCTCCGAGTTTTTATCCTGGACAGGGCCCGCCCTAACTCCTCCCACACAGCCCTTACTCCTTTATTCAGTTCACGGCGCTCTGCGCCGCGGGGCTGTTTAAAGATGAGCCTCTTGTTGCGCAAAATGGTAAGGCAGCAGACATGCAGTCTGAAAGCTCTGCCCATGAGGCTGGGAGTTTGATCCCAGCAGCCGGCTCAAGGTTGACTCAGCCTTCCATCCTTCCGAGGTCGGTAAAATGAGGACCCAGCTTGCTGGGGGGTAATCGGTAATGACTGGGGAAGGCACTGGCAAACCACCCCGTATTGAGTCTGCCAAGAAAACGCTGGAGGGCGTCACCCCAAGGGTCAGACATGACCAGGTGCTTGCACAGGGGATACCTTTACCTTTACTTTATTCTGTAAAGGGTGTTGCTTTATTTGTGAGCCGCCCCAAGCCCGAGTTATCAAGAAGTTAAATAAACAAATAAATAAACAAACAAATAAATAAATAAATAAAACAGACACCCCATGTAGTAGGTGGGGCTGAGTGAGCTCCGAGAGAACTTCTGTGATAACTGTTCTAACAGGACTGTGACTAGCCCAGGGTCACTCAGCTGGCTGCGCATGGAAGAGCAGGGACTCAAATCCGGCTTGGCTATTAGAAGCTATTAGAACCCTTACCCACTACACCAAGCTGGCTCTCAAAGCTATACTATCTTGCCAGTCCCCAAAAGTAACTGGCTGGATACTGGACAGAGCAGCGGAGCTCTTCTCGTGGCTTTTACGTTAAGAGCTGCAACCATGATGTGAAATTTGAGCCCTCTTAATTCCGCAACTGCAAAGCATCGGTCCTGCAATCAAGGAAGAGCCGAGGCTAACGTTTTAACCTGCAACAGATGCAGAGCCTGGATTTGGAAAGAAGCGACTTTTAATCCTTCACTGGTGGTTCGTTCCAACGGAGCGGAACAAAGGAAGGTGGGGAGAGGCTCCAAGAATACGGAGACTTGACAGAAGGGGGTTCAGAAGGGTCCCCCAGTTGGCTGCATGTGGAGGAGTGGGGAATCAAATCTGGCTTTCCAGATGAGAGCCCACCACCCCTAACCACTATGCGACACTGCCTCTCTTTATATCAGGAAAAAAATTCTCACAGTCAACTGTAGTTCAGCAGTGGAATAGGCTGCCTAAGGAGGTGGTGAGCTCCCCCTCACTGGCAGTCTTCAAGCAAAGGTTGGATACACACTTTTCTTGGATGCTTTAGGATGCTTAGGGCTGATCCTGCGTTGGCCTGCGTGGCCCCTTCCAACTCTATGATTCTGTGATTCTGTGCAATAAATGGCATTCCCCACTCCTCCAGCCTTCTCACAGGCTAAAAGAACTTTGGGAAACTGAGTTTTCTTTTTTAACAGAGAAACAGAGGACCGGGACATGGGATAAAGTAAGGACACTGAAATCTGCCTCTCCCACTCCCTCCCTAGAAAGCACTCTGGCCGGCCTCCAGAGCTGGCAAGTTTTGGTTGTGCGTTAGCAGAAAACACTCTAGGGTGCGGAGGACTTCCCCCACCTTCCCCCTTTGTCTCTCAGGAAGACGTTAGGGCTGGGCCTGGCTATTAGTCACGACTGAAGAGAGGAACTTTCGGAGCCAGGACTCCTCCCCCTCCCTGAGCCAGCAAGGTTTCCATGGACACCCCTCCCCGCTTTGGCCTCACCTGTGGCCGCTGCTTGTGCTGTGCCTGGTTCTGTGTCTGTGCCTGTTCCCAGCTCCCCCGGGCTCGGTTGCTGCCCACCGATGTCATCATTTACAGTATATACAAATAACAGTATTTACAAGGTAGAACGCTGCGGACGGAAAAGAGAACAAATGGTTAACGTTGGGGACAAAGGGTCAGTCCGGCATACTTAAACAGTACTCCGCAGTTCTTCAGCACCCAGGGGTGCATTCCACAATCGACTTCCCTCTCCGGATGAAGCCTAAGAGAATGCAACTTTCGGGAGTAGGCCACAGGTAGGGATGCCGGCCCCCTAATGGGAGCCCCAGCATCACAGCTCATCCCCAGAAACAGATATTAGCCCCCCCCCAGAGAAAATGGATGCTCTGGAGGTGGACTCTACAGCAGGGGTAGTCAACCTGTGGTCCTCCAGATGTCCATGGACTACAGTTCCCATGAGCCCCTGTCAGCGTTTGCTGGCAGGGGCTCATGGGAATTGTAGTCCGTGGACATCTGGAGGACCACAGGTTGACTACTCCTGCTCTACAGCATTGTGCCCCACTGAGGTCCCTGTCTTCCCCCAAACTTCAGCCCCAAAGCACCAGCAGTTCCTAACCTGGATCCGGCCACCCACCCACGCCATCCCCCTGCCAGTGACTGGAGTGGGTGGGTGGGGAGCCTGGCCACACATTCTCTCTACCCTGCAGAAATTTTCTCCATTCTCCTTCACCCTGGTGAATTCACAGACAACCTCTCCTAGCCTCCAGACTAAGAAAGATAAGAAAACAATTTTGGGCCTATACTTCTCTGCCATTCCCCCTGAAATAAAGGTGTCTGATGAACCGCTTCCCCAAAGAGAAAGCCTTCCCTTAATAAAAAATTACCAGGTTATGTTCCAACACAAAAGGAAGCTGAGAAGATAAAGAGCTTGGTTTTTATATCTGCTTTTCACTAAACAAAGGAGTCCTAAGGAGGCTTACAAACACCCTTCCTCCCACCCACCATAGGCCCCCTGTGAGATAGGTGGGGCTGAGAGAGCTCCAAATGAATTGTTCTGCAGAAGCCCTAAGAGAACTGTGACCGGACCAAGATCACCCAGCTGGCTGCCCGTGGAGGAGCGTGGAATCAAACCTGGATCTCTGCATTACAGGCCGCTGCTCTTAACCATGACACCACACTGGCTCTCAAAACTGGCCCTTGAGACTGGCGGCAAAACTTCTGTTCATTTCTTAGTTGTATCCTCCAGAATGGCCAGCGAACAATTCCCCTCAAAGATGGCTGCCACCAACTTGTTCTCTTTACAAGCAAGCTCACACAAGATCCAAGATCCAATCCACAATCTCTATGGCTCCCGCTCTCAACGTAACACCCAGAAATCCAGATCTGGTCTCGAGGTTCATAGACAGAAGCCAAGCTGGAACAGTATTCTACGCATCTGACAAAGCGTGCATGCACATGAATGCAGATAGCTTGAATAAAACTTCGTAGCTCTTAAAAGTTGCCCCCGGACTCCAACTTTGGCCTGCTGCTTCAGACCAACATGGCAACCAACCTAAATCTATTCTATGTAGAGTCATAGAAGATTATAGATTATACAGTTATAGATAGAAGATAGATTATAGATAGATTTATCCATTGTGCAAGGATGTCTGAACGGTAGCCACAAGCCAAGATGAAAAACATCGTGAGCACTGTTTAAGTACAAAGTCGGTGCCATCCGCCATACATACAAACCGGCAGATGAGTTGCCTTATCTGAAAGAACCGACCAGCCGGTGCTGCCTCTCCAACAGATGGAATCCCTGAAGCAAAACCCTTTGTGAGAGTCCTTGAAAGAGCAAGAAAATGCAAAACCTGGCAGGGGGTGGCGCAGGGATCTTCCAGAGGCCACATCCAGAAGTCTTGTGCATTATAACTGAAAGCAATCCAGACTAAATCCAGACATGACCACGAAATCCAGACATGACCATGAAAGCAGAACAAAAACCCAGGTATCTTGGTATTGACTTCTGATCCAATTGTCGTTGCAGCCGAAGCTCGCGAGTGAACTGAAAATCCTTCGGGGCAGAAGGGACACTGCGGGTTTCCAGGACTCTCCCCACAGCTCTTCTGTTATCTACTGCCAGGGATTCCTGGAATTCTCAGCAAGCAGGCATCCTCAAAAGGAGGAACTCTCCAATCCAGAACCACAGACCGCCTGAGAAGACCAGATTTTATCTTGGGAGGTGGGGAGGGGGAGAGAGAGAGAGGGGCAGGGCCTGCAAAAGCAAACAATAGAGGCCTTCATTTTGCAATGGGGAGACTGCACCACCAATTCAAAGGAGGGACGCCAGAACCCCTATCACGACGACAAGAACAAGCGCTCTTATGTGGCCAATGAGAAAGCCAGTGGTTCAGAGCCTGTAATCTGGAGAACCGGGTTTGATTCCCCCCACTCCTCCGCATGCAGCCAGCTGGGTGTCCTTGGGCCAATCACAGGTCTCAGAGCTCTCTCAGCCTCACCGGGTGTCTGTTGCGGGGAGGACGGGAAGGCGATTCACAACTTTGAGACTCCAGGTAGTAAAAAGGCAAGGTTCCAAAAAATAAAACAGCTTTGTCTTCACTTCAGTGGCCAGCAAAACTGCCTAGAATAGGTGGAGCTTGTTCCAGAAACTATCCTGCTCCCTCCTCTCAGAACTCCAACGATGCAGTGATGGACCCCAAATGCTGGGAGTCTCCCATGTTCTTCTCTCAGGCCCTCAATGGAAGGAGGTGTGGATAACTGAGGAAGAGAAACTGCAAAGCCACAAAACAATCAGGTCTGAGAAGAAAAAAAAAAACCTCATTATCAGCCAGGCTCAAACCCTCACTGTGCCACGTAGCTCAGTAGGAGCTAGCCACTTTCCCCAAATGTAATCTATCGGGGGAGAGAATCACGTTAACGATTCCCAGATCTTTGGAAATGGGATAAAAACGAAATGGATCGATCTACTGCAGCATCGTGCCTTGGAGCAGTAAATCTTACAAGCTACTGACAAGCAATTCATCGCCCTGGCAAAGGAGGAAAATTTCAGAAGTTGAAGATTTCTCCATTGTATTTATTTGCCATCACAAGTAGCCTCAGAGATTTCAAGCATCTGCCCTGCAGGAAGGCTCAGTGGCCTCTTGTTCCACCCCACCAGTTTCAAAAACCGCAGGCCCACATTGTAGGTAAAAGGACGTCAAGCCAGGAAGCTGGAAAGTAAAGGCATAGATGAACAGTGCTCATCTCCATTTCTCCATTTAGAACTGCTTTTTTTTTTAATGAACGCGTTTAGGACATTAGCATCAACCTACATCGAACGTGGCAGGGAGGTGGTTTTCTGCTTGTTTCAAACCCAAGATTAAAAAGAAGTGTGCATGTGCACGAAACCTTATACCCCGAATTGTACTTGTTCGTCTTAAAAGATGCCAGTGGATTCAAACTGTGGTCAAAAAAGGACAAGGTTAGCTAGGGTACAGCACCCAGTTGTTGTGCATAAGGGTTCCTACACAATCCCTGGTGCCTGCAATTAGAAAGATTGTGGGTCACACATTTGGCAAAGCTCAAGTCATGTAGCAACTTAAAAACCAACAAGACCTTTGCAGGCTTCAATAGGTACCCCAGAGTTTGCTGAAGACTTTCATCCAAAAGCTACTTGCCTGCCTAGGGCACTGACATGCTTTCACCTGTTCACACATACAACTGGAGCTTAAAAGCTGGCTCCTGTTTTCATGGTTTTGCAGAAAGAAATGGCCTGGGGATACTTGTTTTGTTAAAACCTATCCAGAGAGGTGGCGTGAGGAAGGAGCTTCACCTCGCTTCCTGTATTAGGACGTCAGTGGTTTTCATCTCGTGGGCAGAATAAACTTCCTGATTACACATTAGGCCTCTCAGGCAAAGAGATCAATGTTTACAAGCTGTTTGTTGTTTCAAGCGGAGGCGAAATTCCCACTCTGTTCCCATTTCGTTCCAGAACCCAGTTCTGAAAATCCAGAAAGAGTTTTACCATACTTCCTGGCTCCTCCGGAGAACTCCCAACTGTAGCATCAGGAGGAAATACTAATCACTGCCTTTTGTGCCCATCCAAGTGCCAGCCTGACATTCCGAAAGCCCGAATTTGGCAACCAAAGTGCCAAATTTCAAGAGGGGTGTTGAAAAACTGGAGAGGGTTTGGCACACAAAACAGGAACAATGAAACGTGTCGCTCTGAGCAACCCTCCAGAGGAAAAAAGTGACTTAAGGAACTTTGCACTAGAGCAGTGGTTCTCAACCAGGGGGTCAGGACCCCTTTGGGGGTTGAACGACCCTTTCACGGGGGTCACAGCAGGGCAAGCAGCTTGGCCGGGGAAACGCGATCCACACAACAGCCTTGTGGGGTAGATCGAGATAGAGCGTTCGTCTGCTTGGGGCAGCGGAAAAGAGCGAGATGGGCATGGCGGGACAAGATCAGAACTGAACTGAGAATCCCCTGGGGAAAAAAAAACAATTTATATACAATCATGAACAATGGATCTTCACGCCATTGGTCAGTTTTGGTTTAATTTCTGTGAAAGAACACTTGCTTAATTTTATGGTTGGGGGTCATCGCAACATCAGGAACTGTATTAAAGGGCTGCGGCATTAGGAAGGTTGAGAACCACTGCACTAGAGAGAAAAGGAGAAGAGGTGGAGGAGGGGAAAGGCCCATTTCAAAAATGTAGGAGGGCTCAGGTCAGGAACAAGAACTTGATACCTCCAGGTGTTTACGTTAAGCATTAGAGTGAACAGCTAATGCAAAGCACCTGCATTATCCCAACAGCCCCCGCAATAACCCTATAAGCTAGGCCAATATGACTACTCCCGTAGCTTCGAAAAGAAAAGCTGCAATGCTTGCCCAAAGAGATTTCAACTAAGCAGAAATTCGAATCCAGGAGACTCCCAAGTTTTAGCCTGCACCCTGAGCCCAAAAAACAGACCTGTCATTTGAAAATGGATCAAGGTGGCCAAGAATCTCCTCCTTTAGAGGAGTCGATGGAAGACACGAAGCAGTTGAGACGGACCCTCCCTCCACACCCCTAGCCTCGAAGGAAGAAGATCTTAGACTCAGAAAGCAAAAGCTACAAAGAGGGTGATTCTTCCTAGCTGCATAAATATTGACATGAGCTAAAAGATTCTGACAAGGGACTTGTAAGTGTTCTAGGGATTCCGCCAGGCGTGCTCCACAGCTGCAAATGAAAACAGCCCAGGTACACAAAGCAGGCAAACTGCTCTAGTACTTAATGAGGCTTTTTGTGCATAGAGCAGCGTCCAAGGCTGAAATTCTCTGCACATTTACACTATCAGTGGATTTGTCCCTCAAGTCAACATGCATAGGATCAGGTTGCAAGAAATAGCAATGCCAACAAGGAACTAGTTTTAGCAACGGCTTGATTATGCCATGCAACGGGAGTTCTCTGAACTGGTTCCAAAAAAGTTTTGAAGGGGATAAAAAAGTTGAAAAGATGCAAAGTCTCATTGTGACTAATGATGGGAATCTTTTTGGGAGACTGTGTTGAACTTGGACATGGATGTCCAGGGATCCTCAAACACTTCACTGGGGGTTTTCCGTGAGGCTCTCCCGCAGGTCTCCTCCCCATCTATAAGACCAGCAACTGCCCATTTTGTGGATGGTCACAGCAAGGACTGAATCGCTCCAAGACTGCCCAACGCTCTGCAGCAGAAGTACAAAGTAGTTAAGAACAGCTCCTGAAAATTAAGAAAAACTCAACCACAGCACGGCAGAGGACCCCCGAGCAAAGAAAAGCTGAAGAAGCCGATATGATACACGACGCTGGCCCAAGTTTTCTTTCGCAAGGAGATGGCCTTCCCATAATGGACTACTAAAAATATGAAAAGCAAGGAAGAGGATCAAAACAGTATAATTTTCTCACACCCACTCCATCCAAGCTGAATTTATCATAGCAATACGGACACGATGGAAAGCAAAAGGCCTAAAGGGTACTTTGATTATAGGGGGCAAAAGAATAAACTATGTGGGGGGGGGGGGAGTGGAGGAGAAAGAAAAGTTAAATCACAGTAAATGTCTAGCCACAGAAATCAGTTGCAAGCTTGGGATCCTCCTATACAACCAGATACTATTACCAAAACTTGTTTCAGCTACAGAACTCCTGAAAGAATATAATGCTTGGCTTTTTATAATGTGAAGAAAGCAGCATTACTTTACCAGAGTGCACCTCTGGTATGCCTCTGGATCATGGTTTTCCTTCAGAAATGCCACACCTTCTAAATTGAATTTTTGTAACGATCCAGGAAAATCCTGACTCTTTCAGTTGGCCACTAGGCACAAGTGAATCTGCATGATATGGCATCTAGCCCATGCCAACTAACATGCAGTATTTCTTCCTGTGAAAGACTTGGGCTCAAACCCATGGAAAAAATCTTTCGATTAAATCATGGGCGGCTCATGCTTTCTCCTAATTTTCCCTACCTCATAGGACTATCCCAGGAGAGCCACTGACTACCCTAAAGCACTGAGAGAAAGAAAAAGGGCTGAAACTTTTTAAAAGATGCAAAGCTCTCCTAAAAGTCTGGCAAAATAAGGCCACGTTTTAGTCGAGAAGTGGTGTAGCCCTGGCTCAAGCCCCACCTCCACCGCATCCCTTCTGCCAAACCACTCTCTTAAAGCCTTTGCCCCAGAGGCAATACAGGGGGGTAAACACTGGCGCCTAACTTAAAGAGGGCCGCTGCAGAAGTAACAGTAAGAGCTCACCCACAGCTTCCAAGGGTGCAGATGCAGCATTCAGAGGGGGGCAAATTGTCACTCTCCAGATGTCCACGGACAACAATTACCATGAGCCCCTGCCAGCTGGCAGGGGCTCATGGTAATTGCAATCCATGGACATCTGGAGAGCCACAGTTCCTACCCCCCCCACCACCTCCCACACTACGCAAACCTTTGAGTGGTACTACTCAGGAGCAATCCTGAAGACCGCAAGGCTTACAGCAAGGAGGAGTCTGGAAGTTTTCCCTGCCTGTTTTTAAATGGGAGCTCAGGGGCTCTCTCCCCCCCCCCCTTCTCACATGCAGTGGCTGGATGGCTTGGAAAATATTTGGGAGACGGGGGAGGGGGAGAGAGAGAGGGAGAAAGGAATCCGCCCCGCCTCTTTTGCCTCTCCTCTCCCCCTTCCAGAGAACCGTCGCGGGGGGCGGAGTGCAGAGAGGCGAAAAAGTCTTTGCGGGGGGGGGGGGAGGAAGGGAGAGAGACGAACAATGGGAGAGGAAAAGGCCAAGGAGGCGCCCCGCGGGAAGGCGCTGCAGGCCGGCCCGCGGCGGAGGAGGGCCGGGTGAGGAGCGTAGGGGAAATAGGGGGGGGGGCGCTCGGGGTTCCCCTCTCCCCCGCCGAGCCCAGGAAGCGGAAACAGCCAGCGGGGCCTCAAGGTTGGAGAAGGGGGCGGAGGAAGAGCCGGGAAATAAAGCGGCCTGCGCGAGGGAATAGGGAAATAAAAATAATCCGAGGAGAAGGGGGAAATTTTTTTAGAACCCTCCGGACTTGCCCGACTCAGGCGCCCTCTGGGCCGGCCGAGCGCGCTACGCGAGGCCCCGGCTTCGTTCCGGCCGACTAGGCCGCGCGGGCGCTCGCGACCGGAACTCGCGCCTCCTCCTCACGCCCCCCTCTTCCTCCCGAGGCCCAGCTTCTCCCTGAAATACCGGTCGGCCGAGGCGGCCCCCCCGCCGCTCGGAAGGGAAGGAGGGAGGGGGGAAATCTCCTCAGGAGAAAGGGGGGGATAGAAAGGGGGGAGGGGGGCTCTTGAGGGGGGGCAAGGAGCCGGAGGGGCGGGGCCGGCGCTTAAAGGGCCCGCGCGCTATTGCCGGGGCGGCCGCGCAACTTTACCTGAGTCTCCACCGCCGCCGCCGCCACCACACACACTGACAACTAAACCCAGCGCGGCCGCGACCGCCCCCTCCTGGGCACGTGACCGGGGTGGGGGGGAGGGGACGGGAGGGGGGAGGAGGCCGACGGGGGCTTCGGGGCGGCCGCGTCACGTGGAAGGGGCGAGGACACGCCCCCTGCCGGCTGGACCCGGGAGGGGGCGCCAGAGAGAGCATAAGCCCGGGCAGGGGACACGTGACTTACGCCGGCGTTCGAGGCTTTAGGGGTAGGGGGAACGATAAAAGGGATGCTCATTTCCGGGTCTCGTTCGAAGTGGCGCGCGTGCTGGGAAGAAGCTTAAGGGAAAGATTGCAGCTGCGTGGCTCTGAAGTAATTGCACTCCGGCGGCCCGACGGTAGCTCTCCAGGTGTCCCTGAACTACAATTACCATGAAGTCCTGTCGTCGTCGCAGGGCATCATGGTAATTGTAGTCCACGGGCACCCGGAGGGCGACCGTTTGTCCGCCCCTGCAGTAAAAGGAAATTTTAAGTGCGGCGGCAACTTTGAGATCCAACAGCACTCAATCGCGGGCCTAAGACGACTGGCCGTTTCCACCCGTTAGTCCCGTGACTTGTGCATCTCCCGGCGAATGGCTTCCAACATATGCATGAAGCTTGAGGTTATGCTCTTGCACTGCAATCGAGGAAGCGTGCATGCGCGGCACAGCTTGTATCCAAAACAAAGTTCCACTCCAGACAACCCGGAAGACTCAAAAAGTTACGTTCAAGGCGGGAGCTTCCACGAGCACAGCGCCCTAAATCAGGCACGCGCACCAGAAGCTCAAACCTTGGAGAAAATTTTCCTGGGCTTCAAGGTTCTATATTTATACAAGTCAATGGGTGCGTTTTATATATACAAATAAAAACATAAAATGCACAATTTATATTATTTTATGTCTATATGTTGTAATAATTTCAATTTATTATAGATAGAATCTATATATTATATATATAATTCAACCTATATATACAGGTAGAGCTAAATAAATATATTTAATATATAATATATAGAGCTAAATATATATATAATTTACCAGTCTTCTGAGCCTTCGGGGAAGGCGTTATACAAATCTAAGAAATAAACATATTCTGTCTATATCTGAGATAATGATCGACCCGTTTGGCCCGCGTGCCCTGTCCTGCCTTTCGAGCGATGACCCAGCAGACCCCAGGGAGGCAACACGACCAGCGCTGCGGCCAACTCGGACTTATTTTCGCGCCGGATTTCTAGCCAGACGCGCCGCCACGTTCGATCGGAAGTTGGGCTGTACCCCGCTCCCCACAGACTCCTGCAATCACGTGGCCGCGGGCCTCCACTCTCATGATCACGTGACACCGCCTTCCCTGTTCTTCTCCGTCTGCTTCCGGTCACCTGACCTCCCGCTTCCTTCCCCCGTCGCGCTCCGGCGTCACGTGCCGGGGGCGCAGTCCGGCTTCGGCGGCCGCCATGTTGTGTGGCCCTCTGGGCGGCTGGGCCGGGCGCCGGGGATGGCGGCGTCCGAAAGCAAGTGGCTCTCTGGGGTGAACGTGGTGCTGGTCATGGCCTACGGGAGCCTGGTGAGGACACGCGAGGGCGGAAGGGAGCCTGCCCCGGGGGGGGAGGAGGGCGGGGCGTGCCGGGCCCCCTGTGTCTCCGCGCCCCCTTTGCCCAGCTGCGGGTGGGCGTGGGGCGGGAAGGGTGGGGGCGCTTCCAAAAAGGAGGTTGCTATGGAAACTGCGCCCACCTTCCTATTAATTGGGGCTCCCTCTCCACGGTGCTCCGGTGCGGACTCGTGTTCGTGCCCCCGGGTCCGCACGTGGATACCTGCATAGTTGCATTCACACGTGTGCGGGCTGGCCTTGGTCTCAGCATGAGGGTTGTCGCTCGGGCTGACTTGGGGCAGACGCCTGCGATCTCGGTCCTAGCAGGCTCTTCTTGGAGGGTCCGTCTGGTGCAGGGGTAGTCAAACTGCGGCCCTCCAGATGTCCATGGACCTCAATTCCCAGAAGCGCCTGTCAGCAAATGCTGGCAGGGGCTTCTGGGAATTGTAGTCCATGGACATCTGGAGGGCCGCAGTTTGACTACCCCTGGATGGCTCGCACCGCCTTCAGTCTCGGGAAGAAAGAAGAAGAGCTGGTTCTTATATGCCGCTTTTCACTACCCAAAGGAGTCTTAAAGCGGCTGACAATGGCTTTCTCCTCCCCACAGCAGGCGTGCTGTGAGGTAGGTGGGGCTGAGAGAGCTCTGAGAGAACTGGGACTGGCCCAAGGTCACCCAGCTTGGTCGCATGTGGAGGAGGGGGAATCAAACTGGGTTTTCCAGATTAGAGGCAGCCACTCATCCACTACGCCAGTGGTCCCCAACCTTTTTGAGGCTGGGGACCGGCAGGGCAACTGCCTGCTTGCGCATACTGCACAAGCGCACCCGCGCATGGAGCATATGCGCATGCGCAGCCCGTCCGCGGCCCTGATTCCCTCTCCCCTCTCTCCAGCAGTAAGAAGCTTCCCGGGCCGCAACCAGGAGAGGGAGCCGTGGCCCGGCACCATGGCCGGGCCGCGGCCCGCGGGTCGGGGACCACTGCACTACGCCAAATTGGCTCTCAATCAGGTTGTACTACTGGGATGGCACCTGGTGAATTCCCAGTATCGGAGAATGACCCACTGGACTGAAAGCCAGCATGGCCTCATGGCTAAGAGTGGAGAGCTCTAAACTGGAGAACCAGGTTTGATTCCCCACTCCACCTGCAATCTGCTAGGTGGCCCTAGGGTGCCTCTTTGGGGTAGAGGAAAGGTAGACAAAAGCAGGGTATAAAAATCTAATCATCTTGGATCATCAGAGCTTAGTTCATAGTGAGCCTGCAGCAGATTTAAGGGTTCTGTATACCATATCATATACTCTTAAGCACCTCATGCCTTAGGGCAGGGGTAGTCAAACTGCGGCCCTCCAGATGTCCATGGACCACAATTCCCAGAAGCCCCTGCTGGCAGGGGCTTCTGGGAATTGTAGTCCATGGACATCTGGAGGGCCGCAGTTTGACTACCCCTGCCTTAGGGCAAAGGTGGAGCGCATGGCTTTGCATGAATAACAGTTGCTTTTTATACCCCCCTTTTCATTACCCAAAAGAGTCTCAAAGTGATTTCAGCCGCCTTCTCTCCCTCTCCCCTGTGAGCTAGGTGGGGCCAAGAGTGCTCTGACAGAACAGCTCTAACATCACTGGGACTAGCCCAAGGTCACCCAGCTGGCTGCATGTGGAGGAATGAGGAATCAAACCCGGCTCTCATCCACAACATCAAGCTGGCTGTCTGAAGCAATTCCCATGTTTGATTGACAGAAAGAATTTGGGGAAAATCTTTCTCCACCAGGGATTTGGAGAGCTGCTGGCAGTCAGACTGGCCAGCACAGTGGGAGATGGATTAGAAACAGAGTTGAAAGACACCCCAAAGGTCCTCTAGTCCAACCTGCTGTACAATGCAAGGAGTTAACTGCTACTCCCCCAGTGACCCGCGCTCTACACATGGAAAGAGGTGAAAAACCTCAAGCATCCCTGCGCAAAAATTCATGCTTGACATGGAAGTCAATGGGCTCGTCCCTACCTGCCCTCCCTTGTACCGAAGGCCTGAATTACTGCTTTGAATTGTGTATACAAAGCTGAGTTTGTTTGTTTGCTCTGTTGAATTCTTGTGGCTGAGAGAACTTAGCATTGGTTGCTTAGGGAACACACTTTCATTTCAGCTAGAACTTTGCCGTGTTGGCGCGCTTTGGGGGTGACGTGACAGAGGTATACAACATTCAAAAAGGACGTGGACAAAATGGAGAAGGTGCAGAGGAGAGCAAGGAGGAGAATCTGGGGACCAAGCCCTGTGAGGAAAGGCACAGGGACTTGGGAAGGTTCAGCCTGGAGAAGAGGAGGTTGAGAGGGGACGGGATGGCTCCCTTGAAGTCTTTGAAAGGGTGTCCCTTGGAGGAGGGCAGGGAAAGGTTCCTGTTGGCAGCAGAGGACAGGACTCACAGTCATGTAAAATGGTACCGCCGAAATATAGGGGGGGTATCACCGTTGGAGTAGTTCAGCAGTGGAATGGGCTGCCTCAGGAGAAGGTGACCTCTCCCTCACTGGTGGTCTTCAAGCTGTGGCTGGACCAAGACTTATCCTGGATCCTTGAGGCTGATCCTGCGCTGAGCAGGCAGTTGGACTTAATGGCCTGTACAGTCATTTCCAACTCTAGGGTTCTATGAAAAGTATGCATGAGGTAAAGAAGGCAGAAAAAGAAGTACTTTTCTCTCACACAATACAAGAACTTTAAGCATTTGAAAGGTTGTCACTTGGAGGAGGGCAGGATGCTGTTCCCATTGGCTGCAGAGGAGAGGACACGCAGTAATGGGTTTAAACTTCAAGTACAACGATATAGGCTAGATATCAGGAAAAAAGTTTTCACAGTCAGAGTAGTTCAGCAGTGGGATAGGCTGCCTAAGGAGGTGGTGAGCTCCCCCTCACTGGCAGTCTTCAAGCAAAGGTTGGAGACACACTTTTCTTGGATGCTTTAGGATGCTTTGGGCTGATCCTGTGTTGAGCAGGGGGTTGGACTAGATGGCCTGTGTGGCCCCTTCCAACTCTATGATTCTGTGAAGAACTCATGGGCAATGCACTGAAATGAATGAGCAGCAGGCTTACAGAACATACAGAAGGAAGTACCAGGGCAAATGAGCATCAGCATGCAGTAGCCGCTCTTGCCAGTCAGCACGGAGGAATGACCGTGCCATGGCAGAGCATGGCAGGGGGCGTGGTCCTGCCGGTAAATTGGTCCATTGACGGGTTTTGATAACGTGATCAGTAGCCCATGGAATGACTGCGTGAGGGGTGGGACTGTCATCCATGTTCCACGGCACCTGCTAGTAATCTGGCTGCAGCGTTCTATATCCCTTGGTGGTCCCAGGCTGACTTCAAGGGCAGGCCCTCGTGGATTGTATTACAGTAGTCCAGCCTTGAGGTTACCATGGCCATGGTTCATATTGTGTTTACAATGTTAATATTGTTCTGTGTTTCACCGCTGCTTCCTTCACGTCTTGTTAGCGTCCAGTTTGAACTGGTCGTATTTGCCAATGTATCCCATTCTCTCTCTGAAAGGGGCTACTTTTAGTTTTCAACATTCGGATGGGTAGCCATGCTGGTCTGAAGCAGCAGACCAAAGTTGGCATCCAGCAGCCCCTTTAAGACCAACCAAGTTTTCTTTGAGGTCTAAGGTTTCGTGTGCACCCATGCTCCCTTCAGATGCAATGAAATGGAAATTACCAGTCTGCACATATAGGTAGAGGGTGAGCAATCGTTAAGCATGCAGCATAATCATAGAGTTGGAAGGGATCTCCAGGGTCATCCAGTCCAACCCCCTGAAGAATGCAGGAAACTCAACAACTACCTGCCCACCCATAGTTACCTCAGTTCCATGCCCAGAGGATGCACCCCCCCCCCGAAAAAAACCAAAACAAAAATAAACCAGGATCTCTGGCCTGGATGAATTTGGCTCCCAACCCCGAAGTGACCATGGCATTTCCCTGGGCATGCAAGTAAGCGCCACAAGAGTCTAGCACGGACATAATCCTTTTTGCCCACCCACGCACAATCTGCCTAGATTCTCAGAATCGGCATTTCCGTGAGGTGGCTATCTAGCTGCTGCTTTAAAAGTTCCAAGAAAGGATTAAAAGGAACTGTGGAAGCTGGCAACTTTCTGATAATTTCTGGAAATAACTATATTTACAATTTGTTTAATATCTGTGTTTATATATCAAATGTAAAGATTCACACACGTAAAAAGAAATAAAAACAAAGCAATACCATTGTTTTCTGTTATCTATGAGAGTCTTCTATGCTTAATTTGTGGAAAATTTGAGACTTTGAAAGGGGAAAAAAACCTTCCAAGAAAGGAGAACCCACCATCTCTTGAGGAAGCCTGTTCCACTGAGGAAGCACTGTAACTGTCAGGAACTTCTTCCGGATGTTTAGCCAAAAATTCTTTTCAATTAATTTCATCTCACTAGATGAAGCTGTTTAACAGATTCTCTGGTGGAAGAAGCAGAGTTGTTTTTTATATGCCACGTTCCACTACCCGAAGGAATCTCAAAGCAGCTTACAATGGCCTTCCCTTCCTCTCCCCACAACCGACACCCTGCAAGGTTCATGAGGCTGAGAGAGTTCTGACAGGAATGCTCTGTGAGAACAGCACCATCAGGACTATGATGAGCCTAAGAGCACCCAGCTGTCTGCATGCTGAGTGGGGAATCATACTGCTCCTAACCACTACACCACACTGGCTCTCTGGGGACAGGGGAGATAACTCTCCACCACCAATTGGCCTACCTCAAAGAAGAAGATGCTGTAAGGGCACCTCCATGCTTGAAAGGAGATGGATGGAGCATAAGGTCTGAGTCTGAGTTACACTCTGCGTTCCACAATTAAGGATACATCTGTCCATCAATCTCCAATATCAACAGATTTATTTCCTCCCCTATGTTTTCCTCCAGAATTAAACACAAATGGTAACCACCTACACTAAGCTTGTTGTTCCTGCTTAGTCCTTTATTTGTTAAACATCTTCATTGTGCTGTAGGCTGATGTACTCCTCACTCTCCTCTAGATATGGGCTGGTAGGTCCCATTTCATTGTATCTGAAGAAGGGCGCCTGCAGGTGAAAGCGTATACCTTGAATCAGACTTTGTTGGTCTTAAAGCCGCCACTGGACTCTTAACTTTATTCCGCTCTTGGAAAGCGATGGCTATGGCCCCAGAATAGTATTGGCCTTTCGTGCCGCAGCATCACTTTGCAGGCTCGTGCTCTCAGCTACAGGCATAGATTTTGTGTTTTGGGGAGAGAAGGCTGTCTCAGCTTTTCCAGAAGTGAACCCTGCCTGGCTTCTCTTTTCAGGTCTTCGTGCTGCTCTTCATCTTCGTCAAGAGGCAGATCATGCGCTTCGCCATGAAGTCCCGCCGTGGCCCCCACGTTCCTGTTGGGCAGCATGCGTCTAAGGTTTGCTCACAAGCAAAATTTGGAGGATTGGTCTCCCCAGAAAAGACTAAAGGATCAGAGCCTTGGTGGTGGGGGAGGGTTGTAAATGGGACAGCAACAGCGGGACTTGGGGAGAGCCAGCGGCTTGACTCAAACGTAACACAGAAACGTACTTTAAATTTTACATAATATCAGTACTGTGTGAAAGCGGGATTTTGCTGGCAGGTGGTAACTCAGATCCCCGTTTGTCTCCACAGAAACTGAATTTATGGCCATCGATCTGGTCGGGGGTTACTGTGTGTACGACAGTGCAGAAACAAGCCCCAGTTAAGCTGGGATGTGAGCATAGCGGGGAATGGCCATCTAGACAAACCGGTATTGATGAAGAGCAAGAGTCCGGTAGCACCTTAAGGACTACTAAAGTTTGTAGCCAGTGAGAGCTTTCATGAGTCCTGCTCATTTCTTCAGGTCCAGCCTCTAAAATCACTCCCCTCCCCATGATATAAGAGCCGACAGACTCACATTCTAGCCGTAGCTGAAGGAGTGTTTTTTTTGTTCTAAAATGGAGAAAGACAAACAGAAAACAAATGGATTGTGTGTGTCAAATCATAACATTTAAAGATTAGAATATATATATGGAATATATCTGCTCCATTTAATCTTTCTGGTAAGGGCTAGGAGGAGGAGCTGGTCTCATGGCTTCAGTGCCACTCAGCACCACCCACTCAGGGCGGCTGTCCCGCCCCTGAGTGCCTCCTCCTCCAACCGGCTTGCCTGTCTGTCCAGCGGCCAGCCAATTGCCTTCTGTCCCCCACCCCTGACCACCCCCTCCTCCTTCCACTTTCCTTTGAGGCTTGGAGGCTGCAGATCCCTGCCACGTGAGAGCTGCCCCTGCTGGTGAGTTCCCTAACAGCTGCCTGCAGCCTTTCCAGGTCCTGGGGGGACGGGGAGGCCGTCCGCAGAGTTCTTCCACACACACACCCCAATCTAGTGCCTGTTGTATTCCTTAATGCAGTGGTCCCCAACCCCTGGTTTGGGGACCAGTACCGGGCTGCGGCTCCTCCTCGTCCTCCTCCCCGGCTGCTGCCTCAGGGGCTGCCCTGCCACTCTGCCGCCGGCTCACCTTTGGTGCTTTCCAGTGGCCACCATGGCTGGGGCTCCCCCTCGGCATGGTACTGCACGGATGCTGCTGGCAGCGCCCCCCAGTGGGTTGTGGGATGTCAGGGGCACTGGCGGGAAAGGAGGTGGAGCAAGGGCTCGCTCAGGTGGTGCTGGCAACGTCCCTTGGCTAATGCCTACCCCCCCCCCCCCGGGCCTCAGTAAAATTGTCAAGCGTTGACCGGTCCCCAGTGATAAAAAGTTTGGGGACCACTGCCTTAATGCATCAGGCTTGGGCCTAGTATGTATGTATATATATATATATTCTATATGAAAGAAAAAGATAAGATAAGCAGAAAAAAGTTCTCCCCATCTCCTAATTGAAATCTTAACATAAATTAAATTTTGATGGTGCTACTTGACTCTGCCTCTTGTGTCCTGTCACAGACAGACTAACATCGCTACGTGTCTTGCTCTTCTCTGGCTGACCCTGGGCTAGGCACAGTTCGCACAGAGCTGTTCTCACAGAGCTCTCTCAGCCCCATTTAACTCACAAGGTGTCAGGTGTGGGGAGAGGAAGGGAAGCCCAGGGTCATCAAGAAACCCGCATGCTTTCACAAAACCCACACACACACCCCAGCGCTTGTTCTGAGCACTAGCCTGCTTCATTCCCTGGGGAATTTTGTTGGCCTTTAAGCTGCCAGCAGACTCCAATGTAGGGGTACTGAACCCTGTCTCTCAGCAGTATATGCACCAATACAGCTGGGTTTTTTTATATACCCAAAGGAGTCCTAATGTGGCTTATAAACACCTTTCCCTTCTTCTCCCCACAACAGGCACCCTGTGAGGTTGATGGGGCTGAGAGAGCTCTAAGAGAACTGCCCTGCAAGGACAGCTCCGAGAGAACTATGTTTGGCCAGGGTCACCCAGTTGGCTGCGTGTAGAGGAGGGGGAAGCAAACCCATCTTGCCAGATCAGAGGCATAAAGCAGGTTCTCCATTTCGTAATCCGTATATTCTCCTTCCTTCCCCCTCCCAGAGCTTGAAAGAAGAAACGGACATCCGGCTGTCCAGGGTCCAAGACATCAAATACGAACCCCAGCTTTTGGCCCAAGATGACGCCCGGCTCCATCAGCTGGAGACCCCCAAAAGTCCATGTACTTGTCTCTCTCATCCTTCAGCATGCCTGTGTTATGGTTGGGGGGTGGGGTTCCCTCTGCCTCCCCCATTGCCCATGCAGGCTGCTGCACCTAGCCAAGCCTCTCTCTCTGTTTCCTTGCAGTTTGCTATTCCTACCTGTACAGGATGAAGGCCCTGGACGCTATCCAAGAGTCAGGTAAATTGGAAGGGGGTGGGGATTGTGTTGCTATGGGGCCATCTGCAGCGAATCAGAGTAGAAAATGCTAGAGGGCGTCACCCCAAGGGTAAGACATGACCCGGTGCTTGCACAAGGGATACCTTGACCTTTAAGAAGTGGTTATGAGCTGTCTCTCTCAGCTGTTTTTTTACACTCCTCGTTTCACTCCCCAAAGGAGTCCCGAAGCAACTTACAAACACCTCTCCTTTGCTCTCCCCACAGCAGAGATAGGTGGGGCTCAGAGAGCTCTGCAAGAACAGCTCCAAGAGAACGGCGACTAGCGCAAAGTCGCCCAGCTGGCTGCATGTGGAAGAGTCAGGAATCTAGCCCAGTTCTCCATATTAGAATCTGCCCCTCTTAATCACTACCAACAGCATGGAGAAGAACTGTGTGTCAAGCAGGACAATGTTATTTATTGAATTTATTTGTAGTCTATTGCCTTTCCTTGCGGCTCAGGGCGGTTTACGGGAAACGTTAAATGAGCAACAGCACAGAATAAGTTTGGCAACTGGGTCGACAATCTCAACATCAACAATTACAACATACCCTGTGCCGGCAGCCCTATGAACAGTCTTAATGTCATCGACAGTCCTGACATGACAGGACATGTTCAGATGACATTTCGCCCACAGTCCCATAGAGCAGGCTTGTCTGGGTGATCTGTTTTTATTCCAGTCCATATGCCCCTAGGGCAGGGATAGTCAAACTGCAGCCCTCCAGATGTCCATGGACTACAATTCCCATGAGGCCCAGCCAGCGAATGCTGGTGGGGGCTCATGGGAATTGTAGTCCATGGACATCTGGAGGGCCGCAGTTTGACTACCCCTGCCCTAGAGAACGAATTTCAGTTGTTTTGAATAACCATGTTTGTTGCCTTGTGGTTTTTCGGTTTTCTCCTAGCAGCCTGCTAGGCCCGGCTTCCTCCTTTCTTGAACATTAGACACAAAATAAGGACTTAGTAATGCTACTTTACCGCAAATGCTGATGTTGCCAGCATGGCACAGATGCCAGCCTGGCACCGGTCTGGAGGTGGCACTCCCTGCTTCTCTCCATTGCTGCTAGCATGGTGTGGGGGCTACAGAGCAGCCAGCTGCGTATTTGCTTAAATCGGGAGTTCCTGCACAGGATTTCCACCAGTCAGAATGTGGCGCTTCTGGCCAGTTGTGCTCCATGCAGGAGGAGTAACAACAGGTTTTCTCAACCAGGGATATGTGAAACCAGGGGTTTCTTGATGGCCCTGGAAGGCTTCCCCCAAATGGGTGAGAGTTAATTTTTCATAGATATTCTGAAATTTGTTAAATATTTATCGGGTAATATGACCATGCATGCCCATGTTGACTCAACCAAGTCCTCCCAAAGTGACCAGTGGTTGGCCTGGAGGAGGCTCGGGTGGGTATGGACCCAGCTCTGCTTCCCAACCCTATTCTGCACGATCGTGCCACTACTTGAAGCCTGAAGAATGTTTCAGGGGCTTCAAGTATTTAAAAGGCTGCCATGTAGAGGACGGAGCAGAGTTGTTCTCTCTTGCCCCGGAGGGACGGACCAGAACAAATGGGATGTAATTAATTCAAAAGAAATTCCATCTAAACCTCCGGAAGAAGTTCCTGACAGAGTGGTTCTTCAGTGGAACAGGCTTCCTCGGGAGGTGGTGGGTTCTCCATCTTTGGAGATTTTTAAACAGAGCCATCTGATGGAGAGGCTGATTCTGTGAAGGCTCAAGGGGGTGTCAGGTGACAGTGGGTGAGCGAAAGGATTGTGAGTGTCCTGCTTAGTGCAGGGGGTTGGACTAGATGACTCATGAGGTCCCTTCCAACTCTATGATTCTCAGCAGCAAAAAAGTTAGAGTTAGAGTGTGCACATTGGCAAATCGTCTCAGTGCAGAAACGAGCCCCAGGGGAGACTCAGCCCTGCCTGCCTCTGTTCAGCCTGCAGGGGGCGCCATGTGCTCACCTCTCGCTTTTCTCCCTCCCAAACACAGAGATCCCGTTCTCGTCGGAAGGAAGGCACCCCAGGTCTTCCACGGGGAGGACCTTCCGCAACTACCTCCTGGACCTGCGCAACTCCAGCACCCCCTTCAAAGGCGTCCGCAAGACTCTGATCGACACGCTCCTAGACGGGTACGAAAGCGCCCGCTACGGCACAGGGGTGAGTGCCTTCTCCTAAGGGTGGCACAAGGAGGGCAAATTTGAAGCATGGGTCGGCATGGCAAACGTCAGGCTAGCCTGAGTGCCCCTTGTTTGCATCAGAGCCCTTTAGCTCAGGGGTAGTCAACCTGTGGTCCTCCAGATGTTCATGGACTACAATTCCCATGAGCCCCTGCCAGCATTCGCTGGCAGGGGCTCATGGGAATTGTAGTCCATGAACATCTGGAGGACCACAGGTTGACTACCCCTGAGCTAAAGGGCCGGGGGAGATGAAGTAAAGGGCTGGGGGGGGGGGAAGAAGGCGTCCTTCGTGGCCCACCTCCAATTAGTCGACGGATCACATGTGGTCCGCGGCCCACAGGTTGGGGATCGCTACCCTATGCCAACCCCCAAAACAGAGCGTTCCCTCCAAACCTTCTGGGCTGAGAGCCACTGGTGAGCCTCTGCTCCAGATGTTTCTCCAGACTTCTTGAGGGGACAGAGACTCTTGCTGTAGAGCCAAAAGCACCATCTTCCTGTACTGGTTAGGAGTGCAGACTTCTAATCTGGCGAGCTGGGTTTGATTCCCCGCTCCCCACATGCAGCCAGCTGGGTCACCTTGGGCTGAGAAAACCTCTCTGACCGGGCAGTGATATCTGGGCTCTCTCAGCCTAACCTCCCTCACAGGGCGTCTGTTGTGGGGAGAGGAAAGGGGAGGCGATTGGAAGCCGCTTTGAGACTCCTTCGGGTAGAGAAAAGCGGCATATAAGAACCAACTCTTCTTCTTCTTCTTCAGTAATCTCAGGGCTCTCTCAGCCTCCCCTCCCTCACAGGGTGTCTGTTGTGGGGAGAGGGAAGGGAAGGCGACTGTAAGCCACTTTGAGACTCTGGATAGCGTAAAGCAGCATATAAGGACCAACTCTTCTTCCTCCTCCTCCTCCTCCTCCATAAGACGAGGCCGTTTCCTTTGGTTTAACGTAGAGGTGGGGTGGGGTGCAGCAGGGAGACCGAGATGCGCTGCCAGGTATTCCTAACTTTCGCTTCACTTTTGCACTCCAGGTTTTCGGCCGGCCGGAGTATCTCAAGTACCAAGAAGCACTGCATGAACTGGCAGCGATGTGAGTCGCGGGGGTGGCGACACGGAGGGTTGGTCAGCCAAGGAGAATAGAAAGGGGGCCCTTTCCCCCCTCCCCCCTCCCCAGCCTGTTCTAATATGGCAGGATGCCCAGGGAGTCCATGAAGACTGGTATGGAGGGCTAGCCCAAAATTTTTCCGTGATGGAGGCACAGGTCACAAAAGTGGCCCAGCCGGCATTTTTCCATCTACGCCGAGCGAGGCTACTAGCGTCCTCCCTGTCCCCTGATCACTTGCCCACAGTGATCCAAACAATGGTCGCCTCCAGGCTTGACTTCTGTAACTCACTCTACATGGGGCCTGCCCTTGTCCTTGACCTGGAAATTGCGGCTGGTGCAGAATGCAGCTCTTTGGGGTCCTCACCGTCACACCTTGGAGGGCCCATATCCAGCCAGTGCTGAGGCAGCTGCACTGGTTGCCGGTTGCATTCCAGATCGGGTTCAAGGTTTTGGTGTTAACCTTCAAGGCCATCTGCAGTCTGGGCCCCACATACCTGAGCCTTCTGCTCTGCGGGTGCAAATCTGCTGGTTGTTCCCAGCCCACTAGAAGTACGTCTGGCCTCGACCAGGGCCAGGGCCTTTTCGGTCCTGGCCCCAGCCTGGTGGAACGAGCTCCCAGAAGAACCGTGGACCCCGAGGGAGTGTGTGCAGTTCTGCAAGACGGACCTCTTCCACCGAGCATTTGGTTGCAGCCAGGTGGCAATAAGATCGATTGCCCCTCCTCAGTTCGGTCGGGGATCAGGCTGTCCTCCTATCGCAGTGGTCCCCAACCTGTGGGCCGCGGCCCGGTGCCGGGCTGCGAAGGCCATGGCGCCGGGCCGCGGTTCCCTCTCCCTGCCCCCCCCCGCAGTAAAAAACTTTCCAGGCTGCAAGCTTGCAGCCGGGGAAGCTTCTTACTGCGGGAGGGGGGGGGGGAGAGGGAATCAGGGCCGCGCCCGCATATTGTGCATGCGCGGCCAGGCCGCGCATGCACACATGCGCCATGTGCGGCCGAAATTGCACATGCGCTGCACTTTCGCGCATTGCGCATGCGTGAAAGTGCCACGCATGTGCTATTTCGGCCGCGCGTGGCGCATGTGCACACGCTGAGGTATCAGGCGGGGGAGTTCTCAAATAGACCACAGTGGGGGGGGGAGGTTAGTTGGTCATAGGACTTCGAATTGTTTTAAAGTGGGAGTGCTTTATATTTTATTGTGGGGGTTTTACTGCTGTAACCAGCCACGAGCCACCTTGCTGAGAGTTGCGGGTAATAAATCTAATAATAATAGTCTGCCCCATGAGGCCACAATGGTTCTCTCCCACTGCCTGGCTGACCTTGCTTGCGCCCCCCGGTGGATTGACCTGCCCCCCTCTCTTTCTCCCGCCGCAGCATCAAGGCCCGCGGAGGCAGCAGCCAGCGGCAGCACCAGTCGGCCGCCAAGGACCTGACGCTCTCCCCCGACGTCTCCAGCCCCACCACCATCCAAGTCACCTACCTGCCCTCCAGCCAGAAGAGCAAACGGGCCAAGCATTTCCTGGAGCTCAAGAGCTTTAAGGACAACTACAACACGCTGGAGAGCACCCTGTGACCTGGGGGCGGAGCGGGGGCTGGCCTGCCCGCAGAGAGACTCAGAGGGGTTTTGCCCGCTTTGGCCGGGCGCCGTCGGGTCACCCACCCGGACCGAGAGGCGTCTTCGGCCACAGCGTCTTTGGCAGGTGCCACAGCAAAAGCAACTTTTCAAAGCAATGGCCTGACACTGAAGCATGTTGCTTCGGCGGGGGGAGAGGGGGGGTCCTGAATTCTCCTCTTCCCCCCCTCCCGTCACCCTTGTGGTTTTGTAAATATTGTCCTTTGATTGCCTCTTTAAGTTATTTATAAGGATTCCGTCTTGGCATGCCACACTCTTTCCCACCACCTTTAAAGGAGGGGCCCGAGCCGGCTGGGGGGACCACAGTGGTCTGTTCTTTTTAAAAACTGTGGCCGGTTTCCCCAGCCGCACCGTGGGGATAAATCTTCATTCTTCCTTCGGCACGCCCTCTCTCCTTCCTGCCCCAACCTCGGCCCCATTTTCCTTTTCCAAAAGCAGGGAGGCAAAGGCAGGCCAAGAACACCATATTTTCGACAGCCTGTCACCGGGATTTCTGCCTTTTTATACAACGGGGTTCCTCAGCTCGGAACCGGGGCCAGACAGCCGGCCTTCCGCGGCAGGCTGACTCCACGTCTCACTCCTTCCCCTGCCAGCCCCCGCAGAGAGCTGCAATGGGCAGGCGCAGCAGGTGCAACCCGCCAACTGAGAGCAGCGGAGCAGGGGATGTTGGGTCTCCCCCAAGCAAGACTTTACCTTCCCTCCCCTCCTCAAGCACAGCGAAAAGCCTTCCTCCCCTCTCTGCTGTGTAATAAAAACAGACTTCTGTCCAGCCTCGCTCCTCCTCGCATCAGTCTTATTAGTCTGAAACCGTTGGAATGATCCTGGCGAGAGCTGAAGGGTTGGTGGGGGGCACATCCTTTTTATCTGGTCCCAGGACGGGGGGGCCCTGCCTTGAATCAGCGTGCACCAGCTGGTGGGCGTAGCCACAAAATAGCTGCCACAAGAAGCCGTCCTGTTGAAGCCAGGCTGCCTTAGTTTTGGGCTTGCTGCTCAAGAGTCCAGGAATATGAGTACGTTTTACACCGAGTCCGACCCTTGGGGAGGCCCCATTTCAGTGTTGTGGTTTGCCGGTCGAGCTGCAGGGCTTCCACATGGCCAGCGTCCTTGCCCCAGGCCCCTAGAAGCGGTCACTCCATGACCCCTTGTCCGCCATTTTTTTTTTAACCCTAACGCAGAGGCCAGAACCAGCTCACCCGAGGCTCCTATCTGGCCCTTGAGCAACTGGTCGTTACCTTTATCGAAGGGGAGAAGAAGAGGGGGCTGGTTGTTTATATCCTGGTTTTTAATTCCCCAAAGGAATTACAATTTGTTCGTGGCTGGGCAGAAGGGATTGCATCCATGATTGGCTCGCTCTTACATGCCCAGAGAAATGCCGATCACCACTTTGGGGTCAGGAGGCAAATTTCTTCCAGTCCAGACTGGCCAAAGATTCTGGGGTTTTTTTTGGAGGGGAGGACATCATCTGAGCATGGATTTGGAGTCACTGTGAGCTGTGAGTTTCATGCATTATGCAGGGGGTTGGACTAGATGACCCTGGAGGTTCTGCCCAACTCTAGGATTCTATGATTCTAAGGAGTCCCAAAACAGCTTACACCTTTCCCTTCCGCTCTCCACAACAGACACTCTGTGAAGTACATGGGGCTGAGAGAGCTCTATCTGGGCCCATTCCGCACACGTTGGATAATGCACTTTCAGTGCATTTTAGAAGTAGATTATCCTGTTCTCCAGCTGCAAAAGCACACTGAAAGTGCATTATCCTTTGTGTGCAGGCCGAGGACTGCAACTAGCTCAAGGTCACCCAGCTGGCTGAATAATTAGATTTTTATTTTATTTGTAGGCTGACCCACACTAGCAACAATCTTGGGGCGGCTAATAGTAGTTAAGAGCTCATGCATAAAAATATAAAAGTTTTACGTGTCAACCAGTTAAAAGCAAGCATGCTCCATCCCCAAAACCTGGGGAGAGATGGATCAAAATTTCATTCCAGGCTTAGATGTAGGGAGGCTTTCAGATGTCAAGCGTTATCCTTGGCTTTAACCTTGTGTCTGGCGAAAGAGGGCTGTTTTGCAGGCCCCAAGAACCCTTCCCAGCTTTAAAAGGGCCCAGATCTTCACTGGAAACTCATTCTACCAGGCTGGATCCAGGGCCCAAAAGGTCTGCTTGATTCCAGCCGCGTTTCTCTGGAGGCAGGGATCACCCGCAGGTGGGAGCTAATAGAGCAGAGCGCTCTTCATGGGGTGTGCTCGGAGAGGTGGTCCCTGAGATAGAATCATAGAGTTGGAAGGGGCCATGCAGGCCATCTAGTCCAACCCCCTGCTCTATGCAGGATCAGCCCTAAGCATCCTAAAGCATCCAGATACACAGGTCCTGGAGCATGCAAGGCCTCGAGGACACCAACCCCTTAAACCTGACCTGGAACTTGGCCAGTGGCTGGCACAGCAGCCAGAGAACAGGTCGGACATGGGTTCTACATGGGGTCCTCACGAGAAGGATCCAGGCAGCCGCATCCTGGAAACTACCACTCTGCCACTCCCCTTGGCTCTCAGTCTTCAGCCAAGCCAGATGACCGAGGCTGCGCATCATGTCCTTAATGCGCTAATGAGTTAGCGGGCGGTAGAAGTGAGAAGGTGGGCGAAAGGGAGACACTTTCCAGCTGGCAGTCTTCAAGCAAAAGGATGGATACACACTTTTCTTGGATGCTTTAGGATGCTTTGGGCTTATCCTGCGTTGAGCAGGGGGTTGGACTAGATTGCCTGTATGGCCCCTTCCAACTCTATGATTCTATGATTCTATGATCCTGCGTTGAGCAGGGGGTTGAACTAGATGGCCTGTACGGCCCCTTCCAACTGTGATTCTGTGAAATGCTGTAAGAATGGATTAAAATGAGTGTTGGTCTGATTTTATTGGGCTGTAAGAATGCTCGTGTTTTGAGCGTGGGTGTATTTTGAGCAAAAGCGATCGTTAATTGGGATTGTCCGTGTCCTTAATGACATGTCTCCTGTACTTGGCCTTACATTATATGGCATGTTATGCAGGCAGGAGATCCTAAGATCACCTGGCTTGCCTGGCAGGAGACGTTCAGGGGTGGTTTGCCCCTGGGGCCACGGCCCTGGTGCTCCCTTGAGGCTGCTCTTCCAAGCATTCGCTTCTGAGATCTGATGGGATCTGGCTTGCCTGGGCTTTGGCAAACAAGGTCCAGCCTAACAGAGTGGCGTTTATTTCAGATCTGATCCTCGTAACAAATGTGCTTTGTCACCTCTGCCCTAGACTATCATTATATCAACCATTGTGATTATAGAAGTGCCATTCATGTTTTAAGCCTCTTTTTGGCTCTTCAAACCTCATGGCCTGAAAAGTCTTGTTGGGTTCGAATCAAGCCAGCTCTCTTGTCCCCACAAATCAGTTCTGAGAACCTGGGGAGATTATCCTGTCTCAGAACCAGTTTGGTGTAGTGGTTAGGAGTGCGGACTTCTAATCTGGCATGCCGGGTTCAATTCTGCACTCCCCCACATGCAGCCAGCTGGGTGACCTTGGGCTCACCACAACACTGATAAAACTGTTCTGACCGGGCTGTGATATCAGGGCTCTCTCAGCCTCACCCACCCCACAGGGTGTCTGTTGTGGGGAGAGGAATGGGAAGGCGACTGTAAGCCGCTTTGAGCCTCCTTCGGGTAGGGAAAAGCGGCATATAAGAACCAACTCTTCTTCTTCTTCTACATATGTAGGAGTATCTATTATTATAATTATTATTGATGTTGATCTTTATTAGATTTGTATGCCAACCTCCCAAGGCCGGCTCAGGCCAGTGAACAACATATACAATACAACAGATAAACGATAAAAATTATTCGTAGAAATTTCCATTCAACTCTAAAACCATTATTAAGCACATCAAATTTAAGTTGTCTGCATCTCTCCCCAGAACTCCTTTGGCAGGTCTCAAGGGGTGTTCTGTTGAGCCCCACAACTCCGAGTTTGGAGTTTGGAGATTTGGAGATGTAGCTGGGGAGAGGGCAGAGTTTGGGATGACCTCTGTGATATAATACTATGGAGTCCACCCTCCAAAGCAGCCATTTCCCGCTGGAGAACTGTGCGCTGTCCTACAGAGGACAGTGGTCATTCCAGGAGATCTCCAGGCCCCACCTGGAGGTTGGCAACCCTACTTGGCCCTCAATCAACACTCCCATCTTCAAACTGTATCTTCCCTTCTGTGAAGCTGGACACAGAATCATAGAATCATAGAGTTGGGAGGGACCTCCTGGGTCTTCTAGTCCAACCCCCTGCACTGTGCAGGACATGCCCAACCGTATCACTCATCCACTGTCACCTGCCACCCCCTTGAGCCTTCCCAGGATCAGCCTCCCCCTCCAATGGCTATACAGCCTCACTTTAAAATCTCCAAAGATGGAGAACCCGAGGAAGCCTGTTCCACTGAGAAAAACCTGTCAGGAACTTTTGGATTAATTAATTCTTGTGATTTTCAGATTTTCAGAAAATTTTCAGATTTTCATGTGAGCCTGTTGTGTCTATCAGGAGCCAGTGTGTTTTCGTGGATAAGAACGACAGCCTCTGATCTGGAGAACCGGATTTGAACTCCCACTCCTCTAACGCATTCGGCCAGCTAGGTGACCTTGGGCCAGTCTCAGTTCTCTCAGAGCTCTCCTAGCCCCACCTACCTCCCAGGGTTTCTGTTGTGGGGGAGAGGCAGGGAAGGGTGTTAGTAAGTCACTTTGGGACACCTTTGGGTAGTGAAAAGCAGGGTATGAAACCCAGCTCCTCCTTTTACTGCTTCTAGACTCCACAAAATTATAATAGTGCTACTAATAGTGCTAAAATTATAACAGTGCTACTAATTCTTCTCCTTAATGTTCTTCAAGGCTTCTTCTGTTTTGTGTCTCTTGGCCGGCTGCCCTCCCTCTTCTATGATCCTTTTCCTCAAGTCAGCAACTGTTCCCCTAGATGTCTGGCTACATCGGTGACACCGTGACTCCACCGCAGTGAAAAGTCGGCTCTTGCCCTCTGTCCCTCCGCAGGACAGCCCCTCCCCTTCCAGCTGGCCCACCCCCTGATGCGCAAATCCCCCTGCCCCTAGTCCCCTGCTGCAGTGACCTTGGCGCCTGTCGCCTCCGGGGCCCATCACCTCCCCAGCGTGATCCGGTTATTGACCGGCTCCCTCCCTCATTAAGCAGCCTGTCACTGTGGCTCACGTCAACAAACCACGTGCCACGGGCAAGGAGCACTGTGGCACTGCGTTGGCCAGGAAGCCCGCCAATCAGGCCCAGGGCACCCTCGTTGCTATTCAAAGCACGGGATCAGAATGAACCTGGCATAAGGACTATGAGGCACCCGCGAAATTATTATCTGATAAAAAGATTGTGTGCGTGGGGAGGGGGGAAACTTGCTGATTTAAAGTTGTTCATCTAACATCCTGTGGCGGAGAATTCCACAGGGAGGCTACTACCGTGGATAAGCCAGTGTTTTTTGTTGTAATTGGTAAGAGAAAGAACTCATGGTGGGCTTTATACCCTGCTTTTCACTACTCAAGGGAGTCTCAAAGCAGCTTACACTCGCCTTACTTTTCCTCTCCCCACAACAGACACCCTGTGAGGAAGGTGAGGCTGAAAGAGCCCTGATATCGGCCAGAATAGAAGAAGAAGAGCTGGTTCTTATATGGTGCTTTTCTCTACCTGAAGGAGTCTCAAAGCAGCTTACAATTGCCTTCCCATTCCTCTCCCCACAACAGACACCCTGTGAGGGAGGGGAGGCTGAGAGAGCTCTCTGAGAGGACAGCTTGGTCAGAACAGCACTACCAGGGCTATGACTTGCTCAAGGTCACCCAGCGGGCTGCATGTGGAGGAGCAGGGAATCAAGCCCTGCTGGCCAAATTAGAAGCTGCCGCTCTCAACCTTACGCCATGCTCACTCTCGTAAAGCACTCATGAAACCTCTTCCTTAGAGAATCAAGGGTCTCCATTCTGCACTGACAAACCTCAAGGAGCTCCAATCTCAGACTTTGAATGTAGGACATATGAAAATAAGGACCCGGGAAAGTGTTCCCAAGCATGTACAGCAGGGGTAGTCAAACTGTGGCCCTCCAGATGTCCATGGACTACAATTCCCACGAGCCCCTGCCAGCATTCGCTGGCAGGGGCTTGTGGAAATTGTAGTCCATGGACATCTGGAGGGCCGCAGTTTGACTACCCCTGATGTACAGAGTGTATTTCCCAACGCATTGGGTACCCGTGGAGATACCTCCGTAGTATGTAGGGTTCCCCTCAGTAGTAGATTCCTCAAGGCATTTTGAGGAACAAATTACTGGCGGATAATCTACCTCAATGCAAGCTGACCCTGAAAGGAAGACACCTCTGAAAAGTGATACACAAGATTTTGATTGTGTACATGTGTGTGTGTGAAGTGCTCTTAAGTCTCTTCTAAACAACAGTCATCCCCATTCCTCAAAATGTCCTCTCCATGACAGCCACGCTCAGGTCTTGCAAGCTGTAGGCCTTGGTCTTTCCTTTTTCTCCCTGCCGTCCGCTTTTCCTAGCATTATTTCCAGTGACTTTTGGGCTACAGGCGTAACGTGACCGAAATATGATAGAATCTTTTTGGCCATTTCAGCTTCTAGGGGAGAATTCAGACTTGATTTGATCTGGAACCCGCTGGCGGTCCACGCTATCTGTCAAACCAAATTGAAAACGAGTCAGCTTTCTTCCTGACAGTTTTCTTCGCAATCCAACTTTCACACCCATATATAGTAATGGGGAATATTGTGGCCACCAGCTGTGCGTCTTGGACACCGAGATGGGTAGTTGTGTTTGTCTGTCTGTAGTAGCGGAAAAGAGCAAGCGTCTAGGCTAGGCTTTCTCAACCAGGTTTTTGTGAAACTCTGGGGCTTCTTGACAGCCCTGGAAGAGTTTCCCAGATGGGTGGGAAGTAATTAATTTTTATATTTTTAATTTGTTAAACATCTGTCAGATGACATGACCATTTATTGTCATGTTGCTGTTCCCCCGCCAGCCAAAAAAATTGACCAGTGGAGGGGGTGGGAAGGAAAGGGCTTTGGGTGGGCATGTCCACAACTCTGCTTCCCAACCATGTCCTGCATGATTGGGCCGCTTCAGGGGTTCCTTGAAGACTGAAGAATGTTTCAAGGCTCTTCTCAATGGTAAAAAAACGTTCAGAAACATTGGTCCAGGAACACCTTCCAAACAGAATTTGCGGCAACATGGGAGGCTTCATGAAGTGAGCAGCGGCTCCTGGAAACTCCTCCCCTAAAATTGTTAGTCTTCCAGGTGCTGCTGGACTCTTTTTGACTGTTACCTGGCTGCCTATCTTGATCTATCTCCATAGGAAGCTCCTCACTTAGCCATACAGAGCGGGACTCAATCAGCTTTCAACCTTGTGATATAAGGACAGATGGACTAATACTTGCTATATCTGAAGAAGTGAGCTTTGCCTCATGAAAGCTCCTCCTTTGACAACAATGTAGTTACATCTTGAAGGTGCTTCTGGACTCTGGCTGTTTTCCACTGTGATTTGGCTATCCGTCTTTATATTTATTTACTTTATTTTCCGACCTTTACCCTACCCCTCCTGGAACAACAGCTCAGGGTGGCTTCCAACATCTTGATCGATCTCCATAGGGCGCATGATTTAGCTCTATACAGTGGGAATTTATCAACCTTGTTATAAAAGGACACTCACGTTCTAGCTGTATCTCAAGAAGTGAGCCGTGATTCCTGAAAACTCCTCCCTGGATCCAGATTGCGTTAGTCTTGAAGGTACTCTGGACTCTGGCTCTTTTCTGCTTCTACGTGGCTACTCATCTTGATATTTATTTATTTAATTTTATATTTCGACTTATACCCCACCCAGCTTGGGGTGGCTTCCAACTTCTTGATCTGCCTCCATAGTAGGCACTTTATTTAGCTGTGCAGAATAGGAATCCATCGACCTTGTGATAGAAGGACGAACGGACTCACATTCTCACTTTATCTGAAGAAGTGACCACAAATGTTGGCAGACTTGAAGGAGCTGCGTGACTTTTGCTCTTTTCCACCACTGCATCCTTACATGCAAGGCTCTTTCCCAGTTCCTTCATGCTGCCCTTCCCAGTCTCCATCTCCTGATTTCTCCCTTTTGGTTGAAAATGGAGCGTACATATTGTCCGTGTCCGACCCATCGTGACCCCATGGACAATGATCCTCCAGGCCTTCCTGTCCTCTACCATTCCCTGGAGCATTTAAGTTTGCACTGACTGCTTCAGTGACTCCATCCAGCCACCTCATTCTCTGTCGTCCCCTTCTTCTTTTGCCCTCAATCGCTCCCAGCATTAGGCTCTTCTCCAGGGAGTCCTTCCTTCTCATGAGGTGGCCATATTGTTATGGGAATGTAAAATGGCTGTCCCTTAAATATAGTCCTTGTTACTCTCCATAATGCATTTTTCTTAATGCTTTAAAAATAATTATTTGTTATATTGCTATACCACCCTCCCTTATGGCTCAGGGTGGTTTACAATAAACGTTTAGTTTGTTGACATTCCCTGATGTTTCCAGGGGTTGATTCCAGGGGTTCACTAGGAAAACTTGTGCATCTCTTGGGGAGATCCAGAGCTGGGTAGGAGGCCTCTCTTTTCTTCATGCTTAGGGAGGGGCTTGCCCCTCTACTCTGTGACTGTTGCACATGCATGCGCCCAGCTGCTCCCTTCCCAAGGTCGCCCCAGTGCCCACCCAAGCGTGCCATCGCTGCGGGGAAATCTCCATCAGCAAATGGGCCGAGGGATCGATAGGCTCACGTAAACGAGCAGAATACGGGGGGAAGCGGGCCCATAAGTGTGCTAATAGGATGCATTAATGCTGAGGAACGCACAGTCTAAGGTTCAGTGTGGGACAAAGTGGCCGTCAGCTTGCAGTGGCACATCAGCATTTAGTCACGTACAGACATGAGCCAGCCTGGTGTCGTGGTTAAAAGCTGGGTTTGATTTCCCATTCCTCCACATCCAGCCAGCTGAGTGACCTTGGACTAGCTACAGTCCTGTTAGAACTGTTCTTACATATCAGTTCTCTCAGAGCTCTCTCAGCCTCACCCACCTCATGCTACTTTTCTCTACCTGAAGGATTCTCAAAAGCAGCTTACAATCTCCTTCCCTTTCCTCTCCCCACAATAGACACCCTGTGAAGGAGGTGAGGCTAAGAGGGCCCTGAGATTACTGCTCGGTCAGAACAGCTCTATCAGGACTGTGACAAGCTCAAGTTCACCCAGTTGGCTGCATGTAGAAGAGCAGGGAATCAAATTGGGCTCACCAGATTAGAAGCCACCGCTCTTAACCACTATACCAAGGTTATGTTGCTTTAGCAGCAGCTGCCATCACCACTGTATAAGGATCTCCATGGTGTGATTAAAGATAAGCCAAATGTGGCAACCATTTTGTGCCTGGCTCCGTCTTCTGTGGCAGCCATTTTGTGCTAGCATCCACTGCCTGAAGATCCCCTGGAATTGCAGCACATCTCCAAACTGAAGAGATCAGTTCCCCTGGAGAAAAGGGCTGCCTTGGGGGGTGGATTTAGGGATGCCAGCCTCCAGGCGGGACCTGGGTATTAGGCCTAAAATCTTCGTGCAAATGACAAAAGCCAAAATAACAAAGGTTCCAATAATAGGGACCCCCTGGGATTGCAGCTTTTATCTCCAGGTGACAGAGATCAGTTCCCCTGGAGAAAAGGGCTGCTTCAGAGGGTGGAGTCCATAGCATTATACTCCGCTGAGGTCCCTCCTAGCGGGTGCCAGCCTCCAGGTGGGACCTGGGGATCCCCTGGAATTTCACTTCACCCCCTGACAGCAGATATCAGTTCCTCCTGGAACAACCGGCTGCTTTGGAGGGTGGACTCTCTGCCATTGTACCCCACTGAGGTCCCTGACCTTCCCAAGGATTTCATTTCATTTAAAGAAACCATGTGTTTACGGACTACCCCTGCCCTACAGTGATTCTAGGCCTCAGCTCCCAACCCTCCATGTGAAATTATTTTGCCACGTTGAGCAAAGGAGGAATTGAGCAGAAGTAGGAATTGAGCAGTGCAGCCCTCTCTTCATCACCTGTTGCAATGTGGCTTTTTTGTCCCCGAGATGGTCCTACCATGTCCCTGTTGTTTTTCTTACTTTAAATATAACTAAAGAACATTTTTGTTGTTGTTGTATATAGCATTTCTTGCTAGCTTAAGCTCATGCTGAGCTTTAGCTTTTCTAATACTCGCCCTACAAACAAACTGGAAACGGTACAGTGGTGTACAAGATGGGAAGCATAGCTGGCCCCCTCCCCTTCCCACCCCCTCCAGGCCCATCATAGCCCATTTTGGGGGCAGGCGGGTCAACATGACTATATATGGTCATACCACCCGATAAATGTTTAACAATTTAAAAAATAAATCAATTCATTCATTGTCCCCAACCTGTTGGGGAAACCTTTCCAGGGCCATCAAGAAACCTCAGGGTTTCACAAAACCCTGGCTGAGAAAGCCAGGTTTAGTAAGAGTCATCATCGGATAGTTTCCTTAAACAAGGAGAGGAGAATCCAAGATCAGCACGGAGGCCAGTCCTGCCATAAAGTCCACCTGCCTAAACAGCTATTTCCTCTGGGTAAACTGATCTCTGCAGTCTGGAGACCTGTTGTAATTCTGGGAGATCTCTGAGAAGAAGAAGAAAGAGTTGAAGAGTTAATTTTTATACCCCACTTTTCATGACCTGAAATGGCTTACAATCGCCTTCCCCTCCTCTCCCCACAACAGGCACCCTATGAGGTAGGTGGGGCTGAGAGAGTTCGGAGAGAACTGCTCTGTGAGATCAGCTCTAACAAGACTGTGAGCAGCCCAAGGTCACCCAGCTGGCTGCATGTGGAGGAGGAGTGGTGAATCAAACCCGGCTCTCCAGATTAGCGACCGCCACTATACCACGGGAAAAAGCATTCACTGTTTATCCACACAGAAGAAGAGCTGCCTTTCTTATATCCCGCTTTTCTTATATCCCGCTTCCCTTCCTGTCCCCACAACAGACACCCTGTGAGATAGTTGGAGCTGAGAGAGCCCTGCCAGAACTGCTCTGTGAGAACACCTCCAACAGGACTGTGAGTGGCCCAACTTTACCCCGCTGGCTGCAAGCAGAGGAGCAGGGAATCGAACCTATCTCTCTAGATTAGAAGCCACGTCTCTTAACCACAACATCGCGCTAGCTCTCTAAATCCAGACTCCGCATGGAGGTTGGCAACCCGATACAGCCGGCCACTCCTGGGTTCCTTAAACCCAGGAGAAACGCCAGGATCACACGTTAACATTTGAAGGTGCAAAAACAAAGGGCTTCCTTCTCCGATTCTCCGGGGTGTGCCCTTGATCAGGGCAAAATCCCCAGGCCCCGGGGAAGACCCCCTACCACGCCTCCCTGCAGTCCTCGCCCCTTCTGGCCCCTGATGGAGGAAGGCCACGGTTATGCAGGCCAGCGAGCACGGTATTGACAGGAAATCAGCTAGGCCTGGAGGGCTCGCAAGCCGCCTGCGAAGAAGGAGGATCGAACACTATTGATTAGGACAATTTGACTCCAAGGACGTAAGGGGGAGGAAGTCATTAATGGGAACGCGGCCACGTGTGTGGGGTCGAGGCCCCTCGACTAGGAGACTGGGCCCCACCCCTCTGTGGGATCAGAAGGGGGGGCGGTATGGGGTTATAAAATGCGCTCGGACCTCCATGGCCATCAGGATGCCAGGACGGCTGGGGCCAGCTTGATTGTCCACACAGGTAAGGCCTTGGAGAGGTGCAGAGGATTTGGGCAGGAGAGATGGTTTGGTGTAGTGGTTAGGAGTGCGGACTTCTAATCTGGCATGCTAGGTTCGATTCTGCACTCCCCCACGTGCAGCCAGCTGGGTGACCTTGGGCTTGCCACAGCACTGATAAAACTGTTCTGACCGGGCAGTAATATCAGGGCTCTCTCAGCCTCACCCACCGCACAGGGTGTCTGTTGTGGGGAGAGGAAAGGGAAGGTGACTGTAAGCCGCTTTGAGCCTCCTTCGGGTAGGGAAAAGCGGCATATAAGAACCAACTCTTCTTCTTCTTCTTCCCCCTAAATGGGGTCCAAGAAACTAGAATCAGGGGCTGATCCCTCCTTTTATTCAGCTAAGACAGGCCCATCAAATCCTGAGAAACTTGGGGTCGCGGTTAATAACGGTGGCCTCTAATCTGGAAAACTGGGTTGGATTCGCCACTGCTCCTCCGCATGCAGCCAGCTGAGTGACCTTGGGTTAGTCCCAGTTCTCTCAGAACTCTCTCAGCCCAAACTCCCTAACTAGGTGTCTGTTGTGTGGAGAGGAAAGCAATTGTAAACCCCTTTGAGTAAGGTGACCAGATTGTCCCACTTTTGGAGGGACATCTGGGGGCACCTGGCAAATTGTACTTATGTTGAAATTAAAAAAATATATAGTACAATACTATTTTTGCGTTCTATGCATTCTATGAAACTTTTTGTCGCTCCATATAGACTAAATTTTTAATCAAGACCCCCCCCCCCCCGGTCAATGGTGTCCCGCTTTACCAATGTTAAAATCTGGTCACCGTATCCTTGAGACACATGAAACCTGTTGGTGACCATAGGCCTGTCCAAGTTCTCTCAGAGCTCTCTCAGTTTCACCTGCCTACAGGGTGTCTGCTGTGGGGAGGGGAAGGGGAGGCGATCGCAAGCCGCTTTGAGACTCCTTCAGGGAGTGTAAAGTGGGGTACCCAAAAAAAAGCTCTTCTTTTCAAATAATCGAATAATCTTGTGGCATTCAGAGGACTAGTTGCATTGATTGGTGGGGTCCGAAATTTCATAGCCCGCGTGTGCCAGCGGCCCTCCAGATGTCCATGGACTACAATTCCCAGGAGCCCCTGCCAGCGAATGCTGGCAGGGGCTCCTGGGAATTGTAGTCCATGGACATCTGGAGGGCCGCAGTTTGATTACTCCTGTAGCAGACCATAGTTTCCGAAAGCTCATGATCACAGGGAATCTATGTTGGTAGGATACTTTTAACATTTATTATTTGAAATATTATCCCGCAAGCAAAGGAGGATGGAGGACAAAGTATAGAGGATTGCTTGGGAAATTCCAGAATGTTTAGTCTCGCAGGCAATGAATGTTTCAGATAATATTTTGGAGGAAAAGCAGGCTAAAAATGTTTTCAATAAATTAGATTGTTTTTTTTTTATGTTAAACATCCCAGCAGAGGAAGTTACTGGCCTATATTAGGAGTGCGGAGATTGCATTACTGCAGTTTAGTGGTTAGAGTGAGGGGCAAGGATCCGGGTTCAGATATCACCACAGCTATGGAAGCTTGCTGGGCGACGTTGGACCACTCACACCCTCTCAGACTAAGCTACCTCGCTGGGTTGTTGTGAGGATAAATGGGAAGAGAAGACAATGATGTCCGTTGTTCTGAGTCCCCACTGAGGAGAAAGGTGCAGCATGAATGAAGTCAATTTAAAAAAAATGAATAAACGTCTCCCAGAATTAGTTGAAGAAGAGTTGGTTTTTATATCCCATTTTTTTCTGTCCAAAGGCGTCTCAAAGCAGCTCACAATCGCCTTTCCTTCCTCTCCCCACAACAGAGGTAGGTAGGGCTGAGAGAGCTCTGAGATAACTACTGTGTGAGAACAGCACTATCAGGACTGTGATGAGCCCAAGAGGGGAATCAAACTCAGCTCGCCAGATTAGAAGCTGCTGCTCTTCACCACCACGCCAAGCTGATGCCCCTGGAGATAATGGCTACTTTGGATGGTGAGCTCTCTGGCATTATACCCCACCCAGGTCTCTCCCTTCCCTAAACCCCACCCCAGATCGCCAGGAATTCCCAGGTCTGGAGTTGGCAGCCCTAAAAGCATTAAGGTCCAATCGAAGGGAAAAGAAGGAGTAATTTGGGATTGATGAGGATATAATGGAGTCCAGGCAATGGTTAGGCAACAACACTTGAAGGGGGGAAACACTCTGGACCTATTTGAAGGAAGAAGAAGAAGAAGAGTGAGTTCTTATATGCCGCTTTTCTCTACCCGAAGGAGTCTCAAGGTGGCTTACAGTCGCCTTCCCTTTCCTCTCCCCACAACAGACACCCTGTGAGGTGGGTGAGGCTGAGAGAGCCCTGAGATTACTGAAGAAGAAGAAGAGTTGGTTCTTATATGCCGCTTTTCTCTACCCAAAGGAGTCTCAAGGCGGCTTCCATTCGCCTTCCCTTTCCTCTCCCCACAACAGACACCCTGTGAGGGAGGAGAGGCTGAGAGAGCCCTGAGATTCCTACTCAGTCAAAACAATTTGATCAATGCTGTGTTGAGCCCAAGGTCACCCAGCTGGCTGCATGTGGGGGAGCAGGGAATCAAACCTGGATCGTCAGATTAGAAGTCCGCACTCCTAACCACTACACCAAGCTGGGTTTGGGGGTTGGTTTGATTTTTTTGTACATGACAGGCATACATCAATTGGATACCCTGCCAAGACTCTCAGGTGTTTTAGTCTGAAGAAGGAACTGAGAATGATGCCATTTTGATTCGTAGTTCTTTTGCATACACCAAAGAGCAGGGACTGAAAATAATTGTCCTCCCCAACACTTTCCGGGTAGGAGCAAAATGTCAATGTATGTATATTTGGAGGAGATGGGGAGGTCCTTATAATTCCAATGCCATTCCCATGGGATGGTCTCAGTGCATATCAGCAAACCCAAGGACAGAAGCAGGCATTAAGCAGCAGCAGTTATCCCGGACTAATTTGTCCACAGGAAGAAGGGAAATCTCGGGGTTCAGATTTCCCCTTCAGGAAAAGGAAGCTCCAGTTTTCCCAGCCGAGGTTCATCCCCCAAGTTTTGTGTTCACCTCCACTACCCAGAAGAGGTGAGATGATACAAGAGGGGTGACAATTCCCAACCGGTTCTGTTCGAAAGCCCTGATCTGGGCCGATTCTGCACACGATGGTTACTGCACTTCCAATGCGCCTTAGGAGCAGAATTTCCTGTTCTACACTGGAAAGTCCAGCCGCAAAAGCACACTGAAAGTACATTGAAAGTTCAGGTGCAGAAGGAGCCCTGGATAGCCCAAGATAGCTCGACCCTTTCAGGTTTTGGAAGCTTAGAAGGGTTGACCCTGATTAGTACTTGGATGGGAGAGCCAGTGCCGAGGCAAGCAAGGGCAAACGACTTTGGTTTGACTCACGCCTTGGAAAAACCTGGAGGGGTCCCCATAGGTTCTGCAACATGATGGCAAGAAATATGTTTTTTTCTACATTTTTTACTACCCAAAGGAGTCTCAAAGCAGCTTACAATCACCTCCCCTTCCTCTCCCCACAACAGACACCCTGTGAGGGAGGTGGGACTGAGAGAGCTCTGAGAGAACTGGGACTGACTCAAGCAAGTTGGTGGTTCCTGGCCCCAGGGAAGCACGTTCGACCTTGACCAGAGCCAGGGCTTTCTCTGTCCTCGCTCCCACCTGGTGGAATGAGCTCCCAGAGGACATCAGGGTCCTACCGGACCGAAAACAATTCTGTCTGTCTTTTCAGTCATCGGTCCACTCCGGTGTGACTAAGAACAAAGACGCCTGCAGCGAGCAAAGCTGACCAGGGATCCCAGTCATGCTCCCAATGTGTTTTGATGTCTTTGCCAGGGCAGATTGATCCGCGGTTAAATGGGCATGAAATTGCACCTCCTTTTAGCTTTTCATTAACTGCAGGGAGGTTAGCGGGCGGTTAGCGGGCGGTCCTTTCCCCCTTTTTTGGCTCAAGAAAGGGTCGTCAAATTGGGGCTGTGCATTTAGGGACCGGCTTAATTCTCAGGAGCGTTGTTCTTTGGGACTAAGGGGGCAGAGAGTCAGCAAGGGGACAATACTTGCTCCTCGCAGTGGATTTGGGGAGTCGCCCCTGGTACGGTGGCCGACTCCGCTTGGGAAATTCCTGGAGGTTGGGGTGTGGTGCCCAGGATGACCTCGTGTTGGGGCAGGGAGAGAGCTCAATGAGGATGTGATGTCATAGAATCTGCCCTCCGGGGTCCACTTCCTCCTGGAGAGCAGTGTTCATTTGGAGAGAGCTCCGGGCCCTCCCTTGAGATTGGCATCCCGAGTCCCTAGGGAGTGGGCAGGAGGTCGGTACCCATCGCACCACCCAAAACAAGAGACAGGCAGTGGTTGGGGAAGAGGGGGTGTAAAGGAGTGTAGAAGGGGCCTTACGGAGTGGACTGGAGATGGTCACCTTTCTTGGAGAGCCAGTTTGGTGTAGTGGTTAGGAGTGCGGACTCCTAATCTGGCAAGCCGGGTTTGATTCTGTGCTCCCCCACATGCAGCCAGCCGGGTGACCTTGGGCTCGCCATGACCCTGATAAAACTGTTCTGACTGAGCAGGAATATCAGAGCTTCACACACCTCACAGGGTGTCTGTTGGGGGAGAGGAAAGGGAAGGCCACAGTAAGCCGCTTTGAGCCTCCTTCGGGTAGAGAAAAGCGGCATATAAGTACCAACTCTTCTTCTTCTTCAGTAATCTCAGGGCTCTCTCAGCCTCACCTCCCTCACAGGGTGTCTGTTGGGGGAGAGGAAAGGGAAGGTGTTTGTAAGCCGCTTTGAGCCTCCTTTGGGTAGGGAAAAGCGGCATATAAGAACCAACTCTTCTTCTTGGTCCCATCAAAATGCACCAGGATTTCTTTACTTAACAAGAATATCAGAAGACGCCTGCAGGTTCCTTACACTCCAAGTGGGAACTGGGGATTTCAGCTCATCTTCAGACTACAGAGATCCTAGAATCATAGAATTGGAAAGGACCTCATGGGTCATCTAGTCCAACCCCCTGCACTATGTAGGAAACTCACCACCCTCCCGCTCATCCACTGTCACCTGCCACGCCCACTTTCTCCTGGAGAAAACGGCCTCCTTGAAAGGTGGGCTCTGTGGCATCAGACCCCACTGTGGCATCAGTCTCTATACTGACTAGGCTTCTTTCCCAGTCTGGATCTGGCAGGAAAAAAATCCCCCACAGGTGTCTGGGGAGGGGGACCGGCAACCCTGCCGCAGGATCAGACAAAGGCAGACTTATAGACCAGCATCCTGTTTGACCAGATAGCTCTGGAAAGCCCACCAGTGGGACCTGAGACAACCTCCTCCCTCATTCCCTCATTCCTTTGTTCCCTACAGCTGGTATGCGGAGATGCACCTTCCTATTTTCATCCCGCCTTCAACTTTTCCATCCTCAACCTAATTCCATTGAACAATCTAATTCAGTGTTTCTCAGCCTTCCCAATTCTGCGACCCCCTTTGGGTTCCTGCAGCGGCGTGGCCTCGGCGACCCAAAGGGGGGTGACGGCATTAGGTGGTGGCCTTGGCAACCCCGAGGAAATGGGCTGATTGATCTCTAAAGGGGTCACAACCCCCAGGTTGAATACTGCTGATCTAATTGCAGAGATGTGGGCCCAGCGGCCCATCCATAGAGGAGGCTGGTGGGAAAGAGTCAAAGCCAGAGCAAGAACTCGTGCAGGGCTGCAGCAGGGAGCCTCTTTGGACGGCTAGGCACTTCAGGTACCTGAGAGCAGGGGTAGCCAAACTGCGGCCCTCCAGATGTCCATGGACTACAATTCCCATGAGCCCCTGCCAGCGTTTGCTGGCAGGGGCTCATGGGAATTGTAGTCCATGGACATCTGGAGGGCCGCAGTTTGACCACCCCTGCCTGAGAGCTTAGTGTGTGAAACTGATATCTTGCAGGATGCCTTCAAACCTGGTGTTCACTCCGTCTCTCTTTCTGCAGGCTTCCCACGACCACAGAGCGATTGTCCCAGCACAGCCCTTCCGGTCGGCCTCTGCTTCCCGTGGTTCTGTTTGATATGTTTGATATTAGGTTGTTCTATTGGGTATCCAACTAAATATCAAACATATTCTGACAGCGCCAGGGCTGTGTCAACGGCCACCTCCCAGCTGGGGACCATCTTTCAACCAACGTTGAATGCATCCCACCACAGGAGGTGGAGCCACCACGAAATGGCTACCACAGGAGGTGGAGCCAGCCACAAAATGGCCACCACAGGAGGTGGAGCCAGCCACAAAAATGGCTGCTCCAGGAGGTGGAGACAACCACAAAAAGGCCAACACAGGAGGTGGATTCAGCCACAAAATGGCCACCACCAGAGATGGAGTCAGTCACAAAATGGCCACTACAGGAGGTGGAGTCAGACACAAAATGGTCGCTATAGAAGAAGAAGAAGAAGAAGAGTTGGTTCTTATATGCCGCTTTTCCCTACCCGAAGGAGGCTCAAAGCGGCTTACAGTCGCCTTCCCTTTCCTCTCCCCACAACAGACACCCTGTGGGGTGGGTGAGGCTGAGAGAGCCCTAATATCATTGCCCGGTCAGAACAGTTTTATCAGTGCCGTGGCGAGCCCAAGGTCACCCAGCTGGCTGGAGGTGGAGCCAGCCACAAAATGGTCCCCATAGGAGGTGGAGGAGTCACAAAATGCAGGCATACAAAATGCAGGGCAGCAATCAAAATTAGGACAAATAGGGACTGTCCTGGGGAAGGGATAGTTGGAGCTTATGGGCTAGATCCAAAAGAAGCATTCCGCGAACTTTAGCACTTTACCTCAGTGCAAGGAGACTTCCTCTAACGCAGCCTCTTGCACCCAAGGAAGCCTCCTTGCTTCCCAGGAAAACACCACTTAGAGGAACGGAGGGGACGGCCGTGGGTTGTGGCCACTGTGTGGCACAGAGTGTTGGACTGGATGGCCCCTGGCTGATCCACCAAGGTTTCTCTTAGGTGCTAATGAGCGATGGGATCTAGCCCTTTGGATTCATCTGCTCCACTGCTCCCTTTCAAACCAGATCCCGGGCCTGCTGGGACTTGAACTCTGAGCCCTAGGGTGCTCAGAACATGTCTATAGCCCAGCTCAGATAACCTTTAAAATTCCAATCGTAAGGTTCCTACTCCTTCATCTCGGAACCCTTGAAGCTGCTTTCTAGTCCGAAAGTCATAATTGTCTGCTCTGATGGGGAGAGGCTTTCATGGTCTCTGGTACATCAAGAAGAAGAAGAAGAAGAAGAGTTGGTTCTTATATGCCACTTTTCTCTACCTGCAGGAGGCTCAAAGTGGCTTACAATCGCCTTCCCTTTCCTCTCCCCACAACAGACACCCTGTGAGGGAGGTGAGGCTGAGAGAGCCCTGATATCACTGCCTGGTCAGAACAGCTTTATCAGTGCTGTGACTAGCCCAAGGTCACCCAGCTGGCTGCATGTGGGGGAGTGCAGAATCGAACCTGGCATGCCAGATTAGAAGTCTGCACTCCTAACCACTACACCAAACTGGCTCTCCTTCTACTTGGGCCTTTTCCTTAACTGGAGACGCCAGATTGAACCAGGGACCTTCTGCATGCCAAGCAGAGGCTCTCCCACTGAATCACCTGCTCTCTCCAGGGTTTCAGGCAGAGGTCTTTCACATCACCTCCTATCTGATCCTTTTGGGTGGACATGATGGGAATTGAACCAGGGACCTTCTGCATACAAAGCGTCTCTCTTTCCCCCTTGAGCCACAGGCCCTTTGACTTTAGTTTCCAGCCCATCATTCACCACAGGCTGGGCTTGGGCAGCATTGTCTAAGCAAAGGGGAACGCATTGGGCATGGGGAACAGGGTGGGGGGGGAGAATCAGGGCCTCACCACCTGTCCAGATTTGGGAACGGAATGCAGCCGGCCTTGGATGAATGCTCCTCTTCCCTGGCCACAGCGGGTGGGCGGAGGTGTGGAATTGTTCTGGAGCTATTTAAAGAAGCAGACAGCGTGTCAGCAGGACAACGACCCTGGACGGCGTTTTGCAGCTTCGGCAGTGGAGATAGAGACCTTAGCAGCCCAACCCTGCAGTCTTGGGCTCGATGGACACATCAGGACAAAGGTGGTACAATCCTCCTCAGGTGTGAACTGTATCAGTTCAGACTGCAGTGTGGGGAATCATGTCAAATTCTCCCCTAGGTTGGGAAAAAAAAAAAACCTTGCATGCAGAAAGTTAGAGAGGAGGCTATTATGGTCCTGTTCTCCCTGCTTTGCTAGTTTTCTACTTGCAGGGTTGTTGCTCTTTTCCAAAATTGTGCCCCCCATCTGTACACGCCTGCAGTCTGAAGCGGTTCAGCCCATCCTCAGGACTCAACCATCTGCCATATGGCAGCTACCCTGAAAAACTGGCCAGTCACCCTCTCTCAAACTGAACTACCTCACAAGGTTGTTGTAAGGATAAAATGGAAGTGAGGAGAGTAATGCAAGCTGCTTGGGGTCTCCACAGGGACGAAAGGCAGGGTGTTGCTTGTCTGTTTTGTGTTGTCCATGTATGAGTTTTTGTTGAATTATTGTATTTTAAATGTATTTTAATTGTTCAGTTTTTAAATTATGTTTATGTTGGCCACCTTGGGGACCCTGATCAGGTGGAAAGCAGCATGAAAATGTTTAAAATAAATACTAGCCCCCCCAGACGCCTCCCAAAATCCTAGTGCCAGGATAACTAGTTCCGGGAATCACTGAGGCATGAAATTGGGGTCACCGTGGGTGGGCAGGTAGTTGTGAGTTCCTGCATTGTGCAGGGGGTTGGACTAGATGACCCTAGAGATCCCTTCCCACTCTATGACTCTGTGAGAACTGAAGGCGAGGTTGCTGAGGTTTGATACTGTTTTATAATGTGGCCACTTTTAAATGCTTAATCTTAATTTTTAAATTAATTGTTTGAATTGTTTCATGGATGTATGTTTTTAAATTATGTACACCGCCCTGAGCTGGCTCACCGGGAGGGCGGTATATAAATAAAAAAATAAACAAAATAATTAAACAAAAAAAACAATTGCCTGATCATAAAAGTAACAGGGAGTTTCCCAAAGCAGGGGCCACCGAGAACAAGGCCAATGCACTCCATCTAGCAGGGGGGAAATGCTCCAAAGATTATCTCAGGATACACGCGTAGATCAATAACTTGTAGAGATACACAGAGGAATGTGTTCTTGCAGAGTTGGCTGATTCTTATACTTCTACTCCCTGAAAGCAAAGTGTCCAAAGAGCACCTCTTAGGGAAAAGGCTGTGACTCATTGGGAGAACCTCTGCCCGGCATGCAGAAGGTCCCAGGTTCAATCCCCAGCATCTCCAGCTGAAAAGACTGGGTAGCTGTTATTATGTAAGATCAGCTGCCGGTCAGAACAAGCAATACAGCCCTTGATGGGGCAAAGGGCTGACTCAGTGCCAGGCAGTTTCATATCTTTGAAGCCGTAACAGAGGACGCTGTTGCTTGTTTCAGAGAAGGACACACACTGGTCTGGTCTTCCTGAAGAACGAGGAAGTGAGCGGGACCCCACCTTAAACAAAGGAATCCCTGCCTGGAAGCGCTGACAACGGTCACCAAAGAATAAAATGGGGTGCGATGCTCCTCCCCGCAGTATATGCTTTACCTTGGATCTTTCAGGTATCTCTAGAGGGCCTTCCCATTTGAAACAAAAGACTCAGGTGAGTCAGAGAGTACAAGTCCAGGCATGTTTTTGGTAACGACTGCACTTCCTGTTCTGCTGCCACCAGGTATGTAACCAGGACCTTGCAGGTTACAACAACCAGCCCTACAAGGTAGGCCTGCTCCAAATAACTTGTTGCTTGTATTCCAGCACCTCAGTTCAGTTTTGCTTCTCTGTACCTTAGAGTAGCGATCCCCAACCTGTGGGCCGCAGACCACATGTGGTCCTTTGACTAATTGGAGGTTGGCCCCGAAGGACGCTTTCTTCCCCCCCCCCCAGCCCTTTACTTCATCTCCCCTGGCCCTTTACAACAGGGGTAGTCAACCTGTGGTCCTCCAGATGTTCATGGACTACAATTCCCATGAGCCGCTGCCAGCAAATGCTGGCAGGGGCTCATGGGAATTGTAGTCCATGAACATCTGGAGGACCACAGGTTGACTACCCCTGCTTTACAACACACTTCGGGTGTCCTTGTCTCCCATCACTCCCAGATGGGACTATCTCGTGGCAGATAAACAAGCTCAGGGTTCCCATTGATTTGTCATTGTCATGAGTTAAAATTTCCATGAAAATAAAATGTTCCTTATGTTCATTGTTGTGGCGTGTCTGTATCTTATTTTGAAGGGATGTCTAAACATTACCATAGCGATCAGAGAGCGTTAGGGCAGTGGCTGAGAGTAGAGGAGTAAACTACCCCCCCCCACCGGGCCTCAGTAAAAGGCGTTGAGTGGTCCCCGGTGATAAAAAGGTTGGGGACCACTGCCTTAGAGCTGTGCAGAGCCTCTTGTGGCACAGAGTGTTAAGGCAGCAGATATGCAGTCTGAAAGCTCTGCCCATGAGGTTGGGAGTTCAATCTTACCTTAGAGCTGGGGTCAATAAGGAGCTGAAATGAACTCGCAGAGTCCTGGTTTGTGAACCCATGGGTTTAACAGATAATTTCCGGTTTTATTGCTGCGAATGGATCTGCAGGTAGGGCCCCAGTGTGCTGCTTTGCCCAGGAACCTACAATGCTGTTAAGATGGCCCTGCTCACAGGCTGAGTAAAGGCCTAGCACTGTGCACCAGAATGCACCAAACTGCCGTAGTCAGCTTAGGCCAAGCAATTAAATTGCAATTAATGATCTAGGAGTGACTTCGAAGCCTTGTGCAAACACGCCAAAGGCTGGTCTCTCTCTCCTTTGCTGGCATCAGCCCAAGCACGCCTTCCCTTTCTCCTGAGAGGCAGCAGGTGAAGAGCGGAGACTGGGCAGGAAGGATTTCGACATCAGCAACGGTCTTTGTGGAGAAATACTCTCCATCCCGGAATCTGTATCAACGTTTCAGTAACAGGGGCTGCGTCCAACACAGGTTCTGGAACTTTTTGCGCTGGTATAAAACAGCGGCAAAAGGAGAACTGTAGAGAACGATTGGTCCGTTCACAAAGCATTGAGGCTTGAGGCCTCACCTCAAAAAGGACAGAGGAGAGAGATGAGGATGATCTGGGGCCGGGGGATCAAGCACAGTGAGGAAAGGCTGAGGGACTTGGGAATGTCCAGCCTGGAGAAGAGGAAGCTGAGAGGGGACAGGATGGCTCTCTTGAAAGATCTGAAAGGCTGTTCCTTGGAGGAGGGCAGGGAAAGGTTCCTGTTGGCAGCAGAGGACAGGACCTGCAGTAATGGGTTTAAACGTAATGGAGAGTGATATCAGCTGGGTATCAGGAGAATATTTCTCACAGTCTGAGTAGTTCAGCAGTGGAATGGGCTGCCTGGGGAGGTGGGGAGCTCCCCCTCACTGGAGGTCTTAAAGCAGCGACTGGACCGAGACTTATCCTGGATGCTTTAGGCCAGGGGTAGTCAAACTGCGGCCCTCCAGATGTCCATGGACTACAATTCCCATGAGCCCCTGCCAGCACATGCTGGCAGGGGCTCATGGGAATTGTAGTCCATGGACATCTGGAGGGCCGCAGTTTGACTACCCCTGCTTTAGGCTGATCCTGCACTGAGCAGGCAGTTGGACACAATGGCCTGTACGGTCATTTCCAACTCTATGGTTCTATACACAGGGCTGGCCAGGCAGGCCTGAGGGATAAGCCTCCGACGGGCCACGAGAGCAGCGCCCCCGCCCCGACTCAATGAAGAAGAAAAGTTGGGTTTTATATGCCGCTTTGATCTGCCAGAAGGAGTCTCAAAGTGGCTTACAATGGCCTTCCCTTCCTCTCCCCACAACACTCACTGCACGAGGTAAGTGAGGCTGAGAGAGCTCTGACAGAACTGCTCTGTGAAAACAGCTCTGTGACTAGCCCAAGATCACCCAGCTAGCCAGCATGTGGGGGAGTGGGGAATCAAACACAGCTCACCAGATTAAGAAACAGCCACTCTTTACCACGAAACCCCGCTGGCTTCCCACTGCAGCTGGTAGGAAGCTCTGTGAAGCGGCACAGGGGACTGCTAAGGTTGCCAGTTCCAAGTTGAGAGATACCTGGTGATTTTGGGAGGTGGAGCTGAAGGAGGGTGGGATTTGGGGAGAGGAGGGACTTCAATGGAGTATAATGTCAGTGTCCAAAGCGGCCATTTTTTCTCGAAGAAGAGCTGGCTTTTAATATTCTGCCTTTCTAGTCCCAAAGCGGCTTACGAACAGGTTTTCAGCACAACAGACACCCTGTGAGGTTGGGGCTGGCAAGTCTGGGTTGGAAAATACCTGGAGATTTGGGGCGTGGAGGCAGAGGTCGATGGGATTTTGGGGAGGGGGAGAACCTCAGTGTTGTATAATGCTATGGAGTCCCCCCTCCACACCCGCCATTTTCCCCCCAGGGAACTGATCTCTTTAGTCTGGAGACGAGCTGTAATGCCACATCCCTACGTGAGGTAGGTGGGGCTGAGACTCTAAGAGAACTGCTGTTAGGACAGTTCTAAGAGAACTGAAAGTGGTCCAGGGTCACCCAGCCGGCCGCCAGCATGTGGAGGGGGAGTAGGGAATCCAGCCTGGTTCTCCCGATTAGGGGCTGTCGCTCTTTAGCCACGATGCCACGCTGGCTCTAGGTGAACTGATCTCTGTTAACTAGAGATCTGTTGTAATAGTGGGAGATCTCCAGTCACCGTCTGAGGGTTAGCAGCCTCTTCCAACTGACCAAGCCACAGAGGAGACTGAGGGAAGCCAGAAAAAGGTAGTCAGTGGAGGGAAAACAGAGTTGCCAGCCCTGGCTTTGGAAATCTGGAATGGGAATGAGATCTAGGGAGGGGAAGGATCTTGCCATGGCATGTTATAGTGCCCTGTGGTCCAAAGCAGCCATTTTCTCCAGGATAAGTCGAATAAATATTTCAAATAAATAAATATTTATGTAGTCCGGCACTCCGTTGCAATTTTGGGAGATCTCCAGCTCCCGCCTGGAGGGTGGCAACTGTAAGGATGGACAGACCCAGCTGGTGGGAAGTCCGGTCCACGTTCTTCCTGGATCAGCCAATAGGAGGCTGCTCAAAGGTGACCAATCAGATGGAAAGTGAAGAGGAACGAACGGACTCAGCCCTGCCGTGATAGGTGAGTGGATTGGGGAAGTTTTGTTTTGACACCATTCAGCCACTACTCTGGCCTTTGGAAAGAGAGGGGGGAGAGATAATTGTCTTAATTGTTCCCACTTGGCCTTTCACATTGAAAACATAAGCCCTGTGTCTGCTCTCAGGGTAAGGTCAACATATCTTGCTTTATTTCTCTTGTACGGTTATCAGCAGAGCCTTGTGGCACAGGGTGGTAAGGCAGCCGACATGTTGTCTGAAACTCTGACCATGAGGCTGGGAGTTCGATCCCAGCAGCCGGCTCAAGGTTGACTCAGCCTTCCATCCTTCCGAGGTCAGTAAAATGAGGACCCAGCTTGCTGCTGGGGGGTAAATGGTAATGACTGGGGAAGGCACTGGAAAACCACCCCGTATTGAGTCTGCCAGGAAAACGCTAGAGGGCGTCACCCCAAGGGTCAGACATGACTCGGTGCTTGCACAGGGGATACCTTTGCCTTTACGGTTACCAGCTCCCGCTTGGGAAATGCATGCAGGTTTTGGGGTACAGTCTGGGGAGAGCTGAGACTTCCGTGGGGCATAATGTCTTTGAGCGTCTTCCATTTTCTCCAGGGGGACATATCTTTTACTTCTGGAGATGGACTGCAATTCTGGGAGATCTCCAGGTCCCACTTTTCTTCTCTTTCAAATTCTCATTAAATTTCCCCCCCCCCATTTTTTATTTTTATCTTTTTGAGAATTGTACCCACTCAGCTTCCTCTTGAAGTAGTTAGTCGAGTCCAGATAATGTATTTCAGCTGGCAGTCAGATGCTTCTGCCAGACCTAAAGGCACATGGAAGCCAGGGATGCGGTTTAGCTCCTTCCATCCAGAGCAGCCCGTTTGCTTGAAAAATGCCATCCGTATGGTGTTAAGGCCGGTTGTTTGGGCTCAAGGTTGTTTTATTGTCTCCCACACTCTTGGCTTCGGAAAGGTCATTGGAGGGGTGTGTGGATGTAGGAGATTGGGGGACCTCGTGTAACCTTCCTTGGCAGGTGCCAGGAATAGCATGAGCCTTTCCAGGGCTGCTGGGGTTTTCCCACTGTGGGAACGCCATGAGAATCGAGCGGTGCACGCCCCCTGGAATCAGGCCCTACTGGTTGTTTTCCAGGGTCCTGGGACGACAGCAGAGAATCATAGAATCATAGAGTTGGAAGGGGCCATACAGGCCATCTAGTCCAACCCCCCTGCTCAACGCAGGATCAGCCCGAAGCATCCTAAAGCAGCCAAGAAAAGTGTGTATCCAACCTTTGCTTGAAGTCTGCCAGTGAGGGGGAGCTCACCACCTCCTTAGGCAGCCTATTCCACTGCTGAACTACTCTGGTTGTGAAAAATTTTTTCCTGATATCTAGCCTATATCGTTGTACTTCTAGTTTAACCCCATTTCTGCACGTCTTTTCCTCTGCAGCCAATGGGAACAACATCCTGCCCTCCTCCAAGTGACAACCTTTCAAATACTTAAAGTGGGCTATCATGTCCCCTCTCAACCTCCTTTCCTCCAGGCTGAACATTCCCAAGTCCCTCAACCTATCTTCACAGGGCTTGGTCCCTCGGCCCCAGAACATGAGTCCATCTTTTTCTTGGCAGTTCAGAGATGAGAGCAGAAATACGAGCAAAGGACCTGGATCGCTGTCTAGGGTCTGGTCAGTACGGTTGACTTAACCAAGTGCAAGTCTAGTCAGGCACCTTTATGACCAGCAAGCTCCTCCCTGGCCACCCATTTGGTTGCTCTTGAAGGTGCTCCTAGACTCTGGCTCTTTTCTATGGCTGCAGACACACTAACTTGGCCACCCGTCGTGATCTATATGAAGAAGGGAGCCGTGTCTCCCGAAAGCTCCTCCCCTGCCCCAAATTTTGCTAGTCTTGAAGGACTCTTGCTCTTCTCTCCTGCAGCAGAACCGTGGAGTCCTCTAGTTTCCATCCTTTTGCATGGGACTGAGATCTATTTTGCTCACCGGTCCTCGTGGGAAAGACCGGCTGTGCATGTGTTAACAGAACCCCACGGCTTAATCCACCTGCCAGTCTGCGAAAAGATGGGAGGGGAGGCAGCTCTTTGCAGGAACAAAGCAAACCCCCCCACCACCACCACCATGGCTTCCTCCCCCTGCCTGAGGGTTTCTATAAGTGGCTCACAGCTGTCCCCCAGGGAGCCCAAATATGGCCATGGCCCTAGAGTCACTATGCAAGCATCCTCCACACCCGCAGTCCAGGGCTGAGACAATAGGCCTCTGAAGAGGGACATTTTGGGAGCAGAGGGAAGGGAGAAACGCCACTCCACCCCACCCACCCACCCCCAGTGGCCCAAGAAAGGCAAGGCCCCTGCGCCAGCTGGCAGGAAGGGGCACTATATAAAGGGCAGAGAGGGAGATGGGAGGTTGCTCCTTCTCTCCCGTGTCCCGCGCGGACGGTTCTCCTCGGCCCGGTCTCTTGCACCCGCCGCCACCATGGAGGCCATTAAGAAGAAGATGCAGATGCTCAAGCTGGACAAGGAGAATGCCCTAGACCGGGCGGAGCAGGCTGAGGCCGAACAGAAGCAAGCGGAGGAGAGGAGCAAGCAGGTAGGGGGCTGCTGGATTGGGGCCATTGGGTGGGGCTGGAATTGGACCCCCTTGGAGGGAGCTTGGTGGCAAGAGAGGTTCCCATGCAAAGGGTCTGTTTCCTTTGCAAGAGGGACCACAGCTCAGTGGCACGGCGCGCAGAAGGTCTTGGGTTCAGTCCCCCACATCTCCAGTTGTAAGGACTGGGCAGTAGCTGATGGGAGAGTCTTATGCTTGTGACCCTGGGGAGCTGCAGCTGGCCTCAGCTGGGGCCGTGGCTCAGTGGCAGAACTCCTGCTTGGCACGCAGAAGGTCCCAGGTTCAATCCCTGGCATCTCCAGCTGAAAGGGCCTGGCCGTAGGTGCAGAGGTGGTTTATCCATGTAGCATGTACTACAGGCCCTGCAAAATGCCTCTCCACCCACACCTGGATCAGGGCCATAACTTCTCTCCTCCCCCCTTTTCCTTCTTTAAGGACACCTCTTTGCACTGTGTGGGACACATCAGCCCTCAGGCTGTTCCCACCAAAAATATAGTTTATTAAGGTAAAGGTATCCCCTGTAAAGGTAAAGGTATCCCCTGTGTAAGCACCAGGTCATGTCTGACCCTTGGGGTGACGCCCTCTAGCGTTTTCTTGGCAGACTCAATACAGGGTGGTTTGCCAGTGCCTTCCCCAGTCATTACCGTTTACCCCCCAGCAAGCTGGGTACTCATTTTACCGACCTCGGAAGGATGGAAGGCTGAGTCGACCTTGAGCCGGCTGCTGGGATGGAACCCCCAGCCTCATGGGCAGAGCTTTCAGACTGCATGTCTGCTGTCTTTACTAGGGACCCACAAATCCTTAAATTGGCTCTGGTGCTACAGGCCATGCAAACCCTTAAACCGCTCCAGCCTAGTTGATGGGAAAGACCTGTATCCAAGACCCCAGAAAGCGGCAGCTAGTCTCAGTAGGGGCCGTGGCTCAGCGGAAAAGCCTCTGCTTGGCACGCAGAAGGTCCCCAGTTCAATCCCATCGGCATCTCCAGGTAAAAGATCTGGTTGTGGGAGATGTGAAAGACCCCCACCTGAAAATCCCGGAGGGTTGTTGCAGACTGAGTAGATGCAATCCTCCAGTGGAGCTCAATGCTGCCTCTCTGTGTTGGGTAGAATGAGGTTGTTCCTCATGCAGAGATGCTGTGGTGTCACTCGGCCTCAGAGGCTGCCTGTTAGTTCCCTGCGGTAGTCCCAAATCTGCCCATGTCACCTTCCAATGATCATAGCAACAGGTAACAATAATGACAAAAACAGGGATGGACAATAAATGCTTTCTAGTTCCACTAAGGGGGTAGTTAAACTTCGGCCCTCCAGATGTCCATGGACTACAATTCCCAGGAGCCCCTGCCAGCGTTTGCTGGCAGGGGCTCCTGGGAATTGTAGTCCACAGACATCTGGAGGGTCGCAGTTTGACTACCCCTGCTAACAGTTAATTCTTCCACACTCCATTTTGAGGACTGCAGCATGCCATGAATGCTCAATTTGCTGAGGCACTTAACCATCCAGCATTGATTTCACACTCTTCATGGCTGAAACCGGGACTGGGAAGTGGAGGCACAGAGAGCTACGGGGTGGGGTGGGCGGACGGGACTGAATCCAGGGCTGAATACCCTTTCTGTCTAGTGTTGCCAACCTCCAGGTGCTGGCTGGAGATTTCCTGGAATTACGGCTGATCTCCAGATGACAGTAATCAGTTTCCCTGGAGAAAAAGGACAATTTGTAAGGCAGAGTCTCTGGCATTATGTACCACTGAAGATGCTTCCCTCCTCAAACTCCGCCCTCCTCCTTCAACTCCACCTCCAATCCAGAGCTGGCTCCCCCCCCCACCCCCCGAGCAGGATTCTTATTTATTCAGTCCAGAGATCTGTTAATGCAGAAGTGGCTTTTGTATCAGATTGTCTTGCAATGTTATAGAGAACAAAAATGCTTTATTTTGAAAACAAAAACAAAAATGCATGTGTTTATCCCTGGACCCCACTAGAAGTGAGTTTTCCCTACTGTGTAGCTCCCCTCCCACTGTGTAAATCAGGGGTAGTCAAACTGCGGCCCTCCAGATGTCCATGAACTACAATTCCCAGAAGCCCCTGCCAGCATTCGCTGGCAGGGGCTTCTGGGAATTGCAGTCCATGGACATCTGGAGGGCCGCAGTTTGACTACCCCTGGTATAAATGGTATAGAAAACTTGGTTTCATTAGAGAATGCTAGAAATTGACTTTTTTCAGAAAAAAACATGCGCATGGGCGCACAGTTGGCATTCAGGAGAGGCACCACATTGAGATTGTCCCCCTGGTTTTCCAGCAGATCTTTTTGCCTTAATCCTAACAGACCCTGAGACATTTCCCCGATGGAAAGAGGAACATTCTTAGAATTCTCACACCCAAGAACATGAGTCCTCACATCAGACAAGGTTGTTACTGTGCTTGTGTCCCACCTGTTGTACAGTGCATGTGTTTACCCTTTTCAATATGGACATGCCTATGTGTCCTCAAGTTACGACTGACTTATGACAACCCTAGCAAGGGGCTTTCAAGGCAAGCGAGAAGCAGAGGGGGTTGGCCATCGACTTCCTTCGCAGAGCCTTCCTTGGTGGTCCCTCATCCAAATGTTGACCCTGCTGAGCTTCCAACATACGATGACCCCAGCGAGGGCTTTCAAGGCAAGAGAGAAGCAGATCTGGTAGGCCATTGCCTTCCTCTGCAGAGCCTCCCTTGGTGGGCTCCCATCTAAGTGTCAGCCCTGCTTAGCTTCAAAGACATGAAGATCAGATTACACCAGTTTGAGAGCCAGTTTGGTGCAGTGGTTAAGAGTGCGGACTTCTAATCTGGCATGCTGGGTTCGATTCTGCGCTCCCCCACATGCAACCAGCTGGGTGACCTTGGGCTCGCCACGGCACTGATAAAACTGTTCTGAGCAAGCAGGAAACTCAGGGCTCTCTCAGCCTCACCCACCCCACAGGGTGTCTGTTGTGAGGAGAGGAAAGGGAAGGCAAATGTCTGCCGTTTTGAGACTCCTTCGGGGAGAGAAACGCGGCCTATAAGAGCCAACTCTTCTTCTTCTTCTTCTTCTTCTTCTTCTTCTTCTTCTTCTTCTTCTTCCATGCCATCTTCCCTCCCATACTCTATCCCAGGGGTGGCCAAACTGTGGCTCTCCAGATGTCCATGGACTACAGTTACCATGATCAGGATAATGGTAGTCCATGGATATCCGAAGAGCTGCGGTTTTGCCACCCCTGCTTGTTCAATAGCCCGAGTTCAAAGTCAAGAAAGTGTTTGCTCTTTGGGCAAAAGAGAAGATACCGTCAGGTACTTTCTGAAACTAGGCAGACGTTGCAGTACTTTCCCAAACAGTAAAGTTGGACTCTGTTTCTACTGCAAGTTTGTGGATTATTGCCCCTACGCGGTTCTTTTTGTCTTCGCTGCGGTTCACCATGTACTCCCCCCCCCCCTCGTCTGGCAATTGTTTTAGAAGCAGCAGTCCAAAACGTAATTCTGCAGCTGCAGGGCCATGCACAAACATGTACCATGTGCAGGGGAGGATTCACCAGGGAGACAAGAAGTTTCCATCACAACCAGGGCCGCCTCCCCATGCTCAGAGATGTAACATTTTGAGATCCCAGGGAGGGAGTCCAGCAGCGAAGAATGGACCTCATAGGTCATCTAGTCCAACCCTCTGAACTATGCAGGACACTCACAACCCTCTCACTCATTCAGTGTGACCTGCCACCCCCTTGAGCCTTCCCAGAATCAGCCTCTCCGTCAGATGGCTCTCCAGCCTCTGTTTAAAAATCCCCAAAGACGGAGAACCCACCACCTCCCAAGGAAGCCTGTTCCACTGAGAAACCGCTCTGACTGTCAGGAACTTCTTCCAGATGTTGAGACGGAATTTAGAATCATAGAATCATAGAGTTGGAAGGAACCTCCTGGGTCATCTAGTCCCACCCCCTGCACCATGCAGGACACTCACAACCCAATTGCTCATCCACTGTCACCTGCCACCCCCTTGAGCCTTCACAGAATCAGCCTCTCCGTCAGATGGCTCTTCAGCCTCTGCTTAAAAATCCCCAAAGACGGAGAACCCACCACCTCCCGAGGAAGCCTGTTCCACTGAGAAACTGCTCTGACTGTCAGGAACGTGAACCTTCACAGAATCAGCCTCTCCATCAGAGGGCAATGACAATACTTTAGCAACTCATGTTTCCAGCATTTTAAGAAGAGCAAGTTTCAAATGGCAGAAATGAAGTAGTTTAGCATCGCATGAATCTGACTGCGTGGTGTGGTGGTTGAGTGGCGGCTTTTAATCTGGCAAGCCGGGTTTGATTCCCTGCTCCTCTGCATACAGCCAGCTTGTTGAACATGAGCTACTCACAGCCTTGATAGTGCTGCTCTCACAGAGCAGTTCTCTCAGAGCTCTTTCAGACACGGCTACCTCTCAGGGTGTCTGTTGTCGGGAGAGGAAAGGAAGGCAATTGTCAGCCTCTTGGAGACTCCTTCAGGCAGTGAAAAGCGGGGTATAAAAACCAACTCTTCTTCTTCTTCTACCGAATAAGACCCTTGGTCCATCACGGTTCGTATTGTGAATTCAGACTGGCAGGTGTTCTTCAGTGTTTTCACATTGCTTATTGGGTGTTGTCAGTCACCCTGGGATTGAACCTGGGATTGAACCTGGGATCTCACATGTCTCGGTTCATTGATTTCCCCTTCCCAAGGAATTCTGGGAGTTACAGGGAGGTAGGGCAGCATTTCAGCAACATCACCAAACAGCAGTTCCCAAAACGCTTTGGTAAAAGCCATCTTAATAAAAACGACAGAACATTTTTATAAATTTTCGGCATGGCTAGGGCAAAGGAATGTTCCCTCCCACCATCGCCATGCTAAGGTAAGGCTGAGAGAGCTCTGACAGAACTGTGACAAGCCCAAGGTCACCCAGCTGGCTACATATGAAGGAAGACTGGGGGTTCAAACCCAGCTGTCTAGATTAGAGGCCACTGCTCTCAACCGCCACACCAAGCTGGTTCTTACACGTCTGAAGACATGTCCGTGCACATGAAAGGTTACACCTTGAATAAAACATTGTTGGTCTTAAAGGTGCCCCGGACTCAAACTTTGTCCTGTTGCTTCAGACCAACACGGCTGCCCACTTGCATCTAGCGCCTGAGCATAAGCAGAGTGCATTTTGTTCTTCACCGTCTCGAGGTCATACTGTATGCTACATCTATCTCAGCTGATTGAAGACGGTTCCAATTTTCTGGATTGTAAGCCACTCTGACTCCTTTGGGTTGTCAAAAGCGGGGTACAAAACTCTTCTACAATTAGATGGGAGTTACAATACCACAGTCATGGATGAGTACAGAATGTAATGAAGATGTTTAAAGTAAAGGTAAAGGTATCCCCTGTGCAAGCACCGAGTTATGTCTTACCCTTGGGGTGACGCCCTCTAGCGTTTTCTTGGCAGACTCAATACAGGGTGGTTTGCCAGTGCCTTCCCCAGTCATTACCGTTTACCCCCCAGCAAGCAAGCTGGGTACTCATTTTACTGACCTCGGAAGGATGGAAGGCTGAGTCAACCTTGAGCTGGCTGGTGGGATCGAACTCCCAGCCTCATGGGCAGAGCTTCAGACAGCATGTCGGCTGCCTTACCACCCTGCGCCACAAGAGGCTTTTACCGGATACAAAGAGGGTCTCACAAAAATAACAAGCTGAATTTATGAAAAATGATGACCTGATAAACTTATGATGATCTGTAGAAGTTAAGAGTGGCAGCCACTAATCTGGAGAACTGGATTTGATTCCCTACTCCTCCACGTGCAGCCAGCTGTGTGATCTTGGACCAGGCACAATTCTCACAGAGCTCTCTCAGCCTCACTTAACTCACAGGAAGTCTATTGTGAGGAGAGGAAGGGAAAGGTGTTTTGTAAGCCACTTTGAGACTCCCTTGGGCAGTGAAAAGTGGGATATTAAAAACCAGCTCCTCTTTTTTTTTTCTTCTATCCTTGTATCTGATAAACATCTTCATTTTGCTGTGTACTAATCCATGATCCACTCTTGACTTACTTATATGGTCTTGTAAATCCCAGGTCACAGTCTGATAAAGGGTGCTGTGAAAACAAAAGCTTACAAATTGAATAGGCTAGATATCAGGAAAAACTTTTTCACAGTCATTCAGCAGTGGAATAGGCTGCCTAAGGAGGTAGTGAACTCCCCCTCACTGGCAGTCTTCAAGCAAAGGTTGGATACACACTTTTCTTGGATGCTTTAGGATGCTTTGGGCTGATCCTGTGTTGAGCAGGGGGTGGGACTAGATGGCCTGTATGGCCCCTTCCAACTCTATGATTCTGTGATTCTATGATCCTGCGTTGAGCAGGGGGTTGGACTAGATGGCCTGTGTGGCCCCTTCCAACTCTATGATTCTATGATTCGATGATTCATTCGCAGCATCCAGCACTCGAACTCAGGACAGAAAGCCAATTCCGGGGCTCCTGATGGCAATCCCCGACTTAGATTCACCCGCCAAGCTCCCTTCTTTCCTGGTTGTGTGTTCGACAAGAGGTGGAGAGGGGTGGGCAGACAGCATCTGCGTGCAGGCTGGGTCCCTTCTCCACTGGGTTCTGGTTTCACATTCCTTGAGCCTGACAAAGTGATGGCAAACAAAAGGGAGAAAGGCCAGCGTGGCCGTGCTCAGGATGACTCCGGGGTGACCAAACTGCTGACAATAGGACAGGAAGGGGACTTAAGGCTCCACGTTCTGGATTTCCAGACAGGGCCGGTTTATTTCAAGCCGGGAATGCAAGAACTCAGGTCAACCCTCCCCAAACTGCACAAATGGACGGTCTGAAGCCTGTAGGGACCAAAGGAAATTTATGTCCCACTTTTTGCCCTAAGTTTTGCTCAAGTAGCTTACAAATTTTCAGAATTATATCAACTATTTGCCAATAGTTAATCCCAAACAGGGGTCCATGGACTCCTAGGCATCTACGGGGACTCCAGAGGGGGATCCGCAGCCTTTCCTCTCCTGCCTAAATAGACTTGACCACAAGCTAGGGAACTGGCTGCTTCACCCAGAGGGCTTGGTTGGTAGACTGTGGGTGTTAAAATCAAAGAGGGAGGGAGGGAGGGGGTCGGTTGTGGCATGGGATGGGGGTCCAGGCTGTCTTCTCTGCTCCTGCCCTTTTACGAAGGGCAAAGCCACCATAGTAGTAGAAAAGGTGTGGGAGGAGAGTGAAAGAAGGGCGAAGGGTGTATATGGTTGTGCCACTTCTGGGGGCGTGGCAAGGTGGCATGGCTAGCTGACATCACTTCCGGAGGTCCTTGAATCCTGAAAATTTATTTCAGGGGCTCCTCTATGATCCAAAGTTTGAAAAAGGCCGTGATAGGCTTTACAAAGAATTTTATTTATTTACTTGTCCCCCACCTTTTTGACCAATCAGGGAACTAAAACGAAAACAGCTCACTTTGTTCTTTCCTCCTCTTCATAACTGTGTGGTCTGGGTTCCTTATCCGCCGGGTTCCAGTTTCACATTCCTTGAGTCTGACCATCAGCTTTCTGCCCTGAGTTCAAGTGCTGAATGCTGGGAATGAATCATTGTTAGTCGCTTTGAGTCTGCCAGGTAGATGGTTGTTTATAAATGTTTCAAATCTAGATCCATAGCGACCCAGTGACATAGGCTAGGTTGAGATTTATATCCTCCCCAACAGGGACCCAAAGTGTCTTATAACCCTTCTCCCCTGCATTTCATCCTCATAACAACCCTGTAAAGTGGGCTAGGGTCAGGGTATGTGGCTGGCCCAAGGGCACCCAGCAAACTTCCATGGCAGAGTAAGGATTCGAACCTGGGTCTCCCAGGTCCTAGATTGACACCCTAGCCCAGCCTTTTTCAACCTCTTGACAATGGTGGAGCCCCTGAAATAAATGTTCAGGTTTTGAGGATCCCTGGAAGTGATGTCAACTGGCCACGCCTCCCTGCTATGCCCCCGGAAGTGACATATCACCACACATCAACACCCGTACCCTTTGCTTTTAGAGAGCCAGCTTGGGGTAGAGAGAGCCAGCTTGGTGTAGTGGTTAGGAGTGCAGACTTCTAATCTGGCGAGCTGGGTTTGATTCCCCACTCCCCCACATGCAGCGGGCTGGGTGACCTTGGGTGTGCCCATCTGTAAACCGCTCCCACAGGAGCGGTCTAAATAAAGCAGTAAGCCCTAGATGGGAGGAGAAAGGGGCGGGGCGAGTTGGGATAAAAACTTGAAGGGGCCAATCGGGAGCCGCAAAGCGGCTCTCGATTGGCCCCTCTGAGTGTCAGTCCGGGGCCAAGTGAGGGGGCCGGGTGAAAAGGCTTCACCACCAGGAAACAAACGGGGCCACTGCATCTTTGACGGCAAAGCCGGGCCCTGGGAAGGGGAAAGGCTTCAGTGTGGCGAAAGGAGCATGCCTGCCGCGTCAGAGACACAGCGGGCCTGCTGCTTTCACCGTGCCGAAGCCAGGGCCTCAGGGGGGAGGGGGCCAGGGGAAATGCCGGTGCCTCGGGGGAAGACTTGGCCACCAGGGGGGGGGGCAGCAGGGCTCCAAGGCTAGCACTCATTGTATTAAAAAATACAATGGGCTTTAAATCTAGTACCACTGATAAAGCTGTTCTGACCGAGCAGTGAAATCAGGGCTCTCGCAGCCTCACCCACCTCACAGGGTGTCTGTTGTGGGGAGAGGAAAGGGAAGGCGACTGGAAGCCGCTTTGAGACTCCTCCAGGTAGAGAAAAGCAGCATATAAGAACCAACTCTTATTCTTCTTCAGTAATCTCGGGGCTCTCGCAGCCTCACCCACCTCACAGGGTGTCTGTTGTGGGGAGAGGAAAAGTACATGTAGTTGGCATCACGCAAGAAGTGACCCAACAACACCTGGGTGACTGTCTGGCATTTTGGCACTAATCCTATTGTAAACCTACCACATAATTTTGCCAGAATACTAGAGCATCACCTGGACATCACTGGTGTCATCACTTCCCATGCCATGCCAGCAAAGAGGCCTAAGCATTCTCCTTTCTTCTGGTAAGCTTGTCCCAGCAGCCTGGGATAGGTCCTGGCAGCAAAGGGCTTGGTGCTTCCACTACAGGTCTGGAACACCATGGGACAAAAATACAGAAAGAAATTTGTGACAATTGGTCTCCTTTCCTCTTCCAACACAACTGAATTCTTGCCAGCAAATGACACGTTTTGGATTTCACCCTCATGAAAATAAGCAGTGGTCCCCAACCTTTTTATCACCGGGGACCACTCAACGCCTTTTACTGAGGCCCGGTGTGGGGGGGGTAGTTTACTCCTCTACTCTCAACCACTGCCCTAACGCTCTCTGATCGCTATGGTAATGTTTAAACATCCCTTCAAAATAAGATACAGACACACCACAACAATGAAGTGTGTTGTAAAGGGCTGGGGGGGGGGTGAAGTAAAGGGCCGGGGGGGGGGAGGCGTCCTTCGGGGCCCACCTCCAATTAGTCGAAGGACCACATGTGGTCCGCGGCCCACAGGTTGGGGATCGCTAAAAATAAGGACAGAGTCTAGTAGAAAAGTCATGATAGTCTGCTGCAGGCCAAATAAAGATTCTTATGCCTGCTTCAAGACTGTTTATTATGCCATGTCAGCCAGAATCAGATGCAAGAAGTGTTCACAATCCATTGATGGAGATAACTATAACCCAACCTAAAAACAGAAGAAGATGGGGTTGTTGTTTCAACGTTTCCCAAGAAAAGGTGTGTGACTTTACAGTGCACACCACAAATGTAAATAAGATCCAGTCAATCCACTTAGACTGGGTGTGGGCCATCCCTAATAGCTGAGTTAATAAATTGGGATGAACAGGAAACAGCATACATATGAACTTGTAGGGAGGAACAATATTTTTTTCTTGTGAAATAACCACTCTGGTCCCATTTGCTTTTCCCTCACTTTCATTGTGCATGTCCATCATGTTTTCTTTATTGTCTTCACTGATTATCCTCCATTTAGCACTCAGTTCCCTTTCTGGTTGCTATTTCCCCGGGTTTTCTGAGAGTGATTTTGTATCAATTTTCCCTTGTTTTGCTTCCAAGTCAAAAGTAATTAAAAAGTGTATAGATTCCCTCAGATTTCCACCACACATCTTTTTGACGCCTCACAAAGGTCATCCTTGTATCTTCATCACTGTGCAAGCTCTATTTCCCTTCTTTTTTTTTTTTTTTACAACTGGTATGAGTTGAGTGATATGAGACTATCGCTTGTCTCGGATTGCTGAATTGTAAAAAATTAAAAAGATGGAGGGGGGGAGTATAAAAACAGCTGCATGTGGTTTAGTTTCTGGCTGGAATTGATTTAAAAGTGGGGTCATAGAGGAGGCAACAGCAGTGTCCACAGTGCAAAAAGAAAAAAAAAGATTTTAGTACTGCATGGAAACAAAAAAGGGGGGAATTGTCAGCATGGAATGAAATTGAGATAAAATGGGGGGGGAGGAGAATGGGATTGTAAACCTATAGCTTTGAAAACACTGCTGAACGTACTTCAAAAGCATATAGATTCCCTTGGATTTCCTCCCCCTCACCCTTTTGACACCCCTATAAGGTTACTCCTTTACCAACACTGAGGTCATTCTGCCCTCCCAGCACCTCCTGCTGGCCTACCCGCTTCATCAATATAGAAGCTCGATTTTCCCCTTGTTTTTAAATTTTTATAATATTTTTCACAAGTGGCATGAGTCTAGTAACATGAAACTATTGCGAGTCTCGGGTCATTGAATTAAAAGAAAATAAAACAACAGGAGGGGAAGAGTTTAAAAGGAACGACATGAAGTTTAGTTCCCTGCTGATATTGTTTTAAAAGGGGGATCAGAGAGAAGCGAAACAGCAGTGTCCCGAGTTCAAAAACTCCTTCCATCCTTCCTTTCTGTTCCCTTTCATTCAACAAAAACACAAAACCCAAACTACGAAGATTTCAAAGGAAGGAGTTCACTGGGCACTGCTGTGCAGCTGCGACTGAGCTATTGAATAAATGTTTTAAAAATTGGATACCTCCCCCACATGTTCTACCCTGATTTAGAAAAGTGTGTGTGTATGTGTGTGGGGGGGGGGTTGTTAATTCTAGCTGCAAATTAAATACGGTGGAGGGGAAAGAATGGTGTGTAAAGTGGGCACAGAATCCAAATTCAAGACTAAAGTCTTACTGCTCTGAAAATCTATGCTAAGATGTATGCTCAACAGCTTCTTGCTGGCACTTCCCCTTGAGATCTGTATGATAATAAAGGGGGATCTAAGTGTTAAGAGGTGTCCAAGGAGTGTGTGGAGAGAAAGAGAACAGGTTTTCCATGCTGTGTCCATGCAGTGACCCTCTTTACCTCTTCTTTCTTCATTCTATAGCTTGAAGATGAACTCGCTGCCATGCAGAAGAAGCTAAAGGGGACGGAGGATGAACTGGACAAATATTCCGAGGCTCTCAAAGACGCACAGGAGAAGCTGGAGGTGGCTGAGAAGAAGGCTGCAGATGTATGTATCACGGGTGTGGGTGGGGCTGACACCTCTTTCTGAGGCACACGTGATGATTCACTAATTCCTTTTTGAGGTGGGGGGTATGTTGTGACAAACCTTCGATGTTCACCGCCCCAAGAAGGCCAATCTGAAAGGGGCAGTGTATAAATAGATAAAATAAAAGCTGGTGGCAGTATTGTATAGTGCAGGGAGGTGATTGCAACCACAAAATGTCTACCACACGAGGTTAGGCCAAGATGGTTAGTCTGAGAGGGGCTGTATGTCAATCAAACTATAAATAAATTAAACCAAAGCTGGTGGTATCATTGCATAGTGGAGGGGTCCCTGAGCCTTTTGACCCCGTAGACACCTTTGGAATCCGAAATAGGGGGGTGGGTGCAACCACAAAATGGCTGCCACTGGAGGTGAGGCTGGTCACAAAATGGCTGCCACTGGAGGTGGGGCTGGTCACAAAATGGCTGCCACTGGAGGTGGGGCTGGTCACAAAATGGCTGCCACTGGAGGTGGGGCTGGTCACAAAATAGCTGCCACTGGAGGTGGGGGTGGTCACAAAATGGCTGCCACTGGAGGTGGGGCTGGTCACAAAATGGCTACCACTGGAGGTGGGGCTGGTCACAAAATAGCTGCCACTGGAGGTGGGGGTGGTCACAAAATGGCTGCCACTGGAGGTGAGCCTGGTCACACAATGGGTGCCACTGGACAAACCCTTACTATGATGAATAGTACAGACTCCAGAATTTCGTGAGCCGAGAGCCAAGGTGATAACCGATATGCTGTAAACTGAAAATATTTGGAAGTCTCACAATCACTGAAGAAGACAGGGAAAATGGGGAATTGAGTACTCCGGCAACCCGTTCTGATTGTGTTCAAATGAGAATCGACTATTAGAGGAATAAATTAATGTTTGATTTGACTTTCCATACCTGTGGAATTCCATTTTGAATCATATTTGATGTTTTAGCTGGATCCTTGTTCGCGCAGTGCAATCATTCCAGGGAAATGTTGTTTCCCTAGTCCCCTCCAACCCTGCTTTTCAATTCTTTGCTAGTAAATTAACGCAGGAAAAATAAATGCAGAGGGGAAAAAAACTTTTTTTTCAAGCCAATGTCCCAAAGTCATGGAGCAGGCAGGTCCTTCTGTACCCTGACCCCTGTGGCCAGAAAAACGGAAAGTGCTGAGAGCACCAGCCAAGGAAAAGGAAATGTTCTTGTTCTGAAAATAGCTGTATCTTTTCCAACAAACTTTGCGGTCAGGCTGGTGACTGAAGCCTCACCAAACTGCCACTAACTTTGATGCAACAAGGCTCACAGAGCCCCAGCTCCACCCAACTATTTTTAGAGGGGTTTTCCCCTTGAAAACTCTGCCCTGCAAATTCAACCTTGCACACAAACGCAAGCCGACTAACCCAGCCGGAACCACGTTTAACACAGAACGCTCACGGATCCGGCTCTGCGTGCCAGTCACCTGTGGCACTCAGTTGCCAACTTCCAGGCGGGGCCCTGATTTCCTGGAATCATAACTCCAAACTCCAGAGATCCGTTCTCCTGAAGAGAATCGCAGCTTCCAAGGGGAGAGTCTACCGTCGTGTACCCCACAGAGGTCCCAGGTTACCTTTCCCGGAAATGGTTTTCACTGAAAGTTTTTTGTTTTTTTTTGTGGGGGTGGGTGGGTGGGAGATAAAAATTGCAACACTAAAGGGAAAAAAGAAAAGAAAAAAAGATAAATATAAGGCTATATAAAGAAAAGACTTCCAATTTTCTCTACAAATATAAGCAAAACTACCGACTGAACAAACTCTACAATTTTAAAAGGAAAAAAAAACTCTTTCCCCCCATTCTCTAAGGTCCATTCCGCACAAGTTTAATGTAGCAGAAGGGTTGCAGATTGTAAACGCTACAAATGTGCAGTTCCGCAAGACGTCGCACACAATCTGCAACAATCCTGCAACAGTTCCGCGAAAAGTGATTCGTTGTTGCGCTTCTAGGGAAATCGGGAAAAGTGGATTCACCCTCCGAAAAGCGCTACACTCTTGCAAGCAATTTCCCCCTCCCAATCATCCAAACCTCAAATCATCAATTCACACTGAAGTTCCTCTAGGGCAGCCATTTTTTTAACATTGAGAAACCCCTGAAACATCCGTTGGGCTTCGAGAAACCTCAGAAGTGGCACCATGATGCAGAATATAGTTGGGAAGTATAGCTGTGGACACGCCCCTCCTGGGCCTTTATCCTTCCCTATCACTGGCCATTTTGGGAGGGGTGGTGGTGGTTGACATGACCATATATGGTCATATCACCCAATACAAACCAATTTTTAATAAATGTAAAATGTAAAAATAAATAAATAACATCTTGTAGTCTGGAGATAAACTGCAATTCCAGGTAAGGATGCCAGTTCCCATTTGGGATGTGGGGATCCCCTGGAATTACAAATCACCTCCAGGCTAAAGTGGTCTGTTCCCCTGGAGCAGTGGTCCCCAACCTTTCCGAGGCTGGGGACCGGCAGGGCATCGGGCTGCGCCCCCGCGGACCGCGCCCGTGCGGGCCACGCCCGCGGATCGGGCCGCGCCCGCGGGCCGCGCCCACGGATCGGGCCGCACCCACGGATCGGGCCGCGCCCACGCCGCGCCCTCGGGCCGCGCCCGCGGATCGGGCCGCGCCCACGCCGTGCCCGCGAGCCGCGCCCGGGCCGCACCCGCGGATCGGGCCGAGCGGGCGTGGCCCGCACAGGCGCGGCCCGGCCCTGATTCCCTCTCCCCGCCTCCCGCAGTAAGAAGCTTCCCGGGCCGCAAGCTTGCGGCCTGGGAAGTTTTTTACTGCGGGGGCGGGGCGGGGAGAGGGAGCCGCGGCCCGGTGCCATGGCCTTTGCGGCCCGGCACCGGGCCGCGGCCCGCAGGTTGGGGACCACTGCCCTGGAGGAAATGGCTGCTTGGGAGGGTGGACTCCGTAGTATTATCCTCCACTGAAGTCCCTCCCTGCCCCAAATCCCGCCCTCTCCTGGCTCCACCCCCAAAATCTCTGGATATTTCTCAGCCCCGAGCTGACAGCCCTAATTCCAGGAGATTCCCCAGGCCTCACCTGGAGGCTGGCATCCCTGGGTCTGCCTGGAGATTACAATTGCCCACCCTTCCTCTCCCTACAACAGACACCCTATAAGGGGGGGAGAGGGGGCTGAGAGAGCTCTGAGAGAACTGTGACTGCCCCAATGTTACCCAGCTGGCTGCATGCAGAGGAGGAAGGGGGAATCCAACCTGGTTCTCCAGATTAGAGTCCTCCGCTCTTAACCACAACACCAAGCTGGCTCTTTCGTGCGTACCTGCTATGTGTCTCACAGAACACCTGCTGCTACCGAAGGAAACTTTGAGTCACCCATGCCTCATACCTCAGCAAAGAAAGCACCTTGAGCCTGCTTAGAGACAGACGCTCTGGAGTTCGGCCTAAGGGGACTCCAAATCAGAGCTGTCTCCTAAGGCCTGGGCCTGGGTGGGAAAGGGGTGCCGTGCTGCCGTTCCCCCCCATGTCTGCAATTCTTGCATTGATGACAGCGGTCTCTAGGAAAACAGAGGCATTGGGTTTCTCCTGGCGTGAGGACTGCCCAATCCATCAAATGGCAAAGGGCTGTCAGCACCCCCATGCAGCTGCTGCCTGGCATTAGGAAGGGATTATCTGTACAGATTTATCGCCTGGAAATATTTGACGGACATCTGAGCGTTGGCCACCTCCAAAGAGCCCGCCCTTCAGGGCCGGCTTGATTGATAGGAGGGTGATGAGGGTGTTGGAGTACCACCCCTGGGAGGATAGACCAAAGAGTCCAGGATTTATCAGTTTAGGAAATAAGACAACAGTGGGAACATGATTTAGAGGTTTATAGAATTACGCATGGAGTAGAGACAAAGGGAAATTTTTTCTCCCTTAGCCAAGATTCTAGAACTCAAGGGCATCCAGTGAAGCTGATGGGCAACCAAGAATCCACTGGACAACCAAGGGCCTGAGTTGGGCCAGTGCGGCTGTCCTCTGGAAGAAGGGATCAGCCGCACAACCAGGCAGATGCTGGCCTGGGCCTTAATCACCGTGCAGAAAAGGTCAATGTGAGTGCAGTAAGCTGAGGCAGCCCCTGTTTCATCCTCCTGGGTCAGCTCCCACCACACTGTACCAGAATAGCTAAAGTGCCCGCAGGCTCAGAAAGATTGGGGACCCCTGCTCTATGGCATTATACCCCAAAAGGTCCCTCCCCTTCTGAAATCCCACCCTCCATCCCCAATCTTCAGGTATTCCCCACTCCAGAGTTGGCGACCTTGTAAACACAGGTGAGTGGTTAATGGTGGAGTTGATGCCCGCTAGAATTTGGGTTTTTGGGATGCCACCTAGGGCTTTTGGGAGAATGGTCAGTATATTTTAACGTCAAACAGATGTAAAGGCATAAAAAAGGCGTAATCATGGAACGTGCTTCTAGTTTTTCTTCAGAAACTTTAGGCACCTGCAGCTAAGGAATCTCCCTGGGGGCACAGGGGCCACAACATATAAGGCCCTGCTTTGTAGGCCAGTGGGCCAGCACCAAAAAAAAACCCTAAGAGGACAGGGTGGTCTCTATAGGAGATGTTACCCCTTGAGGGGCAAAGGGATAGGACAACCAGTCCTTTTAGTGCAGGGGTAGTCAAACTGCAGCCCTCCAGATGTCGATGGACTACAATTCCCAGGTGCCCCTGCCAGCATTCGCTGGCAGGGGCTCCTGGGAATTGTAGTCCATGAACATCTGGAGGGCTGCAGTTTGACTACCCCTGCTTTGGTGGGTCACTGAGGCTTTGGAAAAACTTCCTTCTCACATCTTTTTCTTCCCCACCTGTCAGTCTCTGTTCACCTAGCATGGCTACCCACTTGCTAGGTTAAGATTTCAGCTAGGTTTTTCAGCTAGGTTAAGATTTCCATGTATTCTTAAACTGGCCAGGAGAGGGGGTCAGAGAACACATTCCTTTCCCAGAAGACCAAATTCCTTCCCATCCTGTTAATACAACGGTTGGCTCAAGGACATAAGAAGAGCCCTGTCGGATTGGATCAACAGCTAGGGAGGTCAGACTCCAGGTGGGAGCTGGGGATCCCCTGGAGTTGCAGCTCCTCTCCAGACGACAGAGATCACTTGCTCTGGAGAACATGGATGCTTTGGAGCAGGGGTAGTCAACCTGTGGCTCTCCAGTTGTCATGTTGTTGTTGTTAGGTGCGAAGTCGTGTCCGACCCATCGCGACCCCATGGACAATGATCCTCCAGGCCTTCCTGTCCTCTACCATTCCCCGGAGTCAATTCAAGTTTGCACCTACTGCTTCAGTTACTCCATCCAGCCACCTCATTCTCTGTCGTCCCCTTCTTCTTTTGCCCTCGATCGCTCCCTTCCTTCTCATGAGTCCTTCCTTCTCATGAGGTGGCCAAAGTATTTCAGTTTCATCTTCAGGATCTGGCCTTCTAAGGAGCAGTCAGGGCTGATCTCCTCTAGGACTGACCGGTTTGTTCGCCTGGCAGTCCAAGGGACTCGCAAGAGTCTTCTCCAGCACCAGAGTTCAAAAGCCTCAATTCTTTGACGCTCGGCCTTCCTTATGGTCCAACTTTCGCAGCCATACATTGCACCTGGGAATACCATACCCTTGACTAAACGCACTCCAGATGTCATAGAATCATAGAATCATAGAGTTGGAAGGGGCCATACAGGCCATCTAGTCCAAAACCCCTGCTCAACGCACAATCAGCCCAAAGCAACTTAAAGCAAATGCTGGCAGGCGCTCATGGGAATTGTAGTCCATGGACATCTGGAGGACCACAGGTTGACTACCCCTGCTTTGGAGGGTGCGCTCTAGGCCTGTTTCCGCAGTTGTGCAAAATACTGCTCTAGCCTTCCTGAAGTGCCACCGAATGACAAACCTTTTCAAACCCAGCTGTAGATTAGAGGCCGCTGCTTGTAATCTCTACACCAGGCTGGCTCTCAGGCCTCCCTTAGAAACTAAAAGTGACCGATTTACTGAGTACTTCTGGCATCGTTCCTCGGGCGTTCCCCGTTAACCAAGAATCCGGCTGTGTGCAAAACGGTCTCTCTGCGGACCCAACGAGGAAGGGAGCCAGGCTAAAAAGGGGCTGTGAGGCTGTTCTCTGAAGGCTTACCAACTTCCTCCTTGAGCTCTCTCACTTTTACAAACTGCCCTCCAAGCCACAGGGACCAGTTCCCCTGGAGGGAAAAAGAAAGGCTGCTTTCACAGAATCACAGAATCATAGAGTTGGAAGGGGCCATACAGGCCATCTAGTCCAACCCCCTGCTCAACGCAGGATTAGCCCTAAGCATCCTAAAGCATCCAAGAAAAGTGTGTATCCAACCTTTGCTTGAAGACTGCCAGTGAGAGGGAGCTCACCACCTCCTTAGGCAGCCTATTCCACTGCTGAACTACTCTGACTGTGAACATTTTTTTCCTGATATCTAGCCTATATCGTTGTACTTGAAGTTTAAACCCATTACTGCGCGTCCTTTTCCCTGCAGTCAATGGGCACAGCATCCTTCCCTCCTCCAAGTGACAACCTTTCAAATACTTAAAGAGGGCTATCATGTCCCCTCTCAACCTCCTTTTCTCCAGGCTGAACATTCCCAAGTCCCTCAACCTATCTTCATAGGGCTTGGTCCCTTGGCCCAAGGTGGACTCTCTAGTATTATAACCCTGCAAAGGTCCCTCGCCTCCCCAAACCCAGCTCTCGTAGGGATGCCAGTCCCCAGTGAAACCTTGGGATTCCCTGGAATTACAGCTCTTCTCAAGGCAGCAGAGACCAGTTCCCCTGGCATAGATGGCTGCTTTGCAGGGGAGAATCCAGAGCAGGGGTAGTCAAACTGCGGCCCTCCAGATGTCCATGGACTACAATTCCCATGAGCCCCTGCCAGCAAATGCTGGCAGGGGCTCATGGGAATTGTAGTCCATGGACATCTGGAGGGCCGCAGTTTGACTACCCCTGCTCCAGAGCATTGGCCTCCACTGAGGTCCCCGTGTCCCACCAGGTGAATGGCATCCCTTGCTTGGGGACAGGGTTCAAGGTGTTTCCTTTGGCTATGAGGAAACCTCCGCCAAGTTCCCTCCCTTGATCCATTCTGTTGTGCTAGGGTCAAATATAAGTACGACAAATTAAAATGCAAATCTTTAGTACAATACATGTGCACATATAGAACTTGAAAACATCAGCATGTATCACGCTCTGTGCACAAAGCCAAAATGTTTTCACCAGATAACCAAATGCGTTTCAACCCCCCTCAGTGATCCACGTTCCATGAGACATGTGAGAATACACTCAGGTACAGAGAGGGCTTCTATAAGGGTGGCATTTTGATGACTAAATATTTTAATTGGAGGGCTCCGAGAGATATATTTGGATAACTTTTCATTAGGGTGGGAGCCTCTCCATTCGTATTGTTTACTACCTTATAGTCCCCATGACATCACAGGAGTGCATTTAAATATTAGAGCACTGAAGAAGACCCCAAGGGGGTCTGAAACACATTTGGTTATCTGGTCGTTTATCCATGTGTCAAAACGTTTGGGATTTGTGCAAGAGAGCATGATATACATTGATGTTTTAAGGTTTTATTTCATATATTTCTATTTCTATACTGTCTTCCCTCCCTGGAGGCTCAGAACAGTTTACATAAAACATAGAAAACAGTACAAGAAACAATCCATAAAATGTAGGTAAAGGTAAAGGTGAAGGTATCCCCTGTGCAAGCACCGAGTCATGTCTGACCCTTGGGATGATGCCCTCTAGCGTTTTCATGACAGACTCAATACGGGGTGGTTTGCCAGTGCCTTCCCCAGTCATTACCGTTTACCCCCCAGCAAGCCGGGTACTCATTTTACCGACCTCGGAAGGATGGAAGGCTGAGTCAACCCTGAGCCAGCTGCTGGGATTGAACTCCCAGCCTCATGGGCAAAGCTTTCAGATGGCTGCCTTACCACTCTGCGCCACAAGAGGCTCTTTAACATGTAGATAACCATAATATTAATACTGATAATTATATAACTACTGTACATGTGTTCATGTATTGTAATAAAGATTTGCATTTTAACTTTTTCTACTTTTACCTGTTCTGCTGCTGCACAATCTTTTAGGTTCCTAACTTGTGCGCACAGTTTTGTTCCCTCTTTTGTTGTTCCTAGGGTCAAACCTGACAGCACTTTTCCCAGCATGCCTTGCAAGGCAGCCATACTGAGTTTCATTTTGGAGTGCATTGTTTCTCATGCCATACTGGAGCATGGGCATTGATACTATGCTTTGAACTGCCCTGAGCCACAAGGGAGGGTGGCATCGAAACGTAATTAATTAACGAAATAATGAAAACAAACTAACCAATACATGTATTTCTTTGAAGCCCCACCAGGCAGTATGGCTGCCTCCCAAGGCATGCTGGGAAAATCCCTGTCAAGCCTTAGCGCAGCGGGACAGGTCAATGGACTGTTTGTTCTCCCTCCCTCCAGCATTGTCTCCCTGGTAGACTAGAATACTTGATGGGTCAGATCATTAAAAGCTTAGCGCCGCTTTAGGCCTGGGAGTCGGGAGGCAGCTTTGCAGCTCTTTCCTTGAGCGTTCTTCAGTGCTGAGACAGCGGGACGCTCCTCGGCGACTCCAAGCTGGCGAGAGGCACCTTGGAATCCCTTCCCGCCATGCCAAGGAATGTGACAGGAGCTGGTGCTAATTGCTGAATCAGGCGAAGGATTGCTTGGCTGGCCGCAGAGAGGAATGAATAAGACTTGACGGATGCAAGGGCTTTGTGGGAGGCATTCGGCCCACTTCCTCCAGGCCCTTCCAGATGGCGACTCCGCTCTCCCCGCCCCACCTCACCCCACGGCTGCTTTTATGACTGCAGTGCTAAGTCCAAAGTCAGGGGAAGGGAGCCCAACGAAGAGATATCGGCCCAAATGCGTCACTCTGTTGGAGCGGAACGCAGGCAAAGATTAGCGTCTCTGAGTGTTTTTAATTGGTTTGGCGTTTTGATAGACTGTAGCAGGGGTAGTCAAACTGCGGCCCTCCAGATGTGCATGGACTACAATTCCCAGGAGCCCTTGCCAGCATTCGCCAGCGAATGCTGGCAGGGGCTCCTGGGAATTGTAGTCCATGCACATCTGGAGGGCCGCAGTTTGACTACCCCTGCTATAATTTTTTTGTTGTTTGGGTCTTTTTCTTTTCCCCCACTTAACGTTCATGCTGGAGAGGTTACTTTGAATGTAATAAATAAGTATAACAACAGGTTTTTACTTCTAACCTGCCTGTCTATAATGCTCAGGGCAGGTAAAAATCATACAAACAACATACAAAATTTTAAAACATTACCTTCCACTCTCGCTTCAGGGAAAGCTGGCTTGGTGTAGTGGTTAAGAGCAGCGGCTTCTGATCTGGTGAGGTGGATTTGATTCCCCGCTCCGCCACATGCAGCCAGCTGGGTGACCTTGGGCTCGCCACAGCACTGATAAAGCTGTTCTGACTGAGCAGGAATATCGGGGCTCTTTCAGTCTCACCTCCCTCACAGGGTGTCTGTTGTGGGGAGAGGAAAGGGAAGGTGACTGTAAGCCGCTTTGAAACTCATGGTAGAGAAAAGTGGCATATAAGAACTGACTCTTCTTCTAATCTGGCATGCCAGGTTCAATTCTGCGCTCCCCCACATGCAGCCAGCTGGGTGACCTTGGGTTCGCCACGGAACTGATAAAACTGTTCTGACCGAGCAGTGATATCAGGGCTCTCTCAGCCTCACCCACCCCACAGGGTGTCTGTTGTGGGGAGAGGAAGGGGAAGGCGACTGTAAGCCGCTTTGAGCCTCCTTCGGGTAGGGAAAAGTGGTATATAAGAACCAACTCTTCTTCTTCTTCTTCTTCTCCATTGGTAAATTGTACTGGCAGAGATGGCACAGCATGAAATTGCCATGAATTATGTATGATTAATCAGGTGTTCACCATAAACATTTGCACAATTTCCTTGCAGAGAGTTGCTTGATAAAATGATCTTGTATAAATGGCTAGCCCATTAACATGCCCAAAACTATCAATACATGCACAGATAAGCACGGGGCCACTATACTTGTTGGCCCCCGGGCAATTGCTCCGCATGCCCACATGTTAAGTTGGCCCTTTCTTGAATAAAACTTTGTGGGTTTTGAAGGTGCTACTGGACTCAAACTTTGTTAAACATGAGGACTAGAAGAGCTAGATTTGAATTCAGTAGGACCTTCAAGGACAGCAAAATATTTGTGTGTGGGAGGGGAGCTTTTGAGAGCCTAAGTTCCGTTTGATAGATACCGTCACCCTCGAAAGCCTATATGCCCCAAATTGTATTGGCCTAGAACAATGGTCCCCAACCTTTTTATCACCAGGGACCAGTCAATGCTTGACAATCTTACTGAGGCTCAGGGGTGGGGTAGACTTTTCCCGAGGGACGTTGCCGCCACCTGAGCCCCTGCTCCACTGGCTTTCCCGCCGGCACCCCTGACTTCCCGCTGCCCGCTGGGGGGCGTTACCAGCAGCAACTGCACAGTGCCATGCCGAGGGGGAGCCCCACCCATGGCGGCCACTGGAGAGCACCAAATGGGAGCCGGCGGCAGAGTGGCAGGGCAGCCCCCAAGGAAGCAGCCGGGGAGGAGGACGAGGAGGAGCGGCGGCCCGGTATCGACTGATCCACGGAGTGGTCCCGGTCTCCGGACCAGTCCCAGTCTCCGGACCGGGGATTGGGGACCGCTGGCTTAGAAGTTTCTATTACAGACTGACATGGCTACTGTTCCGTCTGCAGATCTGCCAAGAACTGAGCTTGAGGTCCAAGGCAGGATTGTAATCCGAGTATGTGATTGGCCAGCGCGAGGTGGGATCCCATCTGCCGGATCCAGTCAGTTTAAAGTGAGAGAGGTCAATAGCACGTGCGGGCAGGAAGATCCTTTTGATCATTTGTATAAACTTCTGGGTTTGTGTGTTTTTCTCAGTGCATTTTTGGTCCTCTGTACCTTTGAACTGGGCTCTCAATAAACACTGTCCTGGAGGAGGAGGAGTCACCTTCCCTTTCCTCTCCCCACAACAGACCCCCTGTGAGGTGGGTGAGGCTGAGAGAACCCTGAGATTCCTGAAGAAGAAGAAGAGTTTGTTCTTATATGCCGCTTTACCCGAAGGAGGCTCAAAGCGGCTTACAGTCGCCTTCCCTTTCCTCTCCCCTCAACAGACACCCTGTGGGGTGGGTGAGGCTGAGAGAGCCCTGATATCACTGCTCGGTCAGAACAGTTTTATCAGTGCCGTGGCAAGCCCAAGGTCACCCAGCTGGCTGCATGTGGGGGAGAGCAGAATCGAACCTGGAAGTCCGCACTTTAAACCACTACATCAAACTGGGTCTCATGCCAGCAATACCCTCTGACCGTTGAGAAAACTCTCCGAAGGGAAGTGGCCCCCGGTCCAGATTTCTCGAAATGACTCGTAGGAGTGGGCGTGGTTGCTAGAGGAAACGTTAACTGCTTTCTGGTTCCTGGTTTATTGACTCAGGAGTACGGAAAAGGCGAGGGGCCACACGGTTGTTTGAGCAAGCTCCGTAAATTTGTGTGTGCCTTCGCACCGACCTGTCAGTTCCTGCTGTTCCTGTCTGCTGTGCCCTCCTCCCGAGAAGAATAGAATCCTAGAGTTGGAAGGGGCCACACAGGCCATCTAGTCCAACCCCCTGCTCTACTCAGGATCAGCCCTAAGCATCCAAGAAAAGTGTGTATCCAACCTTTGCTTGAAGACTGCCAGTGAGGGGGAGCTCACCACCTCCTTAGGCAGCCTATTCCACTCCTGAACTACTCTGACTGTGAAGATTTTTCCTGATATCTAGCCTATATCGTGTCCCATTCAATATAACATTTTACAAACCATAAAAGCTTTAGGATGCTTAGGGCTGATCCTGCGTTGAGCAGGGGGTTGGACTAGATGGCCTGTTTGGCCCCTTCCAACTCTATGATTCTATGATTCTACGAGGGAGGTCAGAAAGAAATAGGCCATAACCAGGAAAACAAACAGAATAAGCATCCAAAATCACATGCCAAAATATAAAACTAAAAATCGTGGAGTGTTCCCTCAGGGGAGCTGAGGGCCCTGTCAAAACTGATGGTGTTCTTCCTCCGGGCCTATGGCTTGTGACCAGCTGGATAATAAATACGATTATATCCAACTATAATGGAGGATCATTGTCCATGGGGTCGCGATGGCTCGGACACGACTTCGCACCTAACAACAACAACAAATATCCAAATAATAATTAACGTTATTATTGTAATCTCTGGCCTCCCTCCTGCCCTCACCTTCCCCCCTCGATTCCTCCCACTGCACATCTCTTTGGCTACATGTCATTGTTGTTTGCTGTTGTGACAATGATAATTGTGGCTTTAAACTCTCTTTAAACTAATTTGATTTGTTAAACGTACTGATTTTATCCACCCTGAGACAGTACCGCCGAGAGGGGCGGTATATAAACCCCCAAATAAATAAACAAACAAATAAATACGAATTAGGATTCAAAATGTAGATTGAAATTGATGTTCGTGGATGACGTCGGTAACACCGGAAACAAACCTTTTCCTAATAACTACAGAAGATCACGTTGGCAAGCGTTTGGTTAATAGAAATAAAAACAGCTGGGCTTTCAGTTTCGACTGCATCTGGGTTGCCAGATCCAGCTTGATACATTTGTGGAGATTTTTTTTTTTGGGTGGGGGGCAAAGCCTGGGGAAGGTTGCATTGGGGTAAGGGAGGGACCCGGACTTTATCACCAGTTTAACATCACAGAGTCCACCTTCCTAAGGTGCCATTTCTTTCAGGAAACAGAAGAAATATCTGTAGTCTGGAGATGAGGCGTGATTTAAGGAAATCTCCAGGCCCAACCAGGAGGTTGGCAGCCACAGCCCAGAGGGGCACAGAGCTGCTCTGGAACGCCCAGAACTCTCTTTCAAGCACTCCAAGAGCGAGTGAATTACCTCTGGATCTTCCAGAAGTAACATAACACCACCAAAGGATTGCTCCTTAGACGAGAATCCCACACAGTAGCTCCGGCTGGAAAGGCATAAGGGTTTGATTTCTCAGCTTCCCACCGCCGAGGGAAAAGGGACAGGCCTACGGAGGGTGTGTGTGTGTGTGTGTGTGTGTGTGTGTGTGTGCGTGCGCAGGGCAGGCAGGATCTCACTGGAATGGAATGTTACCCAGCCCGGCTCCTTCCCCCAGCAAAAAGACCCAGATGATACGCTGCAAAGGTTAATTCCAGTTCTCTTGCCCATATATGTACCTAATTGCTCTCCCAGCGCTGCACGCTTCACTTCCTATGTGAAGTCCTCCTCCTCCGTTGGTTGCTGGTCACAAGCAGCCCCGCCGCTCAGAGCCCAACACTGCAAGAACGGGAAAGATCCGAGAAGCTCGAAAACTAAGATTAGCGGGGCGGGGAACTGATGTTTAAGGGAGCTGCCGTGTTAGTCTGTCTGTAGCAGCAGAAGAGAGCCAGAGTCTGGCAGGCCGGGGAGGAGCTTTCGGGAGTCACTGCTTACTTCTTTAGAAAATCAGCAAAAGTCCAGGAGCACCTTAATTGGAAGGGATCTCCAAGGTCATCTAGTCCAACCCCCTGCAGGCTGACCAAACTGGTGGCCAGGGAGGAGATTTCGGGATGGGTGGGTTAGTCTATGTGCAGCAGTAGAAAAAAGCCATTCTGCACACAACAGATAATGCACTTTCGATGCACTTTAGAAGTAGATGTTCCTGTTCTGCATAGGAAAATCCAGCTGCAAAAGCACATTGAAAGTGCATTATCCTGTGTGTGCGGAATGGAGCAACTTTCAAGACTAAACAAATTGGTGGCAGAGAGCTTTTCGGAGTCACTTTTTCGGAAAAAAGAGCAACAGTCCAGGGACACACAATTGTGCCCCCCCCCAGCCCTGGTCAGGTAAAGGCTGATGCTGGGGAAAGATCCACCAGCGTTCAGAGCTTTCAGCCCACAGTTTCACAAGAACAGTGCCCTGACTGGTTCCTTCGAGTGGCATAAGCTGCCTAAGTTGACAGTGTGAAGTATTTTCCCACCCTAATAACATTCCTGCTGCAGCAGCAGCAGCAAAGAGCCAAAGTCCAGCTGCACCTTCAAGGCTAACAGCATTTGTGGCGAGGGGGGGGGCAGCGGTAGGAAGTGAGCAGCCGCTCACAAAAGCTCAAAACCTGCCACGAATTTTGAAGGTGCTACTGGAGTCTCGTGGGCTTCCAAAGCTGAGGTGACAAAACGGGGCCCAGCAGGCTATTTGAATATTTCTTTGGCTGCAATACTGTTCACATTTTACTCAGAAGGGCCGCTGAACTCAAGCAGAACTCGAGTAAGTTCGGCGTTTGAGTAAGTTCGGCATTGTTTGACGCGAATGATTCTTAAATAAATGCGCCCACGTGTACAACCAAGCCATGTGGCCCTATGCATCTTTCGGCACCTTGGATTCAAAGTAGCTTACAGCTGAATTGTTTATGAATTCTTAGGCGAGTTGGTCTTTATGCCCCGCTTTTGACTACCCAAAGGAGTCTCAGAGCGGCTCACAATCACGTTCCCTTCCTCTCCCCACAGCAGACGCCCTGTGAGGTAGGTGAGGCTGAGAGAGCTCTGACAGGACTGCTCTGTGAGAACAGAAGTATCAGGACTGTGACTAGTCCAGCCTTTCTCAACTTTCTCCCCCCTTTGAGAAACCCATGAAATGTTCTTGGGGCTTTGAGAAACCCCAGCAGTGTTGAGGTAGCATAGAATAGCTGTAGACACGCCCATCTGAGGCCCCTCCCCTCCAGGCCTATTTTAGTAGGGGAGGGCAGGTTGACATGACTATGTATGGCAGGGGTAGTCAAACTGCGGCCCTCCAGATATCCATGGACTACAATTCCCAGGAGCCCCTGCCAGCGAATGCTGGCAGGGGCTCCTGGGAATTGTAGTCCATGGACATCTGGAGACTACCCCTGATGTATGGTCATATCATCTGATAAATGTTTAACAAATTTAAATATATATATTTGAGAAACAGTTCCAGGGCCATCAAGAATCCCTAGGGTTTCATGAAACTCTGGTTGAGAAAACCTGGACTAGGCCAAGGTCACCCAGCTGGCTGCATGTGGAGGAGCGGGGAATCAAACCCGGCTCAGCAGATTAGAAGCCACTGCTTTTAACCACTACACCAAGTAAATTCCATCAAATTCAACGCGGCTCCTCACTAACAAGGGAGGACTGAGTTTTATTTACACACCGCCGTCCCCCGTTCTTTCTCGCAGTGTAAAAACAAGCCACCCATTTTTACTTTATGACAGTAAAAGTTTTGCCACCCGTGGCACCATGCTGCACTCACTGGATAATACACTTTCGATGCACTTTAATGGAATCATTCTGCATTCTTTGGACAATGCACTTTCAATGCACTTTAGTAGAACCATTCTGCACTCGTTGGATAATGAACTTCCAGTGTGCTTTTGCAGCTGGATTTTCCTGTGCCAAACTGGAAAGCTTGCTTCTAAAGTGCATTGAAAGTGCACTATCTAACAGGTGCAGAATGAGCCAAGGCCTTGGCTTCCCACACTCTTGGTGCAGCCTGAGGTGCACTCACGTCCAGGGGGCTGGACTGGAGGGACCCTCCCTGGGTCCAGTTTATTAACTGAAGGAGACTTGCATAGCTCAGATCACTCATACAGGGAACAGACCTCAAGCAAACAGACCTTACTGCTGTTATCTAAAAGCCTGCCTATCCGCAGCGTAGACCATCCCAGGACAGCATCCTTCAGTCCTCTGTCTCACCCATAAAACAAGCTTTTTCCAGAGTCAACAGGCAAAGCATAACAAAGCTGGACTCCAACGGCACCTTGAAGACGGACAAGGTTTTATTCAAGGTGTGAGCTTTCACGTGCATGTGCAGAAAATCTCACCCCCTGAATAAAACTTTGTCGGCCTTCAAGGTGCCGTCGGACTCAAATTTCGTTCCGCTACTTCAGAACAACACGGAAACCCACCTGAAGCTACCTTTATGAAAGGTAAAGGACAGCGCAAGCCAGAGTGGAAGAGCATGAAGAATGATCTCCCTGTATCAAAAGCCATCCTTTCTAGCAGACAATGTCTGACTCAGTAACCCAACAGCCAATTAAAACCCACCAGTCAATTTGTGTTCCAGCTGTAAAGAAAGAAAGAAAAAATACTAGGGAGGGTAGAATCATCTCCCAGAATGGAATCTAAGGAGGAAACCTACTCACAGCTGTTAATAACCAGTCCTTCAGCTAGGAAGTTAAGCCTGAAGTGAATCCTAGAATCATAGAGTTGGAAGGGACCTCATGGGTCATCTAGTCCAGCCTCCTGCACTATGCAGGACAATCACATCCCAATCACTCATTGATCGTAAAGTGCTGGGAGAGCTTTTGAATAATCCAGAATCCGCGCAACACTTTAAAAGTCTAAACCAACCACCTTATAAATACTGGAGACTTAGGCTACCTAGTTCCTTACACATAGGTTTATTTTGGGCTCCATTAAGATGCTCTCCAGTGGTCATGTTCCATGCGCTTTTCTGATGATGGCCCCCAGTCAGGGTCTTTTTTGTTGTGGCGACTCTGCTTTAGAACTGTCTCCTCACAGGCCTTTTCCTGCTGCCAAGTTAGTCTAGCTTCAGCTGTGTGTATTAAGTGGTTCCCCATTTATGGCAACCCTATGAATGAATGACCCCCTGCTAGCTTAGGTGGCTGAGGAGAACCTCCACATTTAGGGGCACTAACCCTACAAATCCTAGGGCTAGGAGGCAACATCAGGCCTTGGCTTCTCTGCTCTTTTGTTGACCACCCAGAGGAATTGGTTTACTACTATGTGAGATGCAGTGTTGGACTAGAGGGACCCTCACTGTTCTGACCCAGCAGGGCTCTCCTGTGTCCTTATGAGGGGAAGGCCTCGGCCTCCCTGCCCTGTTGCTGGCCCTGCAGAGGGACTGGCTGGCCCCTGGGTGAGGCAGGAGGCTGGACTGGAGGGACCCTCCCTGGCCTGACCCAGCAGGCTCTCCTGTGTCCTTATGAGGGGAAGGCCTCGGCCTCCCTGTCCTGTTGCTGGCCCTGCAGAGGGACTGGCTGGTCCCTGTGTGAGGCAGGAGTCTGGACTGGAGGGACCCTCCCTGGTCTGACCCAGCAGGGCTCTCCTGTGTTCTTATGAGGGGAAGGTCTCGGCCTCCCTGTCCTGTTGCTGGCCCCCGTGTGAGGCAGGAGCTGAAATTCTGGGGGATCCCCAGTTCTTGCTGCCCTTGACTTTTCCTAGCATGATTGGCTTTTCCAGGGACTTGTCTTCTCATAATGTGGCCATAATACAATGGCCTCAGTTTGGGCATGGTAGCTCCTAGAGGAAGTTCAAGCTTGGTTTGGTGTGGAACCCACTGATCTGCCTTTTTGGCAGTCCATGGTACCTGTAAAGCTCTCCTTGAACGTCACATTTCAAATGAATCAACTGTCTTCCTGTCAGCATTCTTCATTGTCCTACTTTCACACCCATACATAGTAATGGGGAACCTCACAGTATGAATTATCTTGATCTTGGTCGCCAACGGCCCATCCTTACACTTAATGATCTTTTCTAGCTCTTTCATGATTGCCCTTTCCAGTCTGAATCTCCCTCTTGGTTGCTGTTTCCCTTTTTGTCAGTGACTTGACTGAGCCAAAATTTAGAAAATCCAAAACAATTTCAGTTTCTCCATCAACCTTAAAATTGCGTGATTTCCCAGCAGTCGACTATTTTTGTCCTCTGGGCGTTCAGCTGTAATCTTGCTTTGGCACTTTGTGCTCCAACCTTCCACGGTAGTTTTTTCAAGTCCTCACTATAGGTGTCATCTGCATAAATTAATGTTCCTTCCGCTGATGTTCACTCCACCGTCATCTAAATCTAATCCAGTTTTTCTGATCTGTTCTGCATATAGATCGAAAAGATAGCGAGCTAAAATACATCCTTATTTATTTATGTATTCATTCGTTCAGTTTACATACTGCCACTCACTGTGACGTCTCATAGTGGTGTACATAGAACTGAGAACCAAGAAAATACATTATCTAACACCTTTGCCAACTGGAAACATTCTGTTCTTTCATATTCTGTCCGAACAGAAGCCAGAGTACAGGTTCCGCATCAAAATAATCAGATGCCACAGCACCCCCATTCCTTTTAAAACTAAGCATATCTTTTCTTGATCCATACAGCCCAAAGCGTTGCTGTAACCTATGTAATACAAGGTGATTGTCTTCTGAAATTCTCTCATGTATGCCAGCAACCGATGTAAATTTGCAACTTGGTTTCTAGTGCTTTTTCCTTTCCTGAATCTGCTTGAATATCTGTTATTTCTCATTCTATACATGGTAATAGTCTGTGTTGTAAGATTTTGGAGCATTTATACGCAAAATTAACGCAAAGGTCTGATAGTTGCTGCAGTCTTAGACAACTCCCTTTTTTTTTCCAGAATTGGGATGTAGACTGAGCATTTCCAATCTGTAGGTCACTATTTCCGTTTCCATATTTGAGGGCTTCTCTCAGTTGTTTTCTGTGCAGCTTCCACTTTACTAAAACTGCAGGTTCTTGTTCAAAAGAGTCTTCTTTAGAATTAGCTATCAAACATTTTTCTTTTTTCCACTTAGCTGATTTTCCCCCCTGTAGCACCCCTCTTTGGTGCTGCTGACTACAATTTCCTTGCAGATTTTAAAAATGAACTTTATTGCTCTGTGTGGCTTCCAGGCATTCTCATTTTGTTTCTGTTTCACAGAAAGAAAATGTGAGTCTAAGGATCGTTTGTAGACTTCATGTACATTTACTCTGAAGTACAGCTATCTGATTTCAGGTGGGCAGCCATGTGGGTTTGAAGCAGAACAAAATTGGTCTTAAAGGTGCCACAGGATCAGGGATGCCAGCCTCCAGGGAGGACCTAGGGATCCCCCAGAATTGCAGCTCATCTCCAGACTGCAGAGATCAGTTCCCCTGGAGAAAATTGATGTTTTGGAGGGTAGACTCTGGCATTGTAAACCACTGAGGTCCCCAGTCCCCCCCCCCCAGGTCCCATCCCCAAATCCCCAGTAGTTTTCTCACCTGGATCTGGCAACCTGCCCTCCCATCCGCCTAGGGATGCCAGCCTCCAGGATAGACCTGGGGATCCCCCAGAATTTCGGCTTATCTCCAGACTGCAGAGATCTATTCCCCTGGAGGGCACGGCTGCTTGGGAGGGTGGACTCCATAGCATCGCCCCCCACTTTGGTCCCTGCCCTCCCTCCCCCAATCTCCCTGAGTTTCCCGACCTGGATCTGGCAACCGTGCCCCCTCCACCCCAACGGGGCCCAGGAGACCCCTGGCGACCCTACCCCGGATTCCAGCTTTGCTCTCCCTGCTCCCAGCGCAGTGAGGCCCGTGTCAGGGCCCCCTCCTCTGAGAGCCCCATGCCTGACCCTTGGAAGCAAACCCCGCGCCTTGCAAGGGAGGCTCTTCCCAGGGAAGCCCGGCCAGGTTTGCTCCACAGAAGGAAGCCCCGGGAAGCGCATCCCAGAGGAAGGCAGAGCAGAGGGAGGATGCCACGAGCGCTGGGAGGACGGCGCCCGTCCCCATGGCAACCGCGCGCGGGCCGTCGAGCGGAGGCGGGAGGAGGGGGGGGAAGAGAGAGAGAGAAGCCGCCCTCATCCGGGGCTTTGCGCGCGGGGCGGCGTGACGTCGCCGGGCGGGGCGCCTTGGGGCGGTGCCGGGAAGGGGGGGAGGGGCGGGTTCCGGTATTTCAGGGCGGGGCGCGAGGGCTGTCGGGAGAGGCGGGCGGCGGCGCGGTCGGAGTCGAGCAGAGCAGAGCAGGGGCCATGGCCGGGGCGACCACCATCGAGGCGGTGAAGCGCAAGATCCAGGTGCTGCAGCAGCATGCCGACGAGGCCGACGAGCGCGCCGAGAGGCTGCAGCGGGAGGCCGAGGCCGAGCGCCGCGCCCGGGAGCAGGTGAGGGGCGCCGTGGAGGGGAAGGAGAAAGCGCGGGTTGGGGGGGGGGAAAGGCTGTGCCTGCTCCCAGAATCCTTTGCGCTTGGCCTGAGTGTGGGCTTCCCCCAGAAGCCTTTGTGCTCGCTTGGCCTGCGTTTGGTTTCCCGCTCTGCCCCCACCCCACCCCAGAAGCCTTTGGCGGGGCAGCGTCGCCTCTACCCGGTAGCTTTGTGCCTGCTCCGCATGGGGCTTCCCGACCGGCCCCCAGAATCCCTTGTGCTTGGCCTGAGTTTCGTCTCCCTCTTTGCTCCCACGGTCCTTTGGTGGGTTCTCCTTGTCTGCTCCCAGAATCCTTTGTGCTTGGCCTGAGTTTGATTTCCTTCTTTGCTCCCACCGTCCTTAGGGGATGCTGGTCCCCAGGAAGCCCTTGTGCTTGGCTGGAGGGTGGCGTCCCTCTCTGCTCCGGAATCCTTTGGTGGAGCAGCGTTGCTTTCCTCTTTGTGCCCGTGATCCCTTGGTGGGTTATCATCGCCTGGCTGCAGCATCCTTTGCGGTTGGCCTGAGTTTCGTTTTCCTCTGTGCCCCCATTTTGCTTTGGGCGTGTCTTTGCCTGCCCCAAAATCCTGAGTTTGGTTTCCCTGCGCTTGGCTTCAGCTTTGCCCCCTGGGGTCTGATCCAGCGCCTCTTTTGTCCTCAGCCCCATGCTAGCCCTTCTGCATTCCCCTCCTCCGTGCAATGGAGGGCCTAGCCCTGTTCCGTTGGTCGAGTGCTTGTTCATGCTCGCTCATGTTTCCTTTCTCTCCCCTGCCCCAGAGGTGTTTCCATGGTACGCTGCTGTGTTCTTTCCTTGGCTGCTGCTGATTAGAACTTCTGGATGTAGCTGTTTTGCTTTCTGCTTTTTCGCCGGGTGGGGATAGACTGGTTAGGCCGGGTGGAGCATCTGATTCTCTCGGTTTCTGGTTTTCAGCAGCACGTTAGGAAGGCGTTTTGCTGTGCCCTGTTTGTTCTGGTGCGCAGAGGCAGATGTTGGCGGAATGTCATTAGTCATGATGGTTGATAGGAGTTGCCCAACTGGTTGCTGTAAATGTCACCTGATTATTAGAATTGCCCTTCCAGGTCAGGCTGAAGGGCTGCTTTGCACGCAGGAAGCTCTAAAGCAGGGGTAGTCAAACTGCGGCCCTCCAGATGTCCATGGACTACAATTCCCAGGAGCCCCTGCCAGCATCTGGAGGGCCGCAGTTTGACTACCCCTGCTCTAAAGCATCGCATGAAGGCCTGGTCAACTCCTCTGGTGGAGCCCTTTCCCCCCTCCCCCAAGCTCCGTTGACCAGAAATGCCCTGTGTCTGTCAGGGGCTTACCAGCATCCCTGTGCTGCTTGCAAGCAGTCCACAGAAATAACAGCATTCCCCCTCTCTATATCTGATCACAGGTACACCGCACCTGGGCATGAAGGTTCTTATTAATTATAGCTTTTTGATACTTTTCTCTGAGGGCTTGTACCATGCCTTTAAAAAAAAAAGCCACGTATGCCCAGCAGCTTTCCTTAGCATTAGCGAAATCGTGGGGTTAATTGCATGCTGTGTCAAAGTAAGGGCCTGCGAGATCTGATAGTCAAGAAGGGGAAGTGGCAGGGTGGGTGGGGCAGCCCTGAAGTGGTGAGGGGGGGCGTGCCCCTGGGTCAAAGATGGGCAGGGCAGTCTGGGAATCAAATCAGGGTTGTTCTGGGGTGGGGGGAGGTGGAGGACGCCATGCAGAAAGTGACTCAGAACCAGAAGGGTGCCATGATGCGGAAGCGGGTCAGTGAGAAAGAACGGACTCCGCACCTTTTATTTATTTTATTTTTTAGCATTCGATTCAGTGGCGTCTGCAGCAAAAACGGCCAGTCGGTTGGGCCGAGACCTGGAAACCTTCTCGTTTCCAGACAAAGGAGGTGTCGGCCTGAGTCTGTACAAGCGACTTCCTTTTGGGGTTGAGGTTATTTGAGAAGGGCGATGAGATGCCTGCTCTTGGCCCGTTGATGGGGTGGGGAAGAGGGCCCACTTGTGAGGCATTCAGCCCCTGTTAAGAGTGTCCGGCCGTTTGCGGCACAAGCCGTGAGTCAGGCCTGAGGGGTGGGGCTGCGTTCAAACTGGCTCCCTTGTCCCCGAGGGAGGGACAAAGGGCCTGCGCTTTGTTCATTAGGCTTTGGGAACGGGTCATCCCTTGCATCAGTGCGGGGAGGGGTTTCTCAGCACCGGTGTTTCCGGGAAGAGCCAGCTCTTCCAGCGGATCTGGGTTGCAGCTGGTGGCTTTCCTGCCGGCCGCTCAGGAAACACAGTGGCGGTTGAGGCTGGAAGCCGAGGAGGGGTGGGTGGAGGCAGCAGAGCCCCTGACCCCGGCTGCTCGGTTAGAAGGGAACTCTGGAGGGGGCGGGGCCGCCGGGCTGGGTTTCCTGCAGCTGCTGCTGCTGCACCCTATTTCCCATGAGCTGGAAGCCTGGTGGGTGGCCCTGGGCTCCCAGCTGAGAAATCAGGAGAACTTGTCTGACAAGGAGGCCTCTTTGCTGTTCAATGGGGAGGGGCAGCAGCTCAGTGGCGGAGCATCTGCTTGGCTTCCAGAAGGCTCCTGGTTTAGTCTGTGGCCTCCCCAGTTAAGAAAAGGACCTGGTGGTGGGTGTGTTTCCAGGAGCTTCCATCTTGGAGTGAGCCGACGAACTGGGAAAGCACCCGCAATTAATGGCTAACGTGGACAGTTTTATTTCTCCAATGTGTTTGCGAGCTACAACTGAACTCAAAAGGACTGATTAGCTGTTTTAGCAACGAATTATCGTGTGGCTTAATTAGAATATGATAAGACAGTTTATTAACTTGCCATAATTTGATTTGGCCTTATATCTCCACAGTTATGATGGTTGTTCATTTAGTCTGAGGAAGAGTGCCTGCACTCCAAAGCTCACGCCTTGAATAAATCTTTGTTGGTCTTAAAGGTACTAAAAGGTAAAGGTATCCCCTGTGCAAGCACCGGGTCATGTCTGACCCTTGGGGTGACACCCTCCAGCGTTTTCATAGACTCAATACAGGGTGGTTTGCCAGTGCCTTCCCCAGTCATTACCGTTTACCCCCCAGCAAGCAAGCTGGGTCCTCATTTTACCCACCTCGGAAGGATGGAAGGCTGAGTCAATCTTGAGCCGGCTGCTGGGATTGAACTCCCAGCCTCATGGGCAGAGCTTCAGACAGCATGACTGCTGCTTTACCACTCTGGGCCACAAGAGGCTCTCTTAAAGGTGCTACTGGACTCTATTTTTGATGTCCTCCAAAGCATCCTATTTTTCGCAGCCTGGCTCTGGCCTCACAACCCAAGGGCTGTGGCTTGTGGACTCAGCCCATCTCATGCTGGGACATTCTCTTTTCAACCTGTCCGGGACTTTTCCTAGTGTCCTTGTCTTTCTCCACTGATTCTTGTATAATAACAGCGGTTGGTGAAACTGTGGCTCTCCAGATGCCCATGGTCTACAATTCCCACAAGCCCCTGCCAGCATCATGTGGGCAGGGCCTCGTGGGAATTGTGGTCCATGGGCATCTGGAGAGCCACTGTTCGGCCGCCCCGTTCTATAATGTGACCAACATATGAGAACCTCGGTTTAGTCCAGCTGTTTTCAACCTTTTGTCCTTGATGGCGCGCTGAAATATTTTTTAGGCTGTGAGGTACCACAGAACTGATGCCGTCTGGCCCCACCCCATATGAAAATAAAAACTAAAATAAAAAGACACAAATAAACATGAAAAAACCAGCCCCTATCTCCTCACCATATAATGTTTTGCCTCCAGTGCCCTATTCGTTGTTCAACTTTCACACCCATACATAGTAATGGGGAATATTGTGGCATGAGCTAACTTGGTTTTGATAGCTAGTGACACATACTTGTACATAAGCGTCTTTTCTAGCTCCTTCACAACTGGCAGTAGGTGGTGATGTGAAAGGCCTGTGCTTGAGACCCTGGAGAGGCTGAGTAAATACTGAATTTAATGAGCCAACAGCCTGGCATAAGGCAGCATCGTGTGTTTGAGTTGCAGGTCCCAAACACGGAAGGAAGGCAGCAGGGGCCAGCTGGAGTCTTTGGCATCCAATGGTTCAGCTTTTGCCATCACTCGTGTCCAGGGAGATAGGCTGGAGTTCTGGATGAGCAAAACATGGCCTCTCTTACGTTCTTATACATACGGAGTGGAGGTCCGTCAGTGGCTGTTAACAACAACATGTTGATGGAACACTCTCTGTGGCAGGAATGCTCTGTGTTCTTGGTGCTTGGGGGGCAACAGTGAGAGGGGCTTGTAGAGTTCTGGCCTCACTGGTGGACCTCCTGATGGCGTCTGGGCTTTGGCCACTGTGTGACACAGAGTGTTGGATTGGATATGCCATTGGCCTGATCCAACATGGCTTCCCTGATGTTTTTGGCACGTGGAGGGCAACAACAGGAGAGCTGCTGGAGTTCTGGCCCCACTGGGGGACCTCCTGGTGGCATCTGGGCTTTGGCCACTGTGTGACACAGAGCGTTGGACTACATGGGCCATTGGCCTGATCCAACAGGGCTTCTCCGATGCTCCAACTTTAAATGTGGTTCAGGTTTGGCTTCCCAGTTTAGAGCTCAACTTGGTCAGAGCATCCAAGCGGTTCAAGCCTGTGCAGCTTGGGGGAAATGGAAGGTCGTGTGGAAACTACCGGTCAGCCTTTTCCTGCCCTCTTTCCCTTCTGACGGAGCAGGGAGCCCAATATCGCCAGCCTGGCCTCCCATGGACTCCAGGTGTAGGTTTGCTTCATAGGCGCCGTTCCCAACCTGATGCTTTATCACCTGCCAACGGGCTTTCGGCTCAGGAGCTGCTCTCAGGTAAACGGTTTCTGCTTAGCTACTGATCAGACACCTGATAACCTGCCAGGTGAAGTGCTGGGACACAAGAGCTGTATGTTGGCAGTCTCTTAGGTGTGGACCTGAAGCACCTTGCTCTTGTTCCACAGCCTCAGCCAAACTGCCTCACCTGTCCCTTTTACTGGAAGTGCCGGTTTCCTTCATGCCACCAAGTGTCTCGTCCGGGTTGCTCGTGATCGGTGCTTCCTGTCAGCGAAACTGAGTGGGAAAAGAACCAAGCATGTGAGGATAATGTTGCTGAATCTTGTTTCGGATGGGTGGAGCACAAGGATTCTGCAGCTTTCTCTTAGAATCATAGAATTGTGGAGTTGGAAGGGACCTCCTGGGTCATCTAGTCCAACCCCCTGCACTATACAGGACACCCACAACCGTATCGCTCATCCACTGTAACCGGCCACCCCCTTGAACCTTCACAGAATCAGCCTTTCCGTCAGACGGCTATCCAGCTTCTGTTGAAAAATCTCCAAAGATGGAGAACCCACCACCTCCCGAGGAAGCCTGTTCCACTGAGGAACAGCGATAACTGCCAGGAACTTCTTCCGGAGGTTTAGACGGAATTTCTTTTGCATTGATTTCATCCCATTGTTTCTGGTCCGTCCCTCCGGGGCAAGAGAGAACAACTCTGCTCCATCCTCCATATGGCACCCTTTTAAATACTTGAAGATGGTTATTAGATCCCCTCTCAGTCGTATCCTTTCTAGGCTAACCAGACGAAGCTCCCTCAACCTTTCTTCATATGTCTTGGTCTCCAAACGCCTCACCATCTTTGTTGCCCTCCTCTGGACATGCTCCAGTTTGTCTACATTCCTCTTCAACTGGGGTGCCCAAAACTGAACACAAGACTCCAAGTGAGGCCGAACCAGAGCAGAGTAAAGCGGTACCATCACCTCCTGTGATCTGGACACAATACTCCGTTTGATACAGCCCAAAACCCCATTTGCCCTTTTAGCCACCGAGTCTTCTGGGGGTGCACCTGGCGGGGCCCCTCCATTTGCAGGCCTGCCTCCTAAAGTAGCCCAATTTAGTCTAGGTTTGTCAGAGCTTCGGGCCTGGATAGCCCAGGCAACCTTGATCCTGTCAGATCTTGGAAGCCAAACAAGGCTACAGTTTGGATGGGAGAACTCTGAGGATTAAGGTGGCATTTCCTCCAAGGACCCTAGAGGTCATGATGCAGAGGCAGCCTATGGCAAACTGCCTCTGAATGTCCCTTGCACAGCTGCCGGAACATCCTTGGATCTCCTGCCTACACCACATATTGTTGTTGTTGTTAGGTGAGAAGTCGTGTCCGACCCATCGCGACCCCATGGACAATGATCCTCCAGGCCTTCCTGTCCTCTACCATTCCCCGGAATCCATTTAAGTTTGCACACCACACATGCTGTGCAATAAAGAATAAATGGAGCTGGAAGCCGAGATCCCCAAACCCAAAACGGTTTTAAGAGATGTCACCTTGAAGCAGTACAAATCAGCCTGGGCTCACCGGATCTTCCGAGCTCAGCGTGGTTGGATGGGAGACCACCAAGGAAGGAAATGGAAGACATCTTTGCTCCTCTCTTGCTGGAAATGCTCTGTGGTTTGGGGGCCCCGTGAGTCTCTTGTGAAGAACGCATATTGCTCTTCCACCTTCAAACTCATGAGGCTGGGGACTTGCTTCTGGTTTGAGAAGAGGGCCATCCCATTTTGGGATGGTGGCGTCATCTGCACTTGACTTCCAAGTCCAACTGGATTGGACCTCTCTTTTTAGAAAAAGGGCACAAAAGGATTCTCTGCTATGATCGAAATGAGTCAGCTAGGCTTTTTAAAAAGCCCCTGTCCTGGGATGGCCCACGCTAGCTCAATCAGGTCTTGGAAGTTGAGGACGGTCAGCCCTAGAATCATAGGATCATAGAGTTGGAAGGGACCTCATGGGTCATCTAGTCCAACCCCTTGCACTATGCAGGACACTCACATCCCTGATTAGTACTCAGATTGAAGACTGCCAACGGAACCACGTCTCTCCATCTCTTGCCTTGAAAACTCCTGAAAGGCCAATGTATGTTGGCTGTGAGTGGAAGGAATTTTCTGTCCCTAGCCTTAAAATGGTAGACCAGGTTTTAGATTCTGCTTTGAAAAGGGATTGGATAGATTCATGGGGGATGGGTCTATCAGTGGCCATGATATCTCCGTGCTAAATCTCCAAATCCCAGAGCCAGGAAGCAACCTTGGAGATATGAGGCAGGATGCTGGACTGGAGGGACCCTCCCTGGTCTGACCCAGCAGGGCTCTCCTGTGTCCTTATGAGGGGAAGGCCTCGGCCTCCCTGCCCTGTT